>WBMY01004155.1:204828-256744 GCA_013397315.1 Donacobius atricapilla | reverse complement strand
TCTCTCTCTCTCTCTTTCTCTCTGCCTCTTTTTCTGTTAAAAAAAAATCAATTTCTTGGCACCAACCTCATTTGGTTTTAATCTCAGTTTGGGGTGTTTTTTGAACCTTCTAAGGTTCTTTCTGGTTTATACACAGAGACTTAATTTTCTTTACCTTTCTGGGTTTAAACCAGATCTTAACAGTCATTTTGCCCATCTACAGGTTTCCTTTGTTTTACTGCCATTACAACAGGAGTCCACTTGCAGGTTATTTTTCATTATCATGTTATTTTCTGCCACTACTCATAGGTATTCAATTGTATTTTCTCTACCAATTGTATGTTTCTATTTTTGCATTAATTTTATTTCAATTTTTCTGTTTTCATTAATTCCCTAACTTAATGAATTATCTCTGCTTTTATCCTGTATTCAGTGTGAGCCCGATGACTAGAATTTTTAAAATTTCTTTGTTCATATTACTGATCTCTCAGGAATTAACTCATCTTTTGAGATTTGATAATTGCATGAGTCAATCACTTGGTACAGCTCAGCTAAATAGTACTTTAGTGCTTGTTCAGGTCCCTGACTGCACAGGCTTGACTATCTTGTGACATTTTTGTGGTTTGCAAATACTCCTGGAGTGTTCCTGGAGCTCTTTGTGGATCCCTTTGTTTGCTGCTGGCTAATTGCTGGCGGTCTGTGTAACAGCACTTCTGCTCATGTTTTGTTTGCCTTTTCGTACAGCACCCACTGTGATCCAAAGAATGTTCTACAGTAAATAAACCCTGTTTCATGTCCATCTGCCCGCAGGCTGGGGTTTGGTACATTTCCATTAGTGCTGTTTGATCTTTCTGGTTTGTTTATATGTACCTGCAGGAGCAGCCTCACTGCTAACATTATGTCTTCTCCTCACCATAAGAAGGACCAAAACCATGCAACAGTGAGGCTTTGTCTTTTCACCCCAAAGAGAATTTTTCTTCTCAACGTTGGCAGTCATGTTATTGTACTCCCTATTGATTACTACCTCCCTAATGCCCCCTTTGAAAGAAATAAATCGCTGCTACAGAAAACCATTTTCCAACCTCCAGTGAGTTTCCTGTGGCACTTGGAACCCAGATATTATGCCATGTTGCTAACCACCATCTGCAGGTTCTTTATCTGTTAATTAACTATTTACTCCTTGCAGCTCCCCTGTAATGCTTTGAATGAATGTTTCTCCCAACGTGAGGCTTGCACATAGTGACAGAACGTACACCACAGCCAAAAAAGTCCCTACACTTCATCTGTCACTGTCACAAAAGCAGCCAATTACAAATCATCTGGCAAGGCATCTTTAATCTAACTTATTTTTATTTTGCTTGCATTAATTTGTTAGATCAAAACCATTCAGGTGTAAGAAATGAGTTACCTCACTCCCCAAGTAAAATCAGGAAAGATAAGTAGCTCAAAAAATCGTTTAAATTCTGTGGCAGCTGATAAAGCATATTTATACCTTCTTCTCAAAAAAGTGGTGCAGTCTAACATAACTGTCAGGTTTCCTTGGGTCTGCTGATTGCTTATCTCCCAGTATATCACTGAGGAAAATCTTGATTCTGGGACATAAAGGCTGCCAGGCAGGGTTGACTGCATTAATTGGAGATCAATGCCAGAAGTATGGAAATTACTACAAAGATATATGGAACCTTCCAAAAAGAATCAGAGCACCAATTCCGAGCCCAAAATTCAGAAATATTTTAGATGGTTGAATATACCAATGGTTACCCAGGTGTGCAACTAGTTCAAAAGCCACATTTTAAAATACATTTCCTTTGAATGGTAGGCTCTGGATGCTGAAGATATCCAAGCATTACTTGGATAGAAGAGTTACATTGTGCTAATCACTTGATCACACAACAATTCTTGCCTTCATCCAAAGAGCAAAAATAACAAAAAAAAATGTTATCAAAACTGGGTATGAACCAATAAGGAGCCTTTCTCTAAAAAACCTGTTATTTGCACTTAAGGAGAGACAGAATAAAGTGGGTATAAAAACTGTTGGTAACAAAGCCCAATTTCTTATGTCCGTTCTGCACAGATAGAGAAAACAGGCATTTCCCAGGAAGTGGAAATAAAGCCCATTTTTGGCTTATGCCCAACACAATGACAGAAAGAGCTATCAATAAAATCTCCATCATCCTCAGCCAAGCTTGATTTAGTCATGCAGAAAACAGCTCCGGTAGAATATTGCATCTCGGCCTATTGATATTCCTGTTGATTTCAGTGAGAGTGATTATCACTCAAGACTACAGATCACAGCTTCCGTCAAAATCAAGCACTTGAGTAACAATTTCCCCCCATGAAGAGTTTAATGCTCTCAGGGATCTTGTGATGAGGCATAAAGTGTGAAAGCTCCATCCTTTTTAGCCTGGCTAATATGATTGCATATGCGTATGCTGAATCCTTTTATTACATATCAAAGACATTTACTATTTAGTGTGAGACTTGAAAGAACAGTTTGAGGATTTGCCAGCAAGAGCTTTTAAAGAAATGTTGACAAGAAAAACAGAAGAAATTACAGGGTTTTAGAACTATTAAGTATATGAACCTAAAAATTTGAAGGACAGGCATCTCTGCATTACCTGAGAACATCTGCTGTGCTGAGGTATCAACTTCCATGAAAACTTTACTTAAGAAACCATAGGAGAAAAGTTTTGTTGCTTTCTATTAATCTAAAATTAATAACATAGCCTTAGTTTACCTGAACTTCTGGGAGAAACATTCTGACCTTTCCTGAAACAAGTAGAGTCATAAATGCACCTAAACTTGTCTAATGAGCAAGGTGAAGGAAAAAGTGAACAGCATTTTCGAGGGCTGATCTTTCATGTGTGCAAAGAGCTGACTCTGGGATTCCCTGAGCACTGCTGGGCAAAGTTTTGCTCCTCAGGAGGGAGAACACCCAGGAAGTGCAGCTGTAGCTCTGATCCTGAGGAGCACAAGCTCCACATCGGTGTGAGTGGTGGGACAGACCCAGCATCTGGCCATCCTCAAATCCTGCTCTGATTTAAGGGAGTTAAAATGCACGAGTGTGCTGAGGGATATCAAAACACAGCCCTACCTCAGGCAGTGGCAATTTCTGGAGCAGTCCTAGACCTTGCTGGGAAGGCTGATTACACTGCAGACTACTAGCTGATAGCGATGGTCAAGTCAGTTAAACAAAATAATTTCTCTACTACGCATCCAAGTGCCCCCAAACCATTTTAAATTAACTAACTGCAAATGAGGAAAATAGAATAAATCAATTTTCAGGTTTGCAAAATATTGCATCTTTTCCTGTAGTGACATTTTTTGCTTCTGCCCATTCATGATTTTACAGCTCATTAACAACTACTTTAATACTACTCAAGCTTCCACAACTTTCTCCTAGTGCCAAAAAACAACCACTAGAAAAAATTTCTGTTCCATGAAACATGGAACCAACATGACTGATAGCAGCCAACACACAGATGCCAGAATACACACATAATTTTTTTTCCCCAAAGTTATTATCACGTCTTCACAATTTTACTGCCTCCCTGCTGAAATATTTGGTCTGCATATTTTCATCCTTAATGCACCTGAACAAACAGTTCCAGCAACACAGATGAATAAAATGTTGAACAGATGCAAATGACTTTTATCTTATTCCTATTCTGACAACCAGCTTATGCAGTCATCTCAGATCGTTCTGTATCTATCTGCAAACAACCTGAAGTTGTCCATAATGTTTCTTTTCCCTCTCAGCATTGATTATATTTATGTTTCCTTTATTTTTCATTAATTCAATCAAATCTGAGGAGCAGCTTGATTAACATTGCTCTTAAGCAATGGATTTCTGGTTTGCAGATGATCTTCTGTCATGCCAAATGTATTATGTGCATTAATGCTTCAATTCAACAACAGGCTTCTGCCAGAGCTCGAATATAAATAAAACTTTTAAAAATCAAGAGGTTGATTGTATCACTCATTTCACTGGCTGCTCTCCAGGTCAACAGCCATTATCTATGAATAATAAAAAATTCTTTTCACTATTATCATACAGTTTTAATGAAGAGAGTTCTTATTCTGATGGAAAAAGCAACAAAACCCCCAGAACTCTTTCAGTGCAAAGGTCTGGACTTCTGGAGTATTATAAAATAATGATGTGCCTGTCTTGCAGCAGATTTCAGTAAATCATCAGTATCTTTTTTCCACCCAAGAAAAAATTCCAGATTAAATTAGTGGCAGTATTTTTCTCCTGTGTGAATGTAATCCACTTATTGCCACGGTAAATTGGGAACTGTTTGAATTCCAGTCCTCAACACTTTGCTTATCAGGTTTTGAATGACAAATTAGTATTTCCTCATTTTTCAAATCAGGTAAATAATTTTGACATATATCTAAGATGCAAAATACATTTGTGCAAAATGCACATGAGGAATAAGGATGATGAACATTTTACACTGATTCCAATGAAGCATTTACAGTACATTTAGCACAAAACAAAAAGGGTAAACAAAAAGTGTTTTTTACGGGCTTGGTCAATACACTCCAACCAAACAGATCATCACACCTCCAATGGATTTTTATTTTTTCAGAATGCTTATCCAAGAAATGTTCCTCCCATTTTGTCCTGAGCTGTACTACACAGTACAGTATATACACAGTAAAATACACAGTGCAGTATTGGAATTTGATGATTGGGCTCCAAGTTAGCAAAAACTGTTTTCCTGAGTGCCTTTTATTTATTTATTTTCTTATACCTGAAATTCCAGGAGCAACGAAAAAGTTGCAAGCTTTGAATTTTCCCACATTCCGGCTGCCCTTGTTATACAGCAGGAAAAAAAATCTGATGATAAAGAATCAAAAGTTTATTTTCCTACAGTCCATTTTTGAAGCTTTGGTCACTAGAGGACACCAGGAAATACCCTTGGAGATGCCAGTTTTCCTTGCCCAAACCTATTTAAACTGATGTATTTACATATTTATAACTTGATGAGCTGTATCTTGCTAACACATTTAACACATTCAACTGAACTATCCTGCCTGATCTCAGCTGTATCACTGGGAAAAAGACCTACTTCCCAAGTTTCTATTATATAAAAAAAAGAAGAAAAAGAAAAAAAAATAACAGCTATACTTACAAGACCCAGAAATGTAAACATCAAGTCATAGTTCCTTCCACAAGGCAGCCCCACTTGGGCATTGCATGAGTTATATGGCATTTGAGATGACAGTTATATTTGGGGTGATTAAAAGATATTTGCATTCATAAATAATGTTTTTTGCAATTCAAATCTATATCTTATCCCAGGAGTGATTTATTTCAAGAAAAATTCACATAATTTCCAAATTTTATAAAAAGTGCCTTCCTTGAAACTAAAACAATAGCCTTTAACCAAAGACAGGAGAAGAACAATTTATGCAGATGAATGTGGGGAATTCTCACAGAAAATTAAAGCTACGTGACTAAGAACAACTCCTTTTAATATGATATCTATAATAAATGAGTCAAATACCTCATAGAAGTGCCTTGTTAGATCTTTGCACATCACTCACTACACAAGCCCAAATGCTACAATGCATAGGAACCTCCTCAGCTGGAGTTGAAAAAAAGTGCTAAACAGCTGTTCCTACAAAATGCTGCATAAAATACTTCTGCCTCAATACTGCACCTCTAATCCATGTTGCCATGTAATCACTACTTCTAATGAAATCTTCCTCTATCAGGTTTTTTTCTTCCATTCCTTGCTGTTCATTGAATCCAATTTTAGCCTTATGCTCAAGAATATTTGAGCCAGAGACCAGAGTTTTCTACTTTTACTTTCCACACGCAGTAGTGGCTTGTGTGAGTAACCACCATAGGGCTTTTGAGTGGAAAACCAACCAGGTGGAAGTTGTACAGTCATTTGAAAGTTAAGAAAAAACCCAATTAATTGCATGCTGGATAAAGTGCAGGTGATCTGCAGGAAAGCACAACCAGGGTTGGGAAAGAGAACAGGGTTACACAGATGAGGAATTAGAAAAGCTTGAGCTGCTCTAGATCCAAAGTCTGAGTAATGTGCGGAGTTTTGGCAACCTAACATAGGATGAACTAAATGAAGACACAAGTGAGCTGACCAGTAAAGCAGCTTTCGTCTTTATCATTCCCAGAACAAAGCAAAGATGGATTAAGAAAGCAATAGCAAGTGTTTGGGAGGAAAACATCGAGACACACTAACACAGGTGATGAGGGTAGAAGCACTCAGTAGGCTTAAAAATATTAGTGCACTGAAATCAAGCAAAGCAAAACCAGGCATCAGGGGCGCTAATAAAAATGCAAATCTTGATTCTGCATCATAAATAAAATTGAAAAAAAAAAAAGGAATATGTCTCTTTAACAATTCAAGGAATTCTCCTGCGAGAGAACTGAAATTCTAGACATCTAAATGGTTATTTATGCATACCATCAAGCTGAAGCATTTCACAAAAGCAATTAGCAATCTCTTTACTACACTTGGTGATGGGAAAACTCAGAGGACCGAGGTGCCCAGGGCACTGCTTCATCCAGGGTCCTGAACCCACTAATGAGGAATTCTACAAAGTGCCACATAAAGCTGACGGGCTGAACTGAAGTAACAGATAACTGAATGTTATTAATGTTGTATGCTTCTGGCCTCTGGTACTTCAAAGGAAGAGCTGCAAGTGAAATATATTTTTATGTGATTTAATAATCAAGAGTTTCATGTGCCACATATCTAATGATCTGATTGCAAAGAATTAATGCACTTTTGTCTATTTTTGTCTTTTCATTGCTCAGCTTTGTAGAAGGAAATCTGTTGCAGGTTACTATGGTGTACTAAAAGGATACAGAAAATCTGTGGAGTTGAAATATTGGGACACTTCCCAACCAAAGGATGCTTTTTCTGCATAGGATGCAGTTTTAGCCAATCAAGGCTAGGTGGTGGGTAGCAGTATATAAAAGTTTACACAGCTCCTTCATTCTGAAGTTAAAGATGCTTTCTCAGTGAAATAAAGAGACTTCTGGAGATAGAGGAGTTATTTTCTTGTAATATATCAGGGACTGAATAAGCTTTTAAAGTAAATTAAGAATGTTAATCTCACTAAAAAGCGTGTCACAAAATCATTGATCTACTCAAGCAACTAAAAACCTCATTCTGATGTCAAGGCTGTAGATTTCAGCTAAGGAGCTATAGGACCGTAGAAAACGAGAGAACCTGGAATGAGGTAAAAATCCAGTGATTACCAGAGTTTCTCAACATTTGGCAATATCAACAATTTAGTTACAAATATGCAATTAATAAAAACATTTTGACATCAAAATGGAGAACCTATAGGATACCCTATAAAGCAACATCTTAGAAACAACAGAAAAATCCTCAGTTCATTCTTACTTCCTGACAGTTGTAATCAATCAGTGAAAAGTCACCAAGCTGCAGTAAGGCACTCTGAGTAATGAAAGCTGAGCAGGTCATTCTGGCTTATTCACCTTTTAAAGGCTGATTTTTCTGTCTCCCCAATCAGGAAACTCCTATTGCATGGAGGAACTGTGCATGGACAGGAAGAATGATAACGATGCTTAAGGCTTTCCTGCACCTAACTAATGAGCAAACCTCGAGCTTTAAAAGTTCAGCAACTGAAGGTAGCTAAGTTTTCTGGAACTTGAATGGATTCACAATATGACCTCTACAAGCACACACACATAGGATCTGAACACAAGACCTCTGAAATCAATGGGAATCTGTTTTATGTCCATGCTTTTTTGATTAGACTCTCAGCAGTTCATTTAATACAAGATATGAAACAATTTACAAGGCTAATTTATGTCCATTTTTTTCCAAAGTGTACATGCTTTGCAGTATATAACGCTATAAAATAGAATGTGCTCATAATAGCCAGGCTAATTTGCAGCAGATTCTCAAAATCTTTTTGCGAGGCAATATCAATTCCAGTGATACTCTTCATATCTAAGTTGTTGGATATTTCAGCTACTAGTAATGCTTCTAAATTTGGAATGTGAAAATTTCAAAAGTGCATCTAGTGTAACATTTATCTTCTGCTATCAGTATAGGATGCTGTGAACTATTTTGCTGGATAGGGATAATAACAGCCAGCTGAACTAGAAGTGACTTTGCAGCACAGGGGCAATAGAATGAACCTTCTTCTGCACACCTTATCTGATTTCAGGTCAGTCAGCCCCTTTTGAGGAGTAAGAAACACAGATTTTTCTGCAAAGCTTCTCAAAATAAAATATTTAGTATTGTCCACAGGCTGAGGAGTGATAGCAAAAGAAATGCAGCTGGAATTAAAATTCTGCTCAAAAAGAATGAAAACCAGCAACACTGAGAATTTCTCAAACAAGCCTATCAGTTGCTGCACACATTTCTGTTCAATTATACTGCCTTTACTTCAGAGTTAATAAAAATCTACTACATAATGCTTCTTTATGGAGATTGATGGACATCTTTCATGCTAATTCCTTCCTGAGTTAGTAAGCCTTTATTTGCCATGTCAAGGTAAAAACGATGGCAGGCAGCCTGGCAGAAATGCCAGCGCATACTTTCAAATGTCATTAAGTTGCAGACCGAATTAAACTATTGACCAAATTCAAGTGTTTACCACACTTTATCATGCCATCTACACGTCGTTCTTGGTAAAGGCTGAAGTGACACCTCACAGGATCAAAGTGCATTTTATAGAACTGACACTCCCGGCTCCCAGGAGGGACTGCACGATAACATCTGTGAGGAGCACAGAGGTGACCTCCCCCTGCACAGAACTAGGGAAAAAAACCTGGCAAATGCAAAGAAAATATTCAAAAATTGCTGGAAATATGATTTACCTCATTACAGCATTGATTTCATGTACTTTTTACAGCATCGTTGTATCTGATCTTATTTATACTATTCTGAATTGGAAGTTTGCTGACATGGAGAAGCTCTAAATCTGGAAAGATTGTCCACAAAGAATGTTCTTGTCCACGCTGATACAGAAATGGAGGGCCCAGTGATTTATCTGCCAACCCCAGCACAGCCACAGGCTGGTTCTGACGCCAACCATTACATTCAGTCTGTCCGTAGCTCCAGCCACAGCAGCTCTGCTGCAGGCAGCACAAAGTGGCAGTGGACAAAACCCACACTCCCAAATGTCTTTTGTGTACCAAGACAGGACTTGCAGCTCTTGTTCTATTCCTTTGCAGCTATCAGCCTCAGACAGCTGAGTTTCCTTACGTGAAATATTTCCGTGTTAAAAAGTTTTCAGCAGCTCAGTTTCTGACCAGGAAAAAAGAACCTGACAAAACCACCGTGACTCCTTGTTGTCACTTTGTCAGTACTTAGTGCATAATGGCTTTGATTTAGGTTCAGGCACTCTCAACAGGAAGGATGCTCCCTTCTCAGCAGTGAGAACAAGGCTCCTGGGTTTTGACCAGTTTGATAATTGCCTTGCCAAACAGAACAAACATTACCCTGGCTCAGCAAACTGCTCCCACGGATGTGTGAAGCTGGTACATCTGTTCCTTCCCTCTGGGCTGCTGGGCAGGCCCAGCACCGCTGGAGGCTCAGCCCTCAGAGAATGTGGAATACACAGGATAACTCACAACAACTGCTAAACAGTCAACATGCATCCTCACCCCCCAGACACCAACAAGCAAAACTGCCCAGCCAGCATAATATGTGGAATGAACACAGGCATCTGAGGAGTTTATTTCATTTTTTTCACATTAGTCTGTCTTCACACAAGGGGCATTTTGTTAATTGGCATGATTCAGTTAAATGAGAAGGTATTTTGAGATTAAAAAACATAGCCCAACTGTTTGGATAATGGAATGGGGAACAGGCTTATAAGCCACAGAAATGAGGAAAAGAGCTGTCATGCTCTGGAGGTTACAGTTAAAAATGATCTTGGGAAATGAGAGGAATGAATAAGACAACAGTCAGTACACACAAATACAAAGCAGCAGCATCACAAAGCAGAAATCAAAGCAGTAAACACAAAATGGGGATTGACTAGGTAGAAATAATACAAAATGAGATCCCAGAGTGTCAACAAACTGCAGGCTGAATAGGAATCAAAACTGTCAAGCTGCTGCAACAAAAGTAAATTCTTTTAACTGGAGTGCATTAGCAGGAAAGCCCTAACTAAAACATGGGAGATGATTATTCTGCTCTATTAAACATTGTTGATGCCTTTATTGGCACATGATTCTGTCTGGGTAAAAGTATAAACAAGATACACAGTATAAGAGGGTAAGATAAGGATAAGAATTCAGGGGTGAACAGTAAAATTGATAAAAATCTTTGTATGACTTCAAAGGAAATGAAGAAAGGAAATAGAATGAACTACTTGAGAAAGGGAAGACTCAACAAGGGAGTAATGAGATGTCTTAAAATGAGAAAATACTTGTCACAAAGCAAGCACTTATCCTTGAAGATTGCTCTCCATATCTATGAGGACAGAATGAGAAAGAATAGCCAAATCCTAGCACTGGGGCATTGGTGAAGTACTGGAGGAATCTTCACAAGGAATCCAACTGCCTTCTCCAGAGGTTCCCGATTAGCCTGGGCAGACAGTTGTTGGAGTTATTTGAGCTCTCGGAAGGACAGGAGGTTCACAGGCTCTGCAGCGGAATTTCCCTGGGGAAGCAGTGGGGAGTAACCCCCACCTCCCTGGGAAAGAACAGGGTGACCAGGAAGCCAAGGTAAGGGCTTTGCTTCTGGTGAGACGGTTTCATGTTGGAGAGTTTTACAACTGGAAGAAAATAATGAATTTCTGAATTCTGAAGAGACAGCTGTGTTACAGATTTTCAGTAAAAAAGCACAATGAGGAATGTGCTGATTATCCTTAGGAGTCCATCCAGTTTGAGTAAGAACATGACTCATTCTCGTTTTCCTGGTCATCTTTAGATAATCTAAGTGTGACGCAGAGGTTCTGGGGAGTGCAGGAGGGATATTTACATGTATTTACATGCAACCAGTATGTGGCAGTCGTATTAGAAATCATTTTTCCTGTGATTGATTCTAGTAGTAAAGATTACTCCAAACTTTCAGGCAATATATTACTTCTTTTAATTACCTAGTTTTGTTAAAATTGTTTATAATCTCATTTCAATGGTACATTAAAATAAAAACACTACCACAGCTTAATATGATGAAATAATAAGCCAAATGTCATTATATCTTTCCACAGAAAAGAGCATACTGCAAATCTAGAGCACATTCCTCATTCTAGATTGTGTTTGGAGTGACAGTTAGGTGGAGAAGATAAAAAGAAACTTTGAGAGAAATTGTAAGGGCTGAATTTTGCAACTGAAGGAAAATTCTCAAATAACATTATTTTGGCTACTTTTCTATTTCTTTATGAGCAAATAAGGCAGGTTGGAAAAATGATCATTCCCATCAGGAGGTTCTGAAAAGATATAAAATAGATTAAACTGCTCTTGTCTTTGCGTTAGAATGTAGAAATAAGAAAAAGTAATTTCAGTTCAGAGAAGTGGAAGGTAAACAACAGTAATCTTCAGTTTCATTTTCATTCTGGAAGGTCTCCTTGCTGATGTTTTGCCCTTAATTGCTTTTCTGGTCACCTGGTTGAGTATAACTGTGTGAGATCATATTTAAACAAACTCACTCTGTTTTCTTAACTCCCGCAGAACCAACATTTTTTTTTTCCCCTGGATTATACAGTTCTGACTTCATTAAGTAAAAGGTTGACCTTTTAGTTTGTTTTTTTTTTTTTTTCTTGTTTGTTTGATTGTTTTTCTTTTTTTCTTACCTTAACATTCTTAGTATTGCTATTTTCTGACTCCATATAGATATGCAATGTTTGACAGCAAGCCTTTCATTCATGATTTCCAGCTGCCCTACAGTCATGGAAGCATTTTGCTGCCCCCTGATCTTTCTGTTTTCCTCTGATTATTTCTAATGTTAGCAAAACCACCAGATGCCCACAATATGGGGGCTGATCTGACCTTTCCGATCACACAGCAACTCCTACAAAAAGATACTGGAAAAGCATTAAAGGGAGCAATCAGCACTGCTGATGGGGAACATATCAGCACTTCCCGAGTGAGAGGGATCCATGCTGAAGAAGTAAGAAAACAGATAATAGTTGGGATGGAGAGAGCCAAAGGTAGTAGAATGAAAGAAAAGGCTTAAAAGGCAGACAAAACAGCAAAGTTCACAGAAGCCAGAAGATACAGTACTGGAAAATACAACAGAAATTCTGAAGGAAAATGAAGCCAAAACCCAGACCCAATTCCAAAAAATCAATGGACTTAAGAAAGTCTTACTCTGAGATTCAAGAGGAACTTTTGGTCTCTGAAGTAGTTCAGATGAGCTAACCATTCTGCTTTTTTGCATCCTTTTATTCCAAATAACATCATCTCCCCTTTCATCCCCTAAAAATCTCTATAGGTAATTTAGAAGTACATAGAACCAACAAGATTGTGAGCATCTTTTGTTGAAAATCTTCCTCCACTAGGATAAATGACAGAATTCCCATTGACTACAAAGAGAGCTGCTGTTTCATACTGAGAATATATTGGACATGTGAACTTTAGATCCTGCAGGATTACACAGAACAAACAGCATCAAAAAGATATCGTCCCTTTTTTCCTATCAATTTACAGGAAGCAGTAGTGGAAGGGTACACAGAAGTGCAAGTTTTTTTCATTTGAATGAAAAATTGGATAGAGCTTGCATGAGCAAACTCAAAGCTTTTACAAAAGTTCACTTGGCCACCAGGGATAGTGCAATGGCACCAAGCTGAAAGAGCTGAAGGACCATCAGCAGTGAATAAAGATGAAGTCCCTAAAGGGATGTGGGACAAACAGGAGGGTTTCCTCCTCAGTGGAAGCCTGTGGGTACTGATCAGTAAAGGGCAGGGTGAGCAGGGGGCTGAGGGAAGAAGGAAGACTGTTAAATGGCAATTGGCTTGTCAGTGACTGTTTCACCACCACCTGGAGGGGCTCCTGCTCCCCCCTCTCTGTTAGCCCATAACTTCCTCGTTACTGGACACTGATTAATGAACACTGAACCTTGATTCCTGATTTGGCACTGGGGACCACCAAGGTGGCAGAACCTGAGAAGGATGATGGACTACACGGGAAGAGAAGGGATGAGAATTTTTGCAACTGTTTCTTTTTTCCCCTGAGTAGTTCTACTGAAAGTAGGAGGGCAGTCCCAGTAAAGAGCTGTAGAGTACACAATTCAGGGAGGTCACACACGTGAGCATTCAAACTAAGCAGGGAAGGAGAGGAAAAAGAAAATTTTATTATTCCAATTACGTGCACATGGAGCTAAAACTCAGTTTATATGATCTCATCCCAGGTTCCTAAGAAGCTGACATTACAGCTGGAAAGCAAAACTTTTTATTTCATGCATCTCCATCTAATTTCTAATGCAGTTAGGGAAGAGATTCATTCAGAGATATGAAGGATAGAATTAACTATTAGACCATCTTGCCTCATGTTCTATGCATTGTTATGAGAAATTCCAAGTGAGAGGGGATTTAAATAATCTTCTATAACTTTCTACAGCTGTTTTCTATCAGAGAAAAGGTGTATATTTTAGTTGCACTCTCTAAAAACGTGAGAGTAATTTCCAATTTGAATTAATCTGTGCTTACTTTTGGCAGTAATTTTTATAACTTTCCTCTTTAAAATTGTTTCAGCAGTCCAAGTTTCCTTAGCAGAAGGAATTTATACACCATCCATTGCCCTCCAACTTGCTTTTTCATAAACTAAACCTATTAAACAGGTTAAGTTGTCTGCAAAAGCACTCTTCCCAACAGATATGCTATGATCTGGCAGAAAAAATGATGATCACAAAGGTCAGGTTACTACTATATGAATATTCCAGGCATATTTACTTCCCTCTGATAGGCAGAGTTTTGTAGTTAGAGACCAGCCTTGTGAACTTCCCAGCACGGCCAGAGTGAGACTAAGAGGCTGCACAGCCTCTTCAATCAGTTTTGCTGCCCTGAGTCAGGTTTAAGTAACACTAATTCTTTGTCATATTTATCTTTCACTTGCTTATAATGCAGAAAAAAAGTAATCGCAAAGAATTTTCACCTTCCTTCCTTTTATTTAATTTGATCCAGGAGACCATACTGAGACTGCACAAATCAAAGCATAAACCATCAGGAGTATCCCATGATTCAGGGAGAGAGGTGTGCACAATGAGAACACATAAATCACAGAGGAATGATATCCAGCATGCAAAAGGAAGGATTTTGGGCACGCACGAAATTTTAAAGATCAAATTGTAATTTAAAGATGCAAAACCTTTCATGGTAATTCTCATGGGTTTTTTTTCTCTTTTTTTTCCATATCTATATCTTCTGTTATAAGGGAATTCTTCTCTAATAAAATCCCGTAATTTAATGCACTGATGGTAATGTTGATTCAATTTTCTGCTTGCATAAATATATTCTAAATCCATATTATAAAAAAATATCACTGGCCCTAGGTGTAAAAATCTGTAATTTTAATCATCTATGTAGCCAGAATTAATGAACCAGTAATAAATCTCATTTGATTAACTGATCAATCCTACTTTATCCGCACTACCATAACATAATATAGGCATCCACTAAGAAAAACATTAAAAATGAAATATAATTTGGTTCTGAGCATGGATTAAAGGATTATTTGACCAGATGAGAGCAATGAGGCTGAAATTGTTTCAACGTGGATATACCATTTTCAAAGTGAAAATTGGAGGGTCTAGTGAAAACCACAGGAAGTAAAAACACTGGGCTGTGTTATTTATGGGAGATACAATCCTAGAAAAAATCCGAAGTGTGAGAAGGAAATTCCCAAGTTCTCTTTATTTTTACACACAACAAAGTTTATGCTGAAGAGAGATCGAAGATATTTTGTTTATCCACAGGTACTGGGTCAAGCATGTAAATGTCTAAAGAAGTCAAACAAAACATGAGCAGTCATAATAAACAATATTCTGCTGGCCTGTTCATTCCATTAGACTGATATTCTTTATGTGTCTCAGTGACTGCTAGTCCAGTTTGGGAAGACCTTCCAGATTTCATGCCTCAGCTTTACAGCAGGGTGCCCACACAAAGTGCTGGCTCAGGTCTCTCTCTGCACATTCAGAGCACACAAAACAAGTGGAACAAGGAAAGAGGAATGGAGAGTGACAGTACCTGCCCAGGCTTGAAATCAGTTACGTTTGGCATCACAGACCTTTGCAGAGGTGCTAAAGATTCTCAGCAAACTTTTGATACTGGCAATTCTGCCAACTCCATAATTCCAGCAGTCAGCAAGTCCAACAGCATAAAACAGATTCCAACCCTCTACAGACCCATAACACATTGAGTAATGCACAGGGTGAAAAAGGTGAGGAAAAGGAAAGTTATAAATGTAGTGTACCTGCCCTGCCTTAACCTTGTTACAGCCCCAACTGCATGTGCAAGTTTTATCAACAGACTGCATATTTAAGATCTTAACACACACCCACACACACTCCACTGGCCACATGCCCTAGCAGTAAGGAACTGAGAGCAATAAAACATCTGGTGTGATCTCTGGAAAACATATCAGCAACTCTTCATGATAGCAATTACATAACCACTGTGCTGTCTTGGAAAGATGTGACAAGAATCTCTTTCCAACTACTTCATGTAGCTGGAAAGAACTGATTGTCAAAGTGCTGTTTCAAATCCCGCTTCATAACATTCTTGCTCCTCTGATTCTGCTTGTTTGCAAAAACAGCACCAAATACATTCACCTTTGTGCCCATGGGTGTAGATTGTTCCACGCATACATGGAAATTCATAGGTATGTCACCACACCAGCTGAGCTCCACACAGCCACTCACTCATTGCCCCTGGCAGTGAATTGAGGGAGAGAATAGGAAAGAATAAAAGGGAAGAAAAATCCATGGGTTGCAATAAGGATGTTTAACAGGACAAAGAAGGAAGGGATGATGATGATGATGAAAATAATAATAATAATAGTAGTAGTAATAATGTTAATAATAGTAATATTACCCAAGTGATGCAAAATGGAACTTGTCACCTCCCACTGCCTGATGCCTGGCCAGCTCCTCAGCAGCAGCCCCTGACCAGCTTTCCCCCTAGTTTATACCCTAAGCACAGTCTCACGTGGTCAGGAATATCCCTGGGGTCAGCTGGGGTTGGTTACCTGGCTGTGTCCCCTGCCAGCTTCTCGTGCCCCCACAGCCTCCCTGCTGGTGGGCTGAGAAGCTGAAAGGTCCTTGACTTGCAGTTGCAGTAAGCACTGCTCGGCAGCAGCTAAAACATCAGTGTGTGTGTCATTGACATTATTCTTATCCTAAATCCAACCACAGCAATAAACCACCTACCAGGAGTAAAATTAATCCTGTCCCAGCTGGAACCAGGACACATGTACCACGAGCCACAGAAGATGGCCTTCCAGCTCCTAAACCCTTGGTTTCTTGGTATCTGCTCTCGTGCTTTTGAAACATCTCCTTCTGACCCATTTGATAGAGGCTAATAAGGCCACTAAATGATCTGTGAGGGAGAACTCATGGACCTGTGGTTAAGCTGACAGCACTGAAAGGAAACAAAAAAGTCTTCATATAAAGAAAAAGTCACTAAGTTTAAGGTGACGCCCAGTTTGTCTGGTCAATGGCACACAACACAAAAGTTTTCAATACAAAGGTCTGAACTGCAGAAAAGGAAAGTTCATATGACAAATTTCCAGTGGTTAAGAATACCAGAATAAATTGGTGGGGAGACTGCGGACAGTGAGGAAACATCAGGAGTGATGCGAACAGGGTTGGTGCTGCCTTGGGGGAAGAGGGGGATTACTTAGTTCCTTAAGAGTTTCTGGAGATAATGACACACCATGTTATTTCCAAAGCTCTGCAAGTTTAGTGGATTGAGGAAGTGATGAACTAATTATTTATATGAAAAGATTCTGATAGGATGATATATCTACTAAACTAAGTTTTAGCTGGATTTATAGTTTGTTCCCTGCCATTTTCATCTCTAGCAGATGAGGTGTGAAATTGCCTCAGTAGAAGGACTCAGCACATAACAGCATCAGACAGCGTTCAGAAGAACAGAACTGTCAGACTTCAGGATCATGCTGAGCTCATCACTCCCCTCTGGATCTGCAGTTTCCTTGTGTATGGCATATTTCCTAGGGAACTGTGGAAGCTAGATCTGGTCACGTGCTCACTTTTTCATATTTGGACTACTGACATTTTTTCAGTCTCTGCTATGAAACTGTGCCCTAGAAAACAGCGCTGAATGGCAAAATTACAAAATGGTGGATGCACACACAATCCTTCTGCTTCATCTGCTTTACTCACTTTGAGAATTCTTTCAAATTCATGACTTTATAAGCCTTTGAAGAACGAGGTCAGATATCCCAGACATCCCAATAAACCTGCCCACAAGGTGCTGGTCACCCCACACAAACACCCTCAGCAGAGCTGATGGGGGGCTCTGAGCACTGAGCACTCTGGCCAGCGTGGGAAGTGAAGGCTGGAGATGAGAAGGTGGCTTCCTAATCCCCAGAGAGAGTTAGACAATTCTACCAACATTACCAACACTGCTTTTGCACCTTAGTACTTTTATCTGACAGGGAAAAAATGGCCTAAATCCACAAGCTAAGAAATTAATGAAAGCTTAAGAAGCAGTTAATTCAGACCAGATTTGCTCAGCTATTGCCATAATGTAATAATGTTTACATGGATAGGAAAATGCCCATGATACAAATGCCCAGTAACCAGGTTTATATCAGAATGACTGAAAATGAGAAATACCCAATGAACATGCATTTTCCATGTGATGCAACTCTCAGCCAAATTTAAATCACTCTAATTTCACCAAGGAGCCTGCATGTAACTGAGGGCAGAATTTGACACTGATGTAATTCAGCCTTTGGGTTCTGCCCCTCAGTAATCCGGTGTAAATCTATTTGTCATACACCCCATCCAGTTTTATAAGCTTAAAGGAATTTTTAGTACATCCTCTCCCAAAGAAAAAAGGGATGCAAAGGAATTAATGAATTTAGAGTTAATGCCCAACTTAAATTGCTAAGACATGAAAATTATACTATAATTCATTAAAATAAAATCCATTCACCACACATATCCAACCCTAGGCTCTTTATGTGCCAGAGATGTCACTTAAATTCACACCACTTGGTGGAAAATAAATGCTACTAAGTTTTATTAAAACAGTTGTTAATTCACATCTACCATAATTGAAATATAAGAAAAAACATTGTAATTAGCTCCCTACAACAGACCCTACAAAGATTTTAATGAACTTTTTATTTAGTCAGCATACCAAAAATTACTTTCTCTAACTAGGTGTTATCATTGAGGAAATTGTTGACATACAAGAATGGACTCTCATAATTATTTAGTGCCTTAAAAAAAACAAGCTTGTAAATATTTCAGACTTTAATTTTTAATAGTTTCCTTTAGAAACCTCATGTGCCAATGTACTGGACAAACACATGGTGGGAGATAGTGAAACAGAATTTAACACAAACATCCCTAAAATGAATAAAATTGTTCACAAAAACACCTTTGCTCCAGATATACCTTTGATTTTTCACTCCTTGCCTTCTCCACCACACAAAAAGCTGTATTTCCATCTTGTACTACCTTGCTCCACCAACCTCCTGAAACCCCATCCCCCCTTTCACTGAATACGGACTAGAAGTGAGATAAAAACTTCATTATCCTAAGGTCTCAAGGGTATGGATTCAATATTTTAATTAAAAAAAAATAAAAATAATTTAAAACCTGTACAGAGATCACAGAATTCCTGTTATTTTAGAAAAGCAAGCAAAAGCCCCTTTTCTCTCTACCAGATTGACGAAAAAACCAGCATACTAACGGGCAGGCAAAAATCAGCTATGCCAGGGGACTGCCATACAAAAAATCCATTATTAATCTACCTGATGCTTTCTCAAAGTATTCAACATCATGTACTGCATACTTTATTTTTGCTTCTCTCAGCATTCGCTTTCTTCCTCATCCCTTCTCAACTCAAAAGAAAACAGTAAAAGGGACACTACTACAAGTTTCCAGCTCCTGAAGCCTTTAATCCAACACGCCTTTTTCCCCACTGAAACTGGGTAATTTTCAAATTCTCTGGCCTACATAGAGGTGACACAAAGTCTGAGGAGTGTCTTCCAGGAGAACCCTTCTTGTTAAGGGACACCTGTCATGGTTATTTAATGTCACACATTTCCTCCAAGTTCTTGTCTTCATTTGAAAGCCTGGCAGAATTAATTGCTCTTTATTGTTTCAGAAAATGTGGATAAAGCAATTCCCAAATATCTTGTGTATAACTAACATGAGCTGTGTCTCAGTTGAGATCAGTGCCTAGAAGAGTCCCCATGGGCATCTTGATTGCACCTGGCCCCACCTAACTTTAGCCCACTGAAGGTTAGTTAGGCTCAGCTCGACCTCAGAGTGGCTTCCTAATCTGAACCACAGGCACAATGAACAACCACCTCCAGCTTTTGGGTAATGAGAAAAGTTTAGCAAATATGTCCTTCCTTTAAAATTCTAGCCTGTGAAGAGATGTAACTTGTGGCATTCTTATAAAAGCCATACCTATAGCCCAGGAGTGCATTCCTCCTCCTGGGCTCTCTGCTCTCTCTAGACAGGTGATGTCTCTCTCCCCTCTTTCATTTCCAACCTTTTTTTTTTTTTTTTTTTACGTCTTAAAAATGAAGTACCTGAGTGACTGATACAAACAGGCCCATTTCCAAATCATATCAACACCTTCATCTGCCAAAAAGTTCATCCTCAATGCAATTTCCAAAGCAGAGCTCCCCACACTGGGTGCCTGCCATAGCTCCATACATCAAGCATGCTGCTCACAAATGCACCGCACGACACCAGCAGGGACCACAACTTCCCCTCCAAAATCAAGGGAGAGCAAAGTAATAGAAACTGAAAGAAGATAAAATGTTTTGTAGGCGGTGGAACACCAGCTGATAGCAATTTCTCTTTCAAGCCACAGTATACTTAATTTATTTATAGGCATTGGGAAAATGTTATTGCCACAGCCCTGTGTAGGAAAATACACTAGAAGTGCCACTTCATGAAAAAGCAGCTTAGAAGTGGAAACATAAGGAAAATGAATAATGTTTCCCTAAATATCAAGTCCCATTTCTTGCAATAGAATAATGATGAAGCCAGGAGCTATGCTAGGCAATTAGGAGAAGGAGCAGGTAAGCACAGCCTATAGCCAGCATATAGCAATGTCATATTTAGGAGTTCTATTGATGAAGTAGCTAAAGATGAAAAACATAGCAACTCACAGTCTATGTCTAAACTATCACGACCAATATATTTATGTTTCTGATACTTGGATATATCATTCACATTAACATCCTGCTGATATTTTTCATATAGACTTGTGCTTTTCATGACTACTTGAACATGGCTTTTCATGGTTTTACTCTTATCTTCTTTGGGATAGCTAAACATAATCTGGATTTTGGGGATAAATAAATCCATTGGGTTAGACTGAATTAACTATAACCATATGCTAGAGTTGAGAACAGGATTAACAAATCATGGCTACTGGATTTCTTTTAGCTATCAGTGAGTCCTTAGGCAGCTTTATGGTCCACTGAGAGAGAACCATAGATTTTTTTTGTTAGATGCCTGTATTTAACATTATGAAATGCAGAGGTTCTTCCTTTTTGGTTATGTAGACTTCCAGTTATGTTAGAAACCTTTCACTGGTTTTAAATATGAAAGGTCATTCCAAAGGCCCCGCTGAAGAGAGAAACAAGTCTCAGTGCTGGAGCCTTCCCAGCAAACATAGATTTGCTCTTAGAGAATACGTGCCTCTTATAATGAATTTTAACCCCCAGCAATTAAATAAAGGATAAACTCCATGAACACACAGATCACATAAAAATAATTGCAATAATGCTTACTTACAATGCATTAAAGGTGGCTGTAATGTGCAATGATCCCTAGGATTGCTCTACTGTCCATCCAGTTATCACAGAGTTCTGTTTACTTGTTACACATAAGATGGGAAGTGAGAGACTGATTCAATTGCTCAGTGTATAAATTAAAGCTATCCAAGAAGCAGAACATATTTATAATGCAAGTTTTATTGTATTGCCTTGCCTTGTGGTAAAAGTGAATCTAATATGTCCACATTTTGGGTCAGTATTTCATCTGCCTGCACCCTTCTACAGCAGAAGAGGCAGTGTAAGGGTGCACATCCATAAGGAAACAATGCTGCTACTGATCTTCCCTGGGTAAAAAAGAATAAACCCGAAAACAGACCTTGCAAGAAGGACAGTAGAAGTAAAATTTCAGTCTTCAGACATGGCTTTCCTGTCCCAGCACTTCAAAGAAATGTATGTAAATCTGACAAGCCTTTCAAAGCTGTCGGGCAATAACTGCTGAACACAAACAGGTGTTGATGGTGAAGTCCATGGATATATTGCAACCAGAGGACACAGAGAGAAAGCACAAAGTGGGATCAAATTACTAAACAACACTTGCCGAACTAACTTTCAACATACTATGCTTAGGGAATTTTTTAGTGCAGAACAGCATCAGAATATATTTGAAAACTTCTTTTATTCATCTTGCCATAGACTGCTTAGCATCAGCAGTTAGGAGTTTAAAGTAACTTTCCAAATGACCAAGGCTGCAAAGCTAGAATGCAAACAATCAGCTTAGAGAGGAAATAATATCATTTCATGCAAATATGTTTAATTTGAAGCAATGAGAAGAGGAAGTAAAATAGCTGTGATTCACCTAGTGTTTTGATGACCTGGGCACTTAGGTTTATAGCAGAGGGAGATTTAATTCCTAAATACATGTGCATCATCACATCTCAGCTAATGAATTGAAAAAGAGCAGGTAACTGATTTTCACCCAAATCTTTAGCCTTGGGGTTAGATCACAACCTTTATTCCTATCTGGAGAAAAAAAAAAACAACAACAAACAACTACTAACACTGAGTACTACATCCCTAGGAAGTCCTCTTGATTCTCTGAGAAAACAAGAGAGAGGGAGGGAGGAGAGAGAGAGAGGGAGAAGCAGTCAGAGAAAATGGGCCTCCTTTTGCTAGTCCCTGTTTACATTCACAGAGCTTTGCAAGCTCATGACAACCATGGTTAGTGCCTATCTTGCAGGTTTTGAACATTACTCCCTTCAAATAAAAACCTGTGGTTTTTTTCAGGTGCCAAAACATCTATCAAGGATACTGGTTCATTTATTTTCCATTCTTTGCTTTGACTGGAAATTTATTTTAAGAAATACTTCCTTCAGCATTTCTTCTGTGATTTCAATGGAATTAACTAGTTTTCATTAATCAAAATGCAGTCACAGAACCACAGTGCTAGAATGGCAATTCTGGGAAGGATGCTGGTTCTATTCCCCCTCTCCACTGCTAGACCAGCTACCCATGGGTCATTATCTGCAAGACATTTGTCTGACATATTTCAGAACACCTTTCAACGGAGTCTCGACATCCTCCTTAAAATATCTCTCCCAATGCTTAAATATTGCTGCCATGTTGAAGGCTAAAATGAATCTTCTTTGCTGCAGTGTAAAATTACTCCCCCTTGTTGTATCCACTATGGACGTAGAATCAACTCTCCACTTTGCAGTTAATTTTAAGTACTTGAAAACAGGATTTTTGCATTATTTTGATTTTTGGGGGGTTATTTTGGTTTGTTGTTGCTGTTTTGTTGGATTGCTCCTCTCCTTCAGTCTTTCTTTCTTCACAGAGGATATTTTCTGAAACTCTGATCATCCCTGCTACATTTCTCTGGGTACTATCCCGTTGATTCATAGTACCCAAGAAGCCTGGTACTCAAATCTGGACAATGTATTCCAGCCAAGGTCTTACTGGCACTGCTTAGAGCTGAAGGATTACTCACAGTTACACATGCCAGTGCAACATTTGCCTTTTTTTGCAGCAGAATGACATTGTTGACTCATGTTCTATTTGTAATCCATTATAATCCCCTAGCCCTTTGCTACAGATTTATTACTGATTGGTTTTCATCCTGTTTTGTGCAGATGATTTTTCTTATCTAAGAACTTTGCATCTGCCTAGACTAAATTTAGCCTCTGTTTTCAGACCATTTCTTAAAATTCCTAAGGTGACTGAGTATTTTATTTCCATGCTATATTTAATAGGCAGCCTAATTTCAACATCTATAGTTTAATTATAATGTTAAATAATGGTAAATGTTAAAAAGTGGCAAATAAGACTGGATCCAAAAGAGATCACAGACACCTCTACTCAATTTATCCTCCCAGCCTGACGCAGAACCAACGGCAGCTACTACCAGAAGACAGTTTTCCAACTGATTTTGAATCCACCTCATAATTATTTCTTTTACACAACACTTCTTTAACTTGCTTAAAAGGCTGTAACGAAAACTAATGTCAAAATCCTTTTTAAGTCAAGATATGTAATGCTGCAAGCTTATCCCTGAGTCTCAAGGCCTGTAATTGCCACAGAAGAAACTGAGTTTAGTTTGACATCCATACCAGTTTAATTCATTCCCTTATCTTATTGATGCTAACAAATATTTTCTTAAATATTTATCCTAGTGTAGGATTTTTTTCCCAGGATTTTAGACTTAACTCACAGGACACATTTTTCCATTTTTTTTCCATTCCTTAATGATAAAAAAATACTCTGTTGCTTGTCTTTTCCCAATCTTGTACAAGTTCATAACTTTTCAAGGATGACTTTTAATATCTCTAAAATTATTTCAGCTGATTCCCTTAAACCATAGATCAATTCCAGCTGATTTGCAGATATCTAATTTACCCAAGCCTGTCCTTTCCCTCACCCAGAATTTTACACTCCAGCTGAAGATATCAACTACAGTCACCACCAGGTCTTAGCAGCCCTTTTATATGAAAGCCAAAGCTAAGCCAGGTGCCAAAGCTTTGGCCTTCTCAGCAGTGCCTTTACATCAGCGTCTCTCTTCACTGAGCCACCGTTTTTCTTGATTTCTTTTTATTTCTTCTAATACACATGTAAAAATTGCTATTTCTAAATTCTTGCCCGAACATCTTGTTTTGGACTTGGCTTTCTGGGTTGGGGCTACCACCTGTGCACCCTTAGGAGTCCACTAAGCTGTACTTCCTGTAGGCAACCTCTTGTCACTGCAGTCATTAGGAGTCTTGTCATTAGCCAAGCTCCTGCCTTTGGATAATTCATATTTGTGCTTTCTACATTGAGCAAACGCTAATTATCCCTATTTTTCATTCTCTTATTCTTATTTTACTTAAATCTGTGTTTGAAACAACTTGTCTTTATTTTGATGTTTTCCTCTTTCTGAAAATTCTCCATTATGCATTTTTGTGGCCATTGCCACTCTGCCTTCTACTTCTATTCCCCACTTATCTTTCAGCTAGATCCAAATGACAGTAATCATCCATTAAGCGACAAGCATATAAACATGTTCAAACACTGTTCAAACTCCTCTTCTGACTGGACAGTGATTCAAGGGTCACTCTGGCATGCAGATGCTATATCATCCAATATTTAAGTCAAATAACATTTCAGAGCTGGAGACTTTGCCCCTCATTGGTTTGGCCTTCTTAAATCAGAATACGAACCAAAGCTGTTTGGATAATGCACTGGGGTTTCTCTTGCAGCAAATGAGGAAGGAAGATTTGCAGGCATGTATTTATACACTCTTCATCTTTAAAGGTCTAGGTAGGTTACCAAACGTGAATTCCTATATACTGAACTGAAGCACAGGGAGGGAAACCTCTGCTCCCTGAGAGGCGCCACAGAGAGCAGGGTTGGGTTCTGTGATATTCCCCCAAAATGCCCTTATTTCAATGGAAGCGGGATGAGCATGGTGAGGGCATGAATTCCCCTTTGAAAATCATGTCTGCTTCACAGTCAATGAAGTAAGATATTAAAAGCAAGTCAGCACCATTATTGACAAAACTAACAAGTGCTCCCCAAGTGCTAATAAAATTCCAGCCAAGCAGCCTATCGATCACTGTCTCTGCTTAAAGCACATCAGCCATAATGCAATCACACACAAGGACCCCAGCCCTGTCACTTCTCGTGCCATATTTAATGACAAAATTGGTTGCTTACAAGCTTATAAGGAATTTAATATTACGCTTCTAGCATGCAAAAACAACCATGTGCATCTGCCTGGAGATAAGCAGCCATATGTGCTTGAAATGCGTTTGATGGGAGACAGCATATTTCATGTGCTGCATCTCAGCTATTGTTTTTGGTTGATTCAGTTAACATGTTCTAAAATTGGACTGATTTACTGAAGATTTGCAAACATAATTCATGTGCACTTGCACTATGAATAAGCCTCTAAAACTAATTCAAGCACAGTCAAAAAATAAATTGCAAAATAAGTTATTCAATTGAAATCTGCCATCTGAGGCACCGTAATAGAAAACATTTATTATAAAACTAACATATATTTGTGACTGGAGATGTGTTCAGTACTAAACATCTCTTTGTGAGGAATTTATTCAGGCTTTTCTGAAAGAACATCTTAACTGGGCTAACAGAAAATTGCATGTTCCAAACTAACTGCAGGTTCTATGATTTTCATCCTGCATCACAGGCTTCCCACTTTTACTCCCTTTGTTTTGGAAGGCTTATGAATTTTAGGCAAACTTTTTTTCTGCGCAGCTGCAGAAGCCCATTTCTGGAGTTTGGATATGTGATTTAAACACTGGAAAGACACAGGTAGGATGTGATGCACAAGGAGAGGAAGCAGTGATACCAACACATTCATCTTGAAATGTAATGCTCTAAATTTGGCAAATTCACTTCACAGGGCTGCTGGGCTGTGAAAGTCATAAGCTATACTACATGGGAGCCTCAATCCACTCAAAAGCAGTGTTTCCTCTTCAAAAGTGAGGGTATTTTGCTAGTTCAGCCTTTCATTAGTGCTCAAGTGGAGGTCTTTGAAATGAGTACATGACTGTAATTAGTAATGATAGTAAAGTCTAAATGGGGGTGTCTGACATTAGAGTCAGTCATTGATAGGTCCAATTCAGGCAGATAAAGATTTTCACACAATACAGTGGAATAGGGAGTTTGAATTTTTTAAATTTTTGTATTCCCCCCTGTCCAAGGGTAGATAATGAAAGCCCTGAGAAGGAACATCCCTGTCCAGATTTCTCAGTTATTGGGGAAGAGGACTGGGAATAGACAGTGACAAGAAAGACAAAGGCTGGAAGACCAGGGGGAAATGTCAGACTGTTTCTATTCAGGAGCTTTGTTTCCCTGCAGCTTAGAACATTTGGTATTGCTACCACCATGGGTAAAACTGTACCCTGCTTCTAGACAGTCCTTGTGCCTCAGTGTTGAAGACAGAGCTGAGGGAGGGGACTCAGGCCAGCTCCATCCACTGAAATCCTCTGATAGTGCCCCAATCCAAATGGAAAGGGGGAAACTTGCACCTCCTTGAACATCCATAGTTCAGTGGATGGTTTTAAACACATATTTGGAAAAAAAATCAGCACTACCACAGAATCAATTTTTTACGCCTTTTCTTGCATCCTTCTACAGCTGTGTTGTTAATAAGAATGGCAGCTCGATGTTTGAAACATGTTTTGATCCAGAGCTCATGCATCTGCAATGCCAAGTGCACTCCGTTACTTCCACAGGTCCTATGTTCTGGGTAACAATGCTTTTAAAAAGTCATGTAGCAAATTGGACACCATTCCAAACTGCTTCCAGCAGTTTTAGGGGAGGCTTCTAGCAGAAATTTTCAGTAGCCTAAAGTTTTTTTTTTTTTTTAATTTAGCAGTTTTCAATTAATATAATCCATAAAATCTTAATGAGTTCATTTTCAGGCAAGTCTGAATAGGTGCTGAATAGGAGACATGTATTAAAATCTCTCACTTGAGCTATGTTTTCCCCTATTCCCTCTTTTCTTTCTCCAAAGTGGATGAAGAAGACTAGGAAAGTATGCCAAGTTAGCTGTCAAGCTCCTTAAGAACACTCAAATGACCTTGTCAGGAAAAAAACTCAACTCTTTGATTCATATTTCAAAATCCTGACTAACCTGCCCCTTCTACTCTTCTGCTTTCTTGCTTCTGTAACTGTGACAGAATCGAGTTCAATATTAATGACCAGCAATCATTTCCAGGCTACAAACTCTGCTGCCTTCTGCAGTCCAAGCACCTTGTTAGCTCTGCTCTGCCAGTAAGATGCTCACTTTTGTATTGGTTTCTCCTGGGTTAAAGATGAATAGAAAGCTGGGCTGGTAGCTCAGCTAAAAATAAACTCTGATCACTCAAGTGCCCTCTGAGCTGCAGTTGAACCATTCAGGTTGACTTCCCTTGAACAGGCCTGTTATCCAAAGATACCTCATGTCACTCCCTAGAGGAGGTTTCAGTGAAAGCCATGAATGATTTTTTTACCAAACAAGGTATTTTTTTCAAGTGAGACAACGCTCAGGTATTTCTCTCCACACTGCAAGCAGAAAGCAGACAGCTTGATTACACTGCTATTGTTTTTCAATGCACAATTAAATAATTTATCCTGTTGAATAAAGCCAGGTTTTTGTTAGAAGAGAATAGAGTTGGTTGGATGCAGCAGACTTCTTTACAAGATGCAAATGAAGTACAAGCCTGGAAGCAGAACTCTGCTGATTTTCAAAACCTCTGATTACTGTTGGTTTTTAAATCTGTTAAACTTGTTTTAATCTGTTTTTAAATCAGATGGAACCTGTTTAATTCCATCTGATATGGAATCCTCCAGCTGCCTTTGTAAGGTCCCTCTGGCAGGTACTTCCTGCCTTCAGTTACTTCCAACCCTGCCCTCCCAGGTCTGGCTCCACATGAAGACTTCACAATTAGATTTTTCAAGCAGGATTTTAGATTTAGAATTGAGAAGTAGATTTTTAATATTAAAACCTTGTAAACTTGTCCCAAAAATTCAGTGCTTGCACAAAAGAGCTTTAGCTTGGTGACACCATACTTGGATTTTCTACAAAATCCCAAATCTGTTTTCATTCACCCCCTGGAGGACTGTTTTTCTGTTCAGTATCTAGGAAGAATCTTGGTCATATGAGGTTAAAAGAAGCTTTTGGGATATCTCTCAAAATAACAATTGTGTGGTGAGAACACAGAGCTGCTACTCAATTCACAGGAGCAGGCTAGGGCTCCTCACCACAGGATCTGCACAAGGTCTCTGGATATCAGAATCCCAAAGAATATAAAATGAAAGCTTTTCTATCTTTGAAGCCATACAAGAGCATAAGGGGCATTTTAAGTCCCCAAAGCCAAACAGAACAACATGGGAAAAATACCAGGGCAGGGAGAATGGAAAAGGAAAAGCAGATTAAACAATTGTCTTGCAGCTCGTGCTGCGTAAAAGAACTGGGACAAATTCTGACTACTCTTTTCCCTCCCTGTGGAAAATTACAGAAATTAAAGCTGTGGTGGCAACATCTGTGAAAGAGAAAGCTTCCTTTCCTTCCTTCCTTCCTTCCTTCATCTCAGCAGTTTCTATTTTAATGCCACTCCCTCTCTATACACTTAAATATATCATGTATACATTTACACACATATACATACCTATATGCATATATAAACTGAGGATTAGTTTTGTCAGCATCTGACTCACAGGGCCCAAAGCAGAAACATTTGATTTCTCTTGTTTCTTTGGTTGACAACACTGGCATCAATGACTAAAGACTCATGCTCCGTGTATATGTAACTAAACTAATCAACAATTTTCAAATGATTGTTTTTTGTGCAATAAATCTCTTTAGAAATGTTTGAGTGGCTATTTTTAATGTTCTGGTCAGGGCAAATTTTGCCACAGCAAGAGTAGTGACCTCTGTCCAAAAGAATGATCTATTGGTCAAATAAAATCCATTCATAAGATTTAAATGAGAAAAAAGCAGTGCACAGATCTTTGTGCAAGGCAGAGCTCAGACAGCATCCCTCAGTCTGCATTCTGCTTCCCGACCAGAGACATCCAGTGTCAGAGAAACTCTACACTGAAGAAGAAATGATTCTTTTCTTTACAAAGAAACAGAAATCTTCATCAGACATCCAACATATCCCTTTAAGGTATCCAAGTGTGACTTTAGATTCTCTACAAGCATTCCTGGTTTTGCCCAGAGTCAGACGTCTCAGTAACACAATAAACAGGACAGTTTTAAAGCATGTCAGTTCAAAATCTCTCTGCAATACTTTGCCAGGATTTACCTTTTTGTTTTTCCTCTTGGGAAGACAGAGGGTCACAAGGCCTCTGAAAGTGGTAGGAGCATAAGTTCCATTTGAAGTCAATAGGATTTGTAATCCTAAATCCCTCGAATGCCTTTGAAAACCTCTGTGGATATGTCTTGACAAAAGCATCAACTTTGCCTTTCCTTTGACACTGAAGTTCCATTTCCCAAAAGACAGAGAATCTACACTCTTAAGCTCTAACCCCAATGATATTCCTGTGAGCTGCAGACAATGCAAGGAACATGCTTGACAATGAAATATAGAAACAGATGTAATGTGAAATTTTCCGAAGCACCTTCAGGGATTTCCAATAAGTATTTTCTTCCTAAACACTTGAGTGATTTTGAATTTCTTTTTCCTGGTATGGCTGTTGTATCCAGTGCTATCCTGGACACAATTAGAATGAGGATTTTCCTATCCTTTAGGGGCTGGCCTGGAAATATTTGAAGTTCCATAAGTGAAACACTCACCAAGACCAAGTGCAAAACATCATTTACAGAGCCTGCATCTGAAACAGCAGCATATACAAAACACCATTTCCCTTTTAAAATCAGCCCTGAAATTCATGCAATACAGCTGGTTTCAAAGAATTGGCCCCTTGAGTGTTAGAAAATGCAGTGGTTACATTTATGACATTAATTTAGCAAAGCCTTTAACATGAAAGAAAATGAACGTGAAGATCCCCGTTTTAAGTTGCAAGTTAAACCAAGATTGATGGTTACAGAGAATCTCTTTGAGTACACATTTCATCAATGAATATGAAGTGGAATGGATGGGGATTAAAAAATATGGTGAAAAAACACTGAGATGAGTCAAACTCTTCTGCATAAACCACCTCAAGCTGTGACTAAATTGGGAAAAAGATGTAAGTATGAATATAGCTCTCCACTAATGCACGGGGCAGACAGAGGAAAAGAGGCATAAAGCATATGGGGATATCACAAAATAGCACAAGACAACCACAAAATGTGTACTTAGTTTACCTTGATCAAATGGCTTGTTTGGATTCCAGTTTCTGAAATAATCATCCTAAATAGGGATTAAAAAAAAAAAAAAAAGAAATCTCAGGAAAAATACAATCAGTATTTTCAGTACTATTTTACACAACTAAATGAATCAACTTGTGTTTTGATTCTAACAGATTTAGCTCCAATCAGATAAGACTATCCAGAGGCTGTGTCCTAAAAGAGTAGTTAGCGCAGGTTAGAAATTAAAGAATAAAGAACTCTTCAGATTCACCACTTTGAATTTTTCTTCTGGATTGTTTTTGAAAGCACAGCCATTATTAAACATTTTATAATAACTCTGTATTATTTCATGTTAGTCTACAGTCTTTGAAAGAACATATTATTCAGGTAGTGCACCATGATCCATACCATCCTTGTGTGGTGAAAGTTCAGCAAAGCAAATTCAAAGATACATCCATTTGGACATACGTCAATCTTACCATTGTGAACATACAGAATACAGGAGTCATATTGAAAACATTACACTTAAATAGTACAAAAACTTCCAGGAGCACTTGCAGTGAGTATTTTTGTCACTGTTCCCACTATTAAACTTTAAAAATTTTTTGAAATCTGATGCAAAGACATCATTGTGCTGTGGCTGTTGTGGTTCTGTTCTACACAATTCTCACTGGATTTTGCACTGGAGAAAGCAGGGATTGTCCGAGTGCCTGACCAAATAATGACTGTTGCAGACTCGTCTCTCTGCAGAAAGAATGGAAAACTCTTCCATGTGTTGGATCAATATGTATTCTATGTACTTAGCAAATATTTATCTGAAGGCAAAATTTTCTCTGCTTCAGAGTGCCATCAACCCTAGTGCTAAAGAACTGGGAGTTAAGCCCAACTGATATATCAGTCTCAGCATACTCTGTGTACCTCATTTGTGTCCTCTTTGAGAGGATGTGATAACAACAGAATTATATATTTGAGGTAAGGAAGCATAGAAAATTTCCACAACACTGTAATATTTTTCTGCATATTAATCTTTGTTGCCTTTTTAATATATCCAGTATTCTAAGTTCATTTCCTGAGGGATGCCACTAAAGAGATTTATTCATCAAGCTGTCCAGAATTACACCGAGATTTCTTTTTCCTGCCAGGACAGTAACTAAAAACCCATCTGTGTGAATAAGACATCTAAAGTATTTCTTCTGTAGGGCTTCATTTACCATTTATCTCCAGTACACTGAATTTCACATGCTCTCATGCAATCTAGTCACCCTAACCTGGAATATTTTGGAGACTTGGAAGTCAGCCTGACTTTATGGGTTTAGAACAGGCTGTTACAGGAGTGAGGACTCCACAGCCTCAGTGAACACCAGGAGATGCACTTTATATTCCTTCCAGAACACTGTGGACAGCATGGGGAACCATAGATTGTTCTGCTGCTCTTTTCTGCCTGCTCTGGAGCAGGCAAGAACAGGCAAATGTTGGTTTAGGTCAAATCACTCTGCATGACCAGCAGCAGGAAATGTATATTTTTAACCTATATGTTCATGCTCAGTGTCATACCAACTTCATGGACAGTGATAATGTTTCACAATAAAAGCAAAGACTATTACCCATAATTTACACCAGATACATCAAATGTATCCATATTTTTTTCTTCACAAGTACAGGGTTTAGCACCAGAAATAGAATCGCACGCTTGCCTTTGAATTTCACAGCTTTGCTAATACAAAAACCCCCTCATGGTTATACAATGGATTGTAACAGATGATGATGTGCTGCTAAATTCACCAAGCATTAATCACTTTTCAGAATGTGTTGGGTTTTCAGCTTTTATAGCAGAATTTTTTCAGCAACAAAATATTCTTTTTGTGCCTGCTTACATTTTTTCCAAGGTGTGGCTTTGCTGCTGGGTTTTCAGCAGCAGAAACTGTTAAATAATTCAACTCCCAACAAGGATTTCTTACGCTGGTGGCATATGGAACCAGTTTTGAAATGAGTATTGGAAAGGGGGTTTATCTCAATTTCAGTGTCAAAGGAATACTTAACCAAAAATTCACCTTCCTCACAAAAATACCTACAACACAGCCATCTCTTCTGTAGATCTATTATTTCTCCTCCTTCAAGCAGACGTGTTTAGTATTCCATCTTGAAAATTCAAATTATGTTCATTTTAGAATGTGCCTGAAACCACAGTGTGATAACATGGAAAATACACAAGAAAAAATACATGGGAAAAAAACCCCAAAAGGTGGAATAGAGAAAACCTTTGAGATTTTCAATATATAAACCCCATTATTATTTATAGGAGTAAATAATGACTATACATACATTAGAGCAATACAGTCAATAGCAGTTCAAAATAACTTATGCCAGTTGGACAACTGTCCTGGTTTCAGATGGGATAGAATTAATTTTCCTCTTAGCTGCTGGGACAGTGCTGATTTGGGATGACAATAATGTTGATAACACACTGATGTTTTAGTTGTTGCTGAATGTTTACTCCAAGCCAAAGACTTTTCAGTTTCCCAGGTTTCTTCAGAGAGGAGCCAGGAGGAAGACTGGCCAGGACAAGTGACCCAAGCTGGCCAGAGGGATAGTCCACACCTTATAAATAAATATAAATTAAGCCCAGAATATAAACTGGGGTGAGTTGGCTGGGAGGAGGTGGTCAGTACTGGGGGACCAGCTGGGCACTGCTCAGCAGGTGCTGAAAATTGTACTGGGCACTACTAATCTTTCTTAAGGTTTATTCACCTCTCTTTTTGTCATAATAATAATAATAATAGTAATAATAATAACAATAATGCTGTTCCTATCACAACTCATGGGGTTTACCTTCCCCCCCGCCTAGTTCTCCTCCCTATGCCACTCAGGTAAAGGGGAGGGTGAGGGTGTGAGTTGGGGGGTACCTGGATTAAACCACAGTGACACAAAATACAGCACCAGGGCTTCACTCCAGCATCCATGCCAGCAAGAACTGAGACTGGAGGGTTATGGCACCATAAAGGTGAAACTCACCCTGTGGATATGGTGAACAGAAAATCTGTCACATTTAAATACACACCTCAAGCTCTGACTCAGAAGCAGACAGGGCTTTGTGCCAGTGCTCGGGAAAGGGCTGAGATTTATAACAATATCCTCAAATGACTTTTGTTAGAAGGTGGAACCCTGATTGTCTCTGAAGGAATATCATCATTTCACTTTAACTTCTTCCAACAGGGATGCAGCATGCATATATATATATATACATATAAATACAATCAACTTGATTTAAGAGATTAAAATTTCCTATTCAGTAAAACACCTTCCTGACAGAAAGAAATTAATCATTTCTGAGCATTCTACTAGGATTGATACTAATGTGCTAAAAATCCCTTATGCTTTCTGTAACAAATGAAACTTATGCAATTTTCATATTAATATGTTAATGAATCAATATTAACACGTTAATAATTAACATGTATCAATGCCCTTAATTTGTAAAACTATTAACAGTTGATCATAAGAGTTTAAAATATAGAATGAATTATGATAGATTGTAAATATTTTTATTCACTCTATGGATATTTACAAGTTAAAATTGAGAAACCTACCTCAACTTCCTGAACACGTAAGCATTACAAATGAGAAAAGAAAAAAGAATGAAATAAAGCAATACAAAATTAGGTTAACATTCATCAATTTTCTCCTTAGTGGCCTTTCAAATGTGAAGTCACTTATTTCATATGACCTTCACCCCCAAATGAAACAATTTTCTCTCTTTCTTTGCTGCCATGACCCAGTTTTTATCTGCTGCACTATTAGCCAAATGCCATTCTACTAACATATTTCTTTCTTGTAGAGCATCAAAAGGCTTTTTCATTCCCTTTTGGCAGACAAAACCACCACAAAGTATTTTTCCACACACTCATCTGTACATACCTGGTATAAGAGAGACATAATTCTATTTTTTTCCTAGCTGACTTTAAAGACTATTTATTGGATGGACTTTGAATGGAATGCGAAACCAGGCACAGGGCCACTTCAATGCAGCAGGTGACAGCAACTGAAAACTATTTTTGATGAACAAATATTTGAAAATATATTTCTTCTTGCGTGGAGTTCACACTTTGAAGGTTTTGCCTATGGTTCAGTGATCGCACACTACTAAGTCAATCATTTAATTAACTGAAGGGACTCTGCACACCTAAAATCATGCATGAAAAGAGAAGAGCTGATACTGCAGGCCAAGGCTGTATCTGAGTCCCTTAGCACAACTCAGTGTTATAGAAAAGTGATGTGTTGGCTTGGCCTCTGGAACTGGCTCCTTATGGACTCCGAGTCTGAAATCACAGCTTCAGTATTGCACTTCCAATGCCAGGAAACGAAATTCAATTCCTGTAAAACCAGGGCCAATGCAATTCTTGTGGAAATCTCGAGTTCTGTTCTCTTCTCACCGGGGAGGGGGGGGGTGGGTGTAAGGCCTTTGGCTTTTCTGCCCCGTTTATAAAATCTCCTGCCTTCCTGAGGTGGGCAGCAGTCTGGGAGAGCAGGGCAAGGAGCCCAGGAGCCGCTCACACAGAAAGAAGCTCACCAGTGACTTCCCTCATTACACTGCAGGATTTGGGACAGGAGCTACCTTTTCAGTTCTGCATCTGTCCACCACTTAGCATCATGGAACCCTTCTAGATTTTACCCTCAGGATATTTAACTTAGGAATCAGTTGTGAACATAACCAATGGAAAAAAAAATATATCTATAAAAGCAAATATAAATTACTAGACATGGGCCTCAGTTCTTCATTGCATTTTTATTGTGTTGATCTGAGCAATCAAGAGATTAGAGCAAACACATTTTCACAGAATCACAGAGCTGCGAGGGACTGACAAGGATCATGAAGTTCAACTCTTAAGCAAATGGCCCACAAGGGGATCGAAACGGTGACCTTGGCATCACTAGCACCGTGTTCTAAAATCCATTTTGCCACATCGTGCATAATAAATTGTTGTTTCTTAAGAAGACCAAAATGATCCTTTATCATTCAATATGTGGCTGTCAAATCCAGCCAGCTTAGATTGATGGGCCATCAACAAAGTCAATCAAGACCATATTCATATTTTAAACTAAGTATGCGAAGGGCATGTTAAAATCACTAGTTTAACAGCTCACAAAAAGTCAGAACAGGCAGAACTTTCAAAAATCTCATTCATCGGAACCCTTAGATTCACCAGGATTCATAGATTGTGTTCTGATTTGCAAAAAAATCAAGCCTTGAAGTAGACCTAGGTCTAATACAATTCCCTTTTAGTCACCTCAGAAAAGTCAGCAAATAGGTATCATCCCTAAGACCAGGACATTAATATGAGACTGCTCTCCTCTCCTATCACTACAATAACAATACAGTTTAAAAAAAAATAAATTAATGGCAAAATCAAACACATTTATCCTCTTTCCCCCTACCAACTAAGAAAGTAAACAACAGCATTGTGTTCTCCTGAAGTTTAAGTATTAAAGTTACTCCCACTAATCCTACTCTTTTGTCACTTTGAATTTAGTTACTACCTAAGACTTGATATTTTGGAAGAGTTAATGAAGCATGGATAATTTAACACACAAACACTCTCTACATTTTATTTACTTGTCAAAAAGAAGCTCTTGCAAGATGCTCTTATTTATAAATACAGCCAAACATTAGCTAAATGGGTTCATAAATATTTATATTTGTTGCATTAATTGAGCTTATAACTTATTTGTATGACTCAAGCAGAAATGAGATGCTGACTGAAAACATTCCCCTGATTTTGTACCTTTCAGAACCATCTCCGCTCAGTTTATTCCCCCAAGGCCTGGGAGGATCCTCAGAACTGGTGCAGAATCATCAGGAAAGCCTCATCAGAGGCCCCTCCTGAGGAACCTCCCCCACAAAGGAGTAACCCCAGGACCCACTGAGATCCCCAGGGAATCAGTCTTCATTCCCAGCCCCTCCTAGTCAACATGAGCTTAAATTTCTAAGTATCTCTAGGAGGGACATTTATTAACACTGCTTTGCAGCCTGCTTAGTATTTCCTTCTTTCACCTTCCATCTATGAATATAAACCATTTACCCTCATAAGGACCAGCTGGAAAAAGTGGTAATTACCAGCTCATAGCTTTTGTTAAAATTAGCTCCAGAAAGATGCAGCTGCATTTTCTGCCTCTGTACCTTGCAGTGCACAAGATCATTCCAACACCAAGCGGTGTTAAAGCACCAGCTGCTGCTTGCTAAAGTCAATCCAGCCTGTCATAAATATCTCCCCAAGGCCTATTGCCTGTTTTAAGCAAATAGCTTGTGTCAGCAAATTACACATTATTTATTTATCTATTTATTTTTTTATTTGCTTAAGAGGAAGGGAATGTATTTTACCCACTGCATACTTCAGTGAACAAAGCTCCCCAATGAGATCTCTACGTTAAGATGTCTCTAACCCATTCTGTGTTCTCTCTCTCTCCCAGGAATCAGAGAACTGCATCCAAACAGGATGCTTTGGCTTAGTGAATTAATAATTCTGCTGCTGGAGATATTTTGTTTTAAATTTTGTATGCGAATGCTTTAAGTTTAGTGAGAAATGTCCCAGAAAGTCCAGGAATATCTGGGTTTACTGAAAGAGCTCCCAACATTAAGTGGTGACACAGAGAATCCATGGCAGAAGGAAGCGGTGTCACGTGTAGTGAAAAGCCTGCAGATGTCAGGACCTGCCTAGAATGTTAAGTCTAAATAATAATATAATAAAAATAAAATGAATTGATAAAAGTATAACCATTCACATTAGATTCTTAAATAATGCCAAGTACATTAACACTAGTTTATTAATAACAGTATAAAATTAATGAATAAATATCCGAATGAGTCCTCAGAAGTGTATGGCATCGAAAAGACCCTTAACACTATGTCTTACAATCTCAGATTTCCCATAAGACTCGAATTCTCAGTACACAGACTTTTGCTCAGCTACCATTAATGTGCAAAACCAAATTCTTCTGGCCACATTAATGGGCCAGAATGTTACTGGTTTTCTTATTTTCAAAAATTAAAAGGTTTCTTTGGTTGGTTAGGGGTTTTTTCTGCTATATTAGGAAAGAATTGCTACTCCTGTTCGGCTGAAAGACTTTTCCAGGAGTTTCCATGAGCAATACTGAGAAAGCGGCAGGTGAAACTTTCAGTATAGACTTTTCTTACCCACACTCACAATCGTTCAGTGGGGGGGCAACGATTTTAAAAATTAAAATATCTGAAAAAAAATGAAATATATTCCTTATCCCTGAGCCCAGATGAGCTAGAATAAAAACTGTCATTCTTTACAACACAATCACATGGGCTTTTATACAGAAATCTTCCTGCTGCATTCTTAGGTTTTGCAGTTGGTTGTTTTTGTCTTTTTTTTTTCTTTTTTTTTTTTTTTTTTTTNNNTTTTTTCTTTTTTTTTTTTTTTGTTGGTTGGTTTTGGGGTTTGTTTTTCTTTTCTTTTGGTGTGTGGTGTTGGTTTTTGTTTTTTTTTAGTTTTTAGGCTTTTTTTGTAAAAAGACATATACATAAAGAATTACAAATATTTCTTAGAAAACCCCAAACCACTCTCTGTTTATCCAAAAGTATGAAGCCAGAGTGTATGTCTATAATGTTGAGGGCAAACAGATGCTCATTTTCTCTGCTCCTGCTCCAGGCAGGATGAACGAGGGGCAGCTGTGAGCCAGCAGCTCGAGAGCTGCTGTGGCACTGCCCTGTGCCAGCACACAAGGCTGGCAGAGCTGGCACATTTGGGCGGCTGGGACAATCACACAACTGCCTGCGCTGGCCTGTGCTGAAACATCTAAAACTGGGGGGTGGCAGGGGAAAAGCGCCTGGATTTTGTTATTCTTTGCTCTCCCTTTTGGCAGACTAACTTCAGAACCACAGCGCACATATGCCTGAACTCCTGGGCTCATTGGCACGTGCTAAAGAGCCTGTTCCCCCTGCTTGAATCAAATCATTCTCTCCAACTTCATGCCCATGAAGCTCCTCACACTTCAGTGCGTCCCACCGGTCCCAGCAGGTCATGCTGCAGGCGGGACAGCTCTCACAAGGCCAGAAAGGCAAAACCCCCAAGGGATGCTCTCCCTGATCCCTGCTGGGCTGGCCGTGCTGTGCCCACAGTGCCATGGCTCCGAGGCCAGGCTGAGCCCTGCAGTGGGAACTGCCCGCTCCCACTGCCCCCGGCTGGGCAGCACGCAGTCAGGCAGGGGGGAATAAGCAGAGCCAGAGGTAACAAATACATATTCCCTCTCCTGCCAGGTGCAGCTCCCCAGAGCAGCAGTACTTCTGATCGCTGAACTAACACCAGGCATGAATTCCCAGATGGACAGCCAGGTTAACTCATTGCCTCTGGTGAGCCTTACAAGGTCCCAACTAATGCACAGAAATAACAGAAATGCCCACCATGTGAAATGGAGATTCACAGGTCACAACCTGGCCTAATTATGTTTTCTCACTGATGATCATTTGTTTATTTTCCACTTACCAAAACCACCGTGCCTTTATCTCAGTTTATAATTGCAAATATTATTGAGGAATGGCCCCTGCAGGTTCACTACAGAGAGAATAGTATTGTTAATAAATCATATTCTCAACAGGTGTAATACTGGAAACAAACAAATAAACTAACAGGAGAGCTGCTAAACTCTTTCCACATCTTAATTTTCAGTCAAAAATTCAAATTACGTGCTTGGAAAGAAATTGTTTTTAGACAGCTTGAAAGTCAAACACATTAGCCTGAAGGTTATTAAAGCCATTGGCAATGAGAGTTCACTTTCAGTACCCACATTGCTTTGACAGTACATCTGCAGGAGCTGTTTTTGACGCAATCACTGGTTCTTTTTAGCTGATCATTTGGGGGCTGTATCTGGAGAGCAACACCCACATAAAAATATCTAATGCTACCACTGCTTTCCCACAAGGGAACTGCTTTACAGCAAATAACAATTTGCATAGTGATTAAATACATTCCTGGTTCTTGGTTTATTTTCCAAGTTTTCAGAAATTTGTTCTGAGTCATGTGAATTTTTTTAAAAATTTACCATAATGGGAATAATCTCATTTTGAAATGAAGTGATAATTCTCCTAATATCAAAGTTATAAAATAAAAAATATGCATAAAAAACTGATGTTCCTCTTAAATATACAAATCCCAGAGGTCAAAACATACAAGGCGACAAACAGCAGTTGAATAAAATCAACTCATCTAACTTTGATATTTAGGGACATAATTTTCTGTAGAGACAATTAAATTAGTTACAATGTCCCAAGTCTTTCAAATACTTATTTAAGTGCATAACTAATGACGGAAAAGAGACTGTATGAATTATACTGGATTATGAGCAATGCACTGTTCCTGGGAGCACACAGGCACTTCTTTGTAGTTCATTTGTAGCTTCAAGGAAAATCTAGTTCCAAGTATTGTTGTTGAAAAAACCTTTGCAAAAGGTGAAATCAAACATGCTGCTGTTGAAAAGGACAACTTTACAGCCCTTTAGTCAGTTTTAGACAATATTTGAAATTTCTTTGAACTGCATCAAGGAAGAAGCAGCCATGGGCAACCAGCCCATGACAACCAGCTGCTGAGTGTGGGAGAGGGTTGTACACATTTTACATCAGAAACCCTGTGAGCCATTACAAATGTGCAGTTTTCATTCCAGTTTATAACATCATTTTCTTAATTGTCTCTGACATTTTATCCATTCTAAGGAAAAAAAAAAAAAAAAAAGAACACTACATCAAAAATCATTATGCAAAATTGGGGGCGGGTTAACGGGAGCAAACCAGTGAAGAACGTGCAGCAGTTGCTGCAAACAGAAATGCTGCTCCCCCTCAGGTAAAGGCTCCTCCCCTTGGCTGTCACCAACAACTTGAACACCCAGCAGGTTATTTTAAGTACCTTGCTCAGTTTATAAAAGCTCTCATGGTATGAAAGCGTCCATAATAGCTGGGGCTGGTTGATTCAGTCATCAGAGCCGCAGAATGATTTGGGTTGGAAGGGACCTTAAGGGTCATCCAGTTCCAACCCACGATGATACCCCCTAGACCAGCTTGCTCAGGGCCCCATCCAACCTAGCTCTGAACACTTCCAGGGATGGAGCATTCACAAGTGAAGTCCCTCCATTCAGGAAAGCCCTTCATGATGCTCTTTTCTTACTGACAGGCTTGTGTTACCTCTATCCATTTCCTGAAAAATCACTGGGGATACACAAACATAACTTTTTAAACTGACAGTTCCTCATTAATTTATTACTCTGATTAAATAAGATTTTTATGAATATTAAGAAATTAATTTTTCAGTGTCAATTTTAAAGTAACAATGACAAGCTGCCCTTCCTCAGTGCCTGCTACTTGCCATGTGGCTGAAGCAATAGTATTTTGTAGAGGAACAGGCTTTTTTGGAATGGTATTTCAAAGAATTTAGCTCAAGTAATCAATAATAATAAAAAAAACCTAAGCTAAAAAGGCCAAGGAAACAAAATACTCTGATTCAGGCATCAGATAGCTAAACTGCAGTAATGGCTCCAATGGGATTCAAATGCCAAGGCTGTTGGTGTCCACAGCACAGATTTCCACTACCTTTGGGCCTACTTTATTTTAGCAGAAGAGAGCACCTACCTGACTGCTCAATTTGTGCATAACTTGTTTTTAAGAAGTCCACAGAACACTGCCCAAAGGCAACTTCAGATCCGTGCTGAGCATTTTAAGCCACAGAAGTCTTGCATTTGCAACAAAGAAGGTGCTCTAATTTACACACCTCTCTTTGCTAGGAGGACTCCTTGACAGCCAAGGAACTCCAGCATTACTGGGTAAAGAGTTTACTCCATCTCAGTATCTTCCCCTCAAGGAGGGAGGGAGACAGTGACCCCTCACATCCTAAGCACTAATCCCAGAACTGCTCACCCCAAAAGTACTGCTGCAAATCCTACATCATAATGTCAGCTGGAAGTTGATAACAAACCCCACTATGTCGCTATACTTGGACTCCTTGTTTCAGAATCATGTCAAACAAGGGAGCAGAAAGGTTCAAAGATAATTCACTGGTGTTACATGTTTTCAGAAACTTTGATCATTTTATTTATGCTTGCACTGGCACTTGATTCACCATCTAAGATCTGTAATTGTGTTCATAGGGAATTTCACACAGCAAGCATTCCAGAAACAACATTCAGTATTAATTACTGACACACGTTCAGAGCTGCTTTAGAAAAGGATAAATTATAAATAGGAAATATATATTGTATTAGGCTTCTAAAGCTGTGATCATGATGCTAAAGAAACATTCAAGCTAAGTTCAGATAAAACTGAGAAAACTAAGTGACCTTTCATTTCTTCCAGTAGCATGCACTGGGATCAAGGACACACATCTGAAAGAGTCTCCTGCAGGAAGATATAATGCACTCCTGAGGCTGCCAGAACATCAGCCTCTGCATCAGTGACAGAAGGTCAGCATGTAGCGTGCCATGGAGTGAACAATGACATGAGAAAGAAAGATGTACCAAAACTTTATTTTCCAATCTCAGGAACCTCCTAACCAAGTGCCTATGGCTCAAGAGAATATAGAGCTCCCACATCTCAAAGTTTTTGAACTCTTCAGCTGTAAATAGAAGCCTGCTCCTGGTCTCTAGACATTGTAGTTGCTCACTCTTGAAAGGATTAAATCATGAAATGGGTCTAAAGAAAATCAAAACAGCATTTCAGCAAAGAACAGAACCTGAAAAAGCCAGCATTGACGGACATCTGAAGAGTAAAGAAGGTCACAGAGAATTCTTTAGGAAAAAGAGAACATTTGCATTTTGATCAGCTGTAATTTTACACCTGAGGTCTAGTACAACGAGCTATTTAATTCTAACAACTGAGAAAATAGTTCAAACTTGCAGTGTAACTAATCTCCAAACCTTAGAGATATAAAATCAAAGGAAATGAATACTTCAGAGAGCAGCTCCAACTACAGGGTATGGAATTAAAGAAATGTGCTGAGGATCTCTGAAAACATGTAAAACACTAAATTACCTGGCAATTTAGAGAAACTGTGGCTTCCCCATCCCTAGAAGTGTTTAAGGCCAGGCTGGATGGGGCTTTGAACAACCTATGCTGGTGGAAACTGTCCCTGCCCATTCCAGGGGTTGGAATGAGATGATCTCTAAGGTCTCTTCCAACAGAAACCATTCTTTGATTCCATGATAATAGCATCATTAAAATATTAATCAAATTAAGACCCATTTTAGTAAGGCAGAGAAGATAACTTTTACATTAAAGCTGTAATGTCTAGTTGTAGGTTCTCTCAGCTCAAATTGGAAATTACACTTCAAAGCCACTGATGTTCCTGACATTATGAAACTTCTAGTTCATGTATGTTTGGGCTTTCTGAGAAACTAAATAACAGCAGCTCTTGCTCCAATGGAGGTTGAACAGATAAATAAAGCACCATTACTTAAGGAATAATTTGAAATGTGTTAAATTTGTTGCAAGCTAACCATGAAATGTGAATTATAATCATCTGTTAATAGGGAAACACAACCCAAACTTTTCCAATTGCTAAGAAACAAACATCTGGGGACTTGCCTCGTTCTAATTGAATTATAGAGTCAGGAATGTGACTGCTCAGCTGCAGCAACATTCATTTAGATTATTACCTTGCATGGCATTGTCATTCCTGACACTGTATTTTGGCAGATTTCAAGAAGGCTGTCAAGCCATTTGTCAGCTCAGTCAAACATAATATGAGCTGGAAGAATATTTCAACAGAGGTGAACTCATTTTCACCCAAGTATTTTGAGAAATGTTTGTGAGGGAAGCTGCAACCTGAATTCAACAGAAAAAAATCCAGATGAATGAAAAATATCCTAGAAAATTTTAATACTAGCTGGAGGACTGGAAAAATCTGTCCTATATAACACTCTTCTAGATCTCCCAGTTTGCCTAGTCCTCAGAAAATTGTGGTTTAACCACAATAAGACACTGAGCCTGCCACAGTGGATGTTTAAAGGAAACAGCATGCACTTGTTTCCATGTTGGAATCCTGCAATCACTTAATAAAATGTAAATTATGGTTTAGTGTATCGCTTCTTAACAGAGGATTGAGAACATCTGACAGCTGAAAAGCACTTGTGTGGCAGAGGGAGGACCAGACCCTTCAGCAGCGGCAATGTGCACGAGCAGGTTTGCAGCTGTATCTTATGGAAGGAAAGCAGATACACACAAAAGGCTCCAACGGAGCAGCTTCTACACCTGCATCAACAGGAGCAACCTGGGGACTGCATCTGCAGGATGGGGTAATTCACACCGAGGATCCAGCATCTACTCTGCCCATTAAGGTCAGGCTTTGCAGCAGACTAGCTCCAACCTGATCCCCTGCACTGATCTCTTGGCTATTAGGTCCCTGTATCTCCAAACACATCTTGTTTTCTCCTTCCTTTCATCCGTAAAGAATCCATTTCATGTCCTCTGCAATGTGAGGAGTGCAGTGACTGGAAACAAGGGGGAGGTTTGTTTCTGAGGTAGACTGGGATGGAAACTAAAATGCTAATGAAGAAATGCCCTGTGCTCACTGCAAACCACTTCAAGACCTTCAAGGACTAAAATAGATCCTGATTAAATAGAGGATGGCTAAATGTAGATCATGTGAGCTGAACTGCTGTGGGATGAGCAATAATACTGACTGAGGAGAAAGTGAGGGGAAAGTCTGACTCAGTGTGAGATGAATCCAGAAGGTGCAATAAAACCAGAAGTACAGTGTAGGAGCAAAAGGGCAAGCAGGAATCACAAGAGCCGTCTGCCAATAGACCATACTTAGCACTTTTTAATCATTCTTTTGCTTACAGCAGATCCTCTTCTGAGATTACCTCTATAGTTCACGTCTGATACAGGCTGGTAGATCCTGACATTTGCTGGAAGGCACCATTATACACATACATATACATTGGCAACTGTCCTTTCAAAAATAACGTGTCATTAATCATGACAAGAGCCATGAAGAGTTTGAAGAAAATGGCCACAGTGAATCTCACCTCTGCTCAGAAGGAAGAATAAACATACACCCCACACCAACGTCCCTGCAGGAAACAGCACTGCTTTATTTGCCTGTGTTTTGGCTCAGTAGAATCCCCTCCGCCATATCTACAAATGGGGCAAAAAAAATGGAGCCTTGATTTTTGAAAAATCCACATTAAACCAATATACTTAGAACTTAATCATATTCAATATTCTGTGTGACTCTCTGTCACTGGGAGGCGTGTTCCTAGAGTGTGCTTTCCCGGCTACCATATCTCTGCAATTACACTCTCAAATGCAGCCCTTTGCCTTCCTTAAAACTGCCTCCACTGACTGGTTTACAGCTTATTTTATCTAGTTCTGTATGCTTAATTTCACATTCCCGCCTCAAAAAAATCATCAACATTTAAAAATGAGATGGGGAAGCAAAAATTCATTAATCAAAAATTTTCACAGTTCTGGATTTTAAGACCTCCAGTATCTTCTGAGTGGCCCTTCAGTTGTACAGCTTTTCTCCTGAAGGTCTGCATGGACAATAAAGAGAACTGCACAATAACCTGCACATCTTTTATTTCTTTCCGCAAGGTTCAGTGGTTCTGTGGTTTAAAAACACTGCAAAGATTTCTCTGCAACTGCTGACAACTCCAGCAACAAAAGGAGCGTTCACTGAAGACTGTTAGCAGTTGCTTTTGTTCTGAGCTTATTGCTTCAACTTTAGTGTGCAACTACATAAAAGATTTCTTATTACTTGCATTTCTTCACCTTGGCTCAGATTTTCTTCTTAGTTTTGCATTCAATCAGGCTAAACCTCCTTTGCTCTCACTGATCCGTTAAATTTCTCACAACTTCATACCTGCTTTCAGCTACCCATGTTACATTTCTTAGTAAAAGACAGTTTACAGTTAACCCTCCTCTGTTTCTTTCCTTTTTTTCACTCAAATATCTTTAACTTGTTCTTCAGGATATGCACCAACTTCTTCATTTCCTCTTATTATGAGCTTAGCCTGGCTGTTTAGCTGTCTGTAATCTGCATCTCCAATGTATTCTCACTGGCTTTCACTCAGGCAATTCTTTATGTCAGAAAAACAACTCCTATTCTGCCTTCCATTTCACTTCTGGCTGTCATCAAGATACCATGATTTTTCACCGTCTGTCCCAATGCATTTGATGGATTGTCACTAGAGTTTCTCTCTCCTAAATGTCCTTGATATCTTAAATTACCTATTTCTCTCTGTTTACTTTGCACTCACTGGGACAGATTATATAAATCAAGAGTACGTGAACTGAAATTAACAGATTTGTACAGATGTAAAAGTGACAGAAATGAGAGCAGAATACAGAATAAGGAAATAGCACCTAATTTCTTTATATATATATAATGGAAAACCATGGCTGAGAATTTACTACATTTCTTCCTGTGCTTAAGCATAACAGATTCCTTTCTGCCATCAGCAGCAACAGCACTGGCACAAACAGCGATTCATGACTTGCTTATGCTGTAGACTAAAACAAAGTTACATGTCTATTTCCTAGCTGTCTTTGTAATAAAAGAAAATTTGAAGGAATTTCCTAAAAAATTATTATTTAGGGAGTGCTCACGCAAAACTTGCCTTTCCTCACCATCCTGCCACTTCCAGATGCTTCCCATATTTTTTGCTATTCTGACGAACACGGCTTATTTTTACCTATAGTACTCATCAACTAGACAATGGATTGCTTCCTACTTTATATTTCAAAGCCAGACAACATCAGTTTCTAGAAAAAGCCCAGCTAGATTGTAGTTTATTTGTTTAAAGTTTTAATCATCCAGTGGTTCTGTGAAAACTGAGCCAAAGATTTTATCCCTAGAAAGCTGGACATGTGCTACAGTACATCCCCTGGACCTACCCCAACAACTTATTGTCAGTAAGCTCAAACCTTCTTAATTTATTACAATTCCAGCATTTCCACACTGATTATATCGGAATCTACCTTCAGTCCATTCTAGCCAGGCAATAACATTGTATATTTTTCATTAAATGGATTAAAATTCCACTTCACTAAGAAAAACCCTCCAAGTGCTTCTAATCCACCATCACTTCCCATGTGTTATTTGGACAGTCATGTTCCTCTTTGATGGTGAAGGTTTCCAAAGTGCTTTGCTCCACTGCCACCTTGCAGAAAGCATTTCAGATGTGGACCCACACACACAGCCCTGCCCCCGGGCACGTCTCCAGCTCTCCTGGCCAGCTTGGGCTGGGCTTTGCTGGCCCCAAGGACAAGTGAAGTGGGAGCACTGAGGAATGCAAGGAAGGAGAAAGGTCTCTGATTGCCTAGCCAATTTTTTGGCTACACAGTTTTACGGGCTGTTCACACAACTCTGATCTCAAGACTTATTTTTCCACAGACAGCGTGGTTTGATTCAAAGGTAGCTTGGCCAAAGTTAAAATTGATCATTTTCCCTGAAAGGCAGCAGCTGGCCTTTGTTTATTCCCTAACTCATCTACATGGCCTGTGCTGTCTGCTCCTCCTCTGCCTGATTTGCTTGACTGTTCTCCACACGTGGCTGACCAGACTGTTCTCCTTCCCACATGAACAGTTTTCGTGCTTCTGACAGTCACTTTCCCAGCTCTCTCCTCAAGCAGTTTAAAATATTTCCTCCTTTTCCAGGCTTGCACTCAGGAAACAGTTCTTCAGGAGCAGCTAATCCTCTCCAAAAGTGACCTAGTCAAGTTTTAGCAGCTAAGATTATCAAATCCAAATGCTGATAAAACATAATGCCCCAAAATACCCTTCAAATCTCTGAGATGACCCTTGTTCTTTTCTCAATGTATCTCTTAAAATGTCAAAACTTGCTTGGCTCTTTGGAGCGCAGTGCTCTGAGCCACCTCTGAGCACTGAGCTGCTACGGGTATCTCTGCAGCTCAGCAGATTGATAGCTAAAGTATTTGCTTTATTTATATACATCATATATATTCTCCTGGCTGCCATAGGGTATGCTTAGCTTTTCTGGAATGCATAGCAAATAAAAAAATCCTGAGATGGAAGATGGATAGGGCAGGGCTGGATGTACAACCAACAGAAAAATCCTTCCAAAGCAAGAATCACGCTATACTGGCTGGCTGATATATCAACATTATCTATTTTAGCTCATCACTCAAAATGAAGTAATTTCAGAGAGAATCAGGGGGATGTTCTGGAGACCTCTCATCTCCTATGTCAAATTCATATAAGCACACAAAATACCCAATTCTACTTAAAACCATTTTCTTTCATTTGAAGTGTGATGACCTACACTTTTGTATGCTAAACAAGCTCTTAATATTGTTTGTTTACTGCGATATTCCCTTTAGCAACTGGAGCTGTGGATTGGCACGATGATTGATTCTGCTCTTGAAAAATGTATTTTTTTCATGTTCAACTGTATTCTAAATTGAGTTTCTGTGGTGTAAGGAAGTCTGATTAGGTAAGGTAGAGTCTGCAAGATTTTTAATGGGTACTTAATTTTTTGTAATAAGCAATTTTTGCCTTAAAGAACAACCAAAAATTAGATAGTACATTTCCTTTCACTCTAAAGCCTCCAAGGGCTTTAATACGTGTGCTTGCTGGGGGTGGTTACTCCCCTAAAATGCTTAAGCTCTAAAAAGACTTCTCATTCCAGTGCATTTCCAAGCCTACACTAAGCCACAGTCCAGCCTCTCCATCCCATCAGAGCACTCCAGTGGGACGGGGCTGATTGTCTGTTCCCCTGCTGCTGCAGGAAAATGCTGCAGAGTGGCTGATGGATATGTACAGGGTGGGAATGGAGACAGCCTCTGCAGCCATCCATAAACTCCACTCATTTCAATTGCTTGCTGTCTGCTACTGAGAGGAACACTGGACAAAGGGAAAGAAAAAGGCTATTTATTTTTATTTTTTTTTAAGATATTATTTTGCCTTTATCATCTGGTATGGCAACATGAATGACTGGATCCTAACACAACCCTGAGTATCACATCTGATAACAACTAAGACATATATTTCCCAACAAAAATAATGTGACAGCATCATATTCTCTTTCCTCTGGAGCATCCACTCTTGATCAACAAACATCAGAGATCATTTCTGATGATGACTAGCCTATCATAAGCAAGAATAAAGAATTTGTTTAAAATAAATAAACCAGGACAGAACAGTGAATATATTGCACTGCAGTGCTCAAGAAGCGACTAAATATTCCTGCAGAACAAATTTGCTGAAATTCTGACATCCAGATGAGGAGAGGGTACTAAACCTTGAAAGCAGGTGAATTGAGGCTGTTGTTATGTACTGACTCTGAGGTGTCTGAGTTCACCATGAAGCAGCGCAAAAATATTTTTCAGGAACAAATCTTTTCCTTTAGAAAAAAACAAAAAAGAAAAAATAGTCTAGCAGATTATATTTCCCAGGTATGTTCCTTCAATATGTTCTGCATTTGTCTTAGCTGTGTTGTTTGAAACAAGTTTATTGTTTGAGTAAAACTACACATGCAAAATGGAGTGGATAAAAATCTGGTTTGTGGGGGTGTTTTTTTGGGAAAAAAAAGATAACAAAAGGGCATCTTTTGATAAAATGGAAACGTACCTATAACATGTATTGGTCAAGGAAAATGTCTTTCTTTTTTAGAAGAGATTTGAGAGAAACTAACAGTCCTCCCCCACTGAGCTCTGGCACTCACCCTGTATCCACTACTGGCTGACTGGGCTGGCACAGGCCTGTGACATACCCAGGGTATTTTGGAGCAGCACAATCAGTACTGATGTGGGAGATCTCTCGAGCATGGACATGAGCACACAGAATTTCAGAAGCTCTGGAGATTCACTGCTCTGCTGTAGCGCAGCTGCTGACTGGGCCTGAATGTGAGAACAAGTGAGCTGCTTGCAAAAAGCTTTTCCAAAAGGGGTCTTCCATTCCCTTTGAAATAAATGGTTTTCAAGCTGAGTCCACTTCAGTTTTCCTTGTTATTTGAGTTCTGTTATGCTTCATATACAGCTTTATTTTGCTTTCAGAATTTTGCTCATGCCTGATTCAAGTTGGGCATGAGGAGTGAGATCATTGCTAATAGACCATGTTCCAGAGGCCGTGACTGACATATAATTTAAACCATTCCAACAAAACTGCACAAGTAACAACCACCGAGATAACCTAAATATTTTGGCTTGAGACACAAAGCTTTGGTATTTTGAGAAATGACCAGTTATTGTTTCATCTAATATTTACAAAAGCACCGTTTGCAGCTGTCTGTCAACTGGATTGATGTCCTGCCTGAATACAGCCCAACTAATTGTTCTCGAAAACTCACCCAGCTGTTCTTACTAAAATAACCTACCCCAGAGGCTTTGTGATGTTCTTACAGAACATCAACTTCCCCTGTAAAAAATCACTTTGTAGAAGAAAGAGAAGCCCCAACAGGAACAGAAGCCCCAGTTTGCTGTGGAGGCAGTGCCACACAGGCACAAGAACACTTCCAGTTCTCCCGGGACAGGACACGTCTCAGGGATGTCCTGAAGTGAAGCACATTAACCTAGAAGTGAAAAGTTAATTCTGCTTCAAATTCTAGCCTATCTAAGCAAATTCTTATGGAAACTGTTGTCACAACACACACAATAGAGCAGGAGAGAGACATAATGAATTAAAGTGTGGAGAAAACAGTCTCTTCATCCCAGTAACCACCCATTTAATCCTCAGGATTTTCTCTTAATCAGTAACATTAAGTTGTAGACACCCAATGAAACATACCCAGAAAAAGGTTCTTCAGTCACACTTGTGCTGTCTAGTTAACACTGCAGGGTAGTAACGACATCCCCAAAGTAGAATTTGATCCATTTTTCTTAGATAATAGTTGTTTTTAGATCAAATACAAATTGCAGAGGCTTAGCCTTTCCATTATGTAATTTAATTGTCATCCTCTCCCTTCTCTACACAGAAAAAAGATAAATGCCTTTTTGGCTTCCAAATTCATACCCTTGAGACAGACAAAGCGTGGATGAACATATTAAACACTAGAGCTGTAGTGTCCTGGTGAGAATGAGGGGATCATTTTCTTTGCATCTTCTGACCTGCTATAGAAATCTATAGCACATTAATCATGCCTAAACTCAATCTCAGTGTGAGGTGGGAGCAGGGTAATTTACTGTGTCTGCATCAGATTTTTCTTTCATCAGACTTTTATACAGCTCATTGGAAGAAACTAATACTTGTAAGCTTAACAGGAATGTATTTCTCGTGAGGTAATGTTACTGTTACCCAAATGTAGAAATGAAAAATTAAATCTCTCTTAAGTAAGCATCCACTGCATAATAATTCCTAAACTCATTCATGCCATAAATTGAACTAATTAAATTAGAGATGTTTCTTCCCCAATATACAACAGATATGTAAGCACTGTGACAGGAGAATGATGCTCATAATATCAATACCTCCATAGATTAGCCAAAACTGACAGCCTAATTCCTGGATAACATCAGAGGTGAAATGGATTAACCATATGCTGTGACTTTTGGAATAAATCCTCCATCTTCTTTATTAATGATGCTTTGTGCTTCTAAAAGCTGTGTGCTAGAGCCCTGCTGCTGTATTCTGTTTACTTCCCTCAGACCTGGGGTCCCTTCTAATATACAAGGAATGGGGCTGAAGACACTGCAAGACAACACTGCATAGGGAAGGATGACAATATTTGCTTCCTTACTGGCAGGAACCCATTTTCGCAGCTGCCTGAACCTGACATAGGCTAGAAAAGACCAGCCCCACCCCCTCTGTCATTATTTTTCCCCATACCAGTTCTCCACTGTCTCGGCACAAGCACTTACACAGCTGAGTACTCCTGGATTTGGGTGGGATAACTCTGCTCCCTGTCTCCTATCCCTATCCATGAGCTGGATCTCCTTTGAGGATGCTGAGAATCCCTCAAGCCCAGGTGGCACTGAGCAGTACTGAGCCATTCTCAGAGCCCTCTGCAAAACCTCTGAGGAGAGCAAGGGCAAAGGGAAGAGCCCAGCTCCCTCTCCATCCAAAAGGACTGAAATCACAAAGCTGTTTTCTTTGCTTAAAACTATGTTTTGGCTTACAATGAATAAAAATTCACTACTGCATAGAAAATACCACCCAGCACAATACTTCTATATACTTATAGGGCCAAACTCATCAGAACAGTCTGGCTGTTCAAACTGTATAGAGCATCTGTAAACTACAGTCCCTGGCCAGAAGACACTGAGGAAAGTGATCCTGTGCATTTCTCTCTAATTCTCCTTAACATATAATGAATTCACATAAAAAATGAATTCACTTATGTATTATTACTGTTCTCTGCACATTGGATTCCACTCATGCTTCAGCGCTGCAGGGAACTGACTGGAGTGACCATGCAGGCTCTGGAAAGTGGTCCTGAGGACCTTTCAGCCTCATGTTCTCACTCTGTTTGGCTATTAAGCAGTAGCTATCAGCATCTATTGGAATATCTTTATATTCATGGCAGAAAGGGACACAATATCGTTGTTCTACCTCCAAGGTGATGTGGTATACGTAAAATTTACAGGGATGTGGCATTCCTTGAATCGCTGCCACTTTTCATATTTGCAGCTTTTTATTTTGCTTAGTGTTTATAATGGTTTGTTCAGTGCTTGCTGAGAGCATGCACATGATGATGCTGTAATGGGTCAAGTCCTCATTAGACTTCTAAAATTATTAAAGATTCCAACCAGTAACATTGGAAAGGGATATCACAAGTGCCTATTCTTATCTCCTCTTCCCTGAA
>WBMY01004155.1:147826-204812 GCA_013397315.1 Donacobius atricapilla | reverse complement strand
AGAAGCTTGAAATATTTCCACAGGAGGATTTCTGCATATTTCACCTTCTCTTACAAATCAAACCCAGATATCTGGGGGTGGGAGGAAGGTTGGGCAGGGACCAAGCATAAAAACAGTGCAATTTGATTTAACTGTCAGAAAGCTGTGAAGGTAGAGTGGGCTGAACTGGAAAGATTACAGATGCAGCTCCAGACAGATACCCTCCTTGATATAACAATCCATTTATTTCTCATATTTCAGCCTTTACATAAACAGGCAGGATAACTATTTCTCTACTTATATTAATGTTGTCATTGATACCTTTTCAAGCCAGGAGGTACCAGTGAGTATTAGCATTAGCACATCAATATTCTATCACTGACACTGGCACAAATTCAGAAAAGGAACAACAGTGAACTTCTAAAACACCATGGAAATAACCAGGCTTTCTAATGGTGTCCGTATTCACTGCACACACCTTGGAGTGTAACAGACTCACATGACTTAATCACCAGCTCTTAACACTTTTTCTACTGCTGCTTCCCTACTTTAGCAATTTTCTGTTATTTAAAACACTGAATGCAAGTGAAATAAATGCATGCATGAGCAAAAAAAAACCAAAAAAACCCAAAGCAACAATGCCTTTTCTAGCCATCAATACACGCTGGCAAACACACAACTGCAATAATGGGCCCATTGTATATTACTAATGTTTCTCATTAATCAAATCTTGTTTGTATTAGAAGAAGGAAATAACTGCATCCAAATTAACTTGCCAATATGATAGCCATTAATAACACCAGAGTGAAGACTCATGCAATGCAATTATGGTACCAAAGTAATAGTGGTACAAACGTGATGTAGTTAACAATATGCATTGTCAGCTGCACATATAAAGGTGCTTTTCCAGGTTCTTATTCCTCCAATTTCTTGGAACTGAAGCTGTTCTCAGTCCACTCAACAGCTCAGACAGCTATAAGGTACACTTTGCAGAAAGTGGCTGCTTCTGGAAGTTATTCTGCAGGATGCTGAGAAGATAGCAAATGTGTGGGTAAGAAAGGGAGAATTTCATTGCCATAAATTAGCAAAGAAGGAAGAAAAACTTGTAGGTAGGGCTATTATATCAGGGGAAACGCTACAAAGGACTTGAGAACATTAGTTTTAACTTGGGCACTTTGTTGCAGCTCTTCAGTCCGTCCATCACAGCTTAACATTCTGTGATCTGAGCTCCAGAGACCACGTGCAGCCACTGCTAGGACTGCAGCTGTCCCATTCTAAACACTTCAACACAGAACAGAATCAGGGAATCAAAGCCCCTAAAATCATAAGGTCCATCTGTTAACCCAGCACTGACAAGGCCACCAATAAACCACGTCCCCAACATGGTGGACATGTCACATCTACACATCTTGTAAACCCCTCCAGGGACAATGACTCCACTGTCCTGGGAAGCTTGTTCCAGTGTTTGACAGTCCTTTCAGGGAAGACTTTTCCCTAATACCCAGTCTAAATTTCCCTCATTTTTCATAGCTACACTAAGTATTTTAGTATATTTTCCTAAGGATGTGGTGTTTAAACATTCTTTCTGTGCTGGACTTTGTGCACAAACCACCAAGCTCTGGATACATAGACTGATTTTTATTCAGGGTGGTGGAAGAGCAGGGGGCTTCACATGCAACTATATCCCGACAGGAGAAATGGAGGAGAAGAGAGCTTTTCTAATTGTCTCCACTGGAATACTAAGGGAGAGGCTGTGGTATGAACACATATATTATTCATGTGCCTGATGCTCTATGAAAGCCTGAAAAGCTTTCACATGGCACAAATCTGTAGGAAACCAAGCCTCAGTAATTTGCTGCTCAGTGAATATTTGCTTATTCCAAGCTAGCTATCAGGGCAGACACTGTAGACTTATCTATTTTCTCCAATTCTAAACTTGTGAGTCGAAGGTTTTGGCATTTGGCCCACAGCTGACAAGGGATGCAAGCAAGATGAACAAGCCTGATAGAATTGCAGGACTATTCCTCACTCTGTGACCAATTAGTTCACTTGACACAGTTAAAAAAAAAACAATTAGAAAAAACCCCAAAACAAAAAAAAAAGAAGAAAAAACAACCAAAAACTACAAACAAACAAACAAAGACAAAAAAAAGTAACAAGCTTCTAGAAACCCCAAATATCTTAAAAGTACTTAAAATATTACAAAGTATTTTAGGATTTAGTTCTAACTACTCACATGGCCTTCACTGGAGTTAATGCAGCATTTTTGTTACACTCCAGGAAGAAGATAATTTACTCTGCAGATATTCTCTGAAGAAAACCTGATTATCACAGCTGGGGAAAAGCCCGCCCGTCTTCTGTGCTGCCCTGACACATGGTAATGATTGTCTCACACCCCCATGAAGGAGTATTCCGGAGGTCAGTGCTCAAAACACTCAGCCAGGGAAGAATCTTGACCAATTGATGCCAAGATTTCACTGAAGGGAAAGGTTATCACTTAAGGGGCTGTTATTGTGTGTCTGTTCCTCATTCATGCTGCCACAGTGGTAAGTGAGGAATGGCTGTGATGACACGGAAATTCTGCATCAGTTCCAGACACTGGCAGTGAGCTGCTGCAGATAGTGACAGCAGCACAGACCAGCACTATCAAAACTGGTCTGAAAAATTATTTTATTATAGGAATCGAAGATGTGATTCAAAAATTGTCTTACTTGGGTATATGAACTGAATTCTTGCTATTGATCAGTCAAGAAGCTGTGTTGTTTAGAAATTCTTGAAGACAGAAGAAACTATAAACATGATGTTTTGAGATTTTTGGGGGTTTTTTTTTAAGAATATAAAAATTAAAAAAGGAGACAACATTTCAAAGCACCCACTAAAGGATGGATTTTCCCACCTTTCCATATCTTTTAACTGTCACGGTAGGACACAAAATAGATTGACTCCATAGAGTTGTCAGAAGAGAAAGAAGGCTTTATTTACAATCCCAACAGTTTCTTTTAGAACATGCTGTGTAAAAATGTCTATTATTGGTCCATGGCACTGACACTGCTCTCCATTGGTTCAGGAATAGGAAACAACCCCTGGGGACAGTTGTTATGGGAAAGGGAACACTGTTTACTGAACCTGTGCTGAGACACGGAGAGAGATGTTTTGAAAAGAAAAGGAAACTGTTGACAGCTTTCCCTTGGGAAAAGAGCTAGCAATGGTTAGCAAGCTAAAATTCTCCCAGGCTCAGAAATATTGAGCCCACACAGAACTACTCAAAAAGCAAAACACAATTAACCCTGAGCAAAATTCAAGTTAAAAAATCAAGCCAAAACAAACCCCCAAATCACATCATGATATTTAGGCCAGTAACTAAGACTGCAGGAGGCTTGAGCTTTTCTGGTGGGTTGGCTGGGTAGCTGAAGCAAAGATAAGGGGTCAGTGCACAAGAGTATTCCCACTGGGGGTTAAAGGCGCTCTCTGATCAGTTGCAGATCCCTGCTTTGCCTTGGAATTGTTTATTTTCCTGTTGAAAATTTTCCAATTTGCATAAGATACTTAAATATTGATTAATCCAAAAGGCCAGGCAGATACTTTTTCTACTGCCAGCTAGATAGATAAGTTGGCAGACAGCCCAAACGGACTGTAACATGGGCTTTCATTAATATTTACACATTTTTGTTGGAAGTTTAAGTGTGTTACCCAAGGAGTCAGAGAGCACACAGCATAAAATACATCACCAGACATCTCCTCACCATGTGGGGACATGAAGGTTAAATGTCCATAATTAGGTGAAGGATTTTGGCAGGGCACAGCAAATCTTTGCTTAAGTGCACTCTCTGCTTTTAAACACTAGCCCAGAAAATATTTGGTTTTTCATTAAACAGTCTGATCTTTACTGGAAGAAATGAAAACATTGCTGCATAAAATATTTGCCCAAAACACACGGCAGAAACACACAGTTCTATGATTAGCAGAGCAAAGAAATGTTACAGTTTGCTGGTCAGCTGTGTAGCTCAGAGAGAATGGGGGTAAAAATGTGATGGAACAGCAAAACAGTACTTAATACACAGTCTCAGATAATAGTCATGCAATCTATATTTAAGTATATGCTATTTCTGTCTTAAAAATGGATTTATTTCCTCCACCATACATTGCATGCACAGACACCCATGGATGACATCTAATCAAAATCAATAGGGTCATCCAGAGTTTTAAGTAACAAAGGAAGAGCTGCTTCCAGTTATTGTTATCCTGGTTAATACAATTTAATATATTAATGTACTAAATGCATTAATGATACATGTGATACATAACTAAAACTAATGAACACTATTAAAGTTAATATTTTATTGTGTTGGACCACCTGCATTTATAAAACTCTTCATCTCTCAGTCTAGGAGCAGAGCCCACTGACAACTCACAAGTACAGTCAATATAGAAATAACTCTGTGACTCTTTCACAGCTTTTAAGTTAGTAGTTGAAATGTTAAATTAAAAGGTAAAAAATGTTGAAAACCCCAATTAAATCTTTTTCTTCGGTAATGATGATACTCCTCCCAAGAGACTGTAACAAACAGTGGTGAGGTGAGTTTTATTTGTCTTGGCCACTACATCCTTATCTTCAATTTATGAGTAGCTACTGGTTTGTTTGCTCTCAAGAGAACCCATCTATCTTGCTCAGCTCCTGCTGTTCTGGGATGAAAATGGAAGACAAAAGCAGAAAAAAGTTTTCCTCACATTTTTAGACAAATAAATAAATTAAAAACTGCTTCGAAATCTAAGTTTAGACATTAGAATTGAAGCATTTAACTACTCATGTGACATGATACATGGCTAGTTGCACATCTTGCTATTTTATTGTGGGGGACCATCTGACCAAAAAACCTGAGTGCACAGTCTTGAGTCCTAGATGTAACATGAAAGAGTTAATGCCAGTGTTATCTGGAATACTCCAAAGGAAGGCTTCCTGTAAACTTCCCTCTCTGCTGTGCCCTGGCACACAACAAACAAAACCTGCTCTGAGTCAGTGCAGTCTCCCGGTGCTAGAGCATCCCACTGTCCTTGTTTGGGTCAGGAGCACAGGGCCTGTCCTGGTGGGCTGAAACATCTTCAGAATTCCATTTGCTTGTGGATGAGTAAGTGTGCCTACTGCACTCCTAAACCTTAACCCTTTCCCAAAGCAGTGAGCACGGGGACATGTCACACCGGGGTCACACAGGACACCAATGGTGCACCTCCCACCCCGCATTCTGCACTGGGGCTGTAGGCAGGAGCTCTCCTGGGCACATTCACTGCACTGCCTTGGTCGTCTTTCTAGAAAATATGCTCATCTTCTCCTGCAGAGGGTTAGATTTATGGCCTCTCCTGCCCACTATTTTTGCTTCGATCAATTCTGAATTATACAGCAAGAAAGCTCCAAGAGAAGAACAACTCCCAACAACAATCAGACAGTAAATACAGGGATGGGTTTGAGCCCCTTTGTTAGGTCAGCTCAGGAAGGAATGTTTCACCCTCTTCCCAGATGTCTCTAGAATTCAAACATTAATATAGAGCACGTTATCCAATTCTGTTGCTACATCTCCTTTTCAAGAGCTTTAAAATTAAATGTAAAATTAAATTATTTAAAACAATGACCTTTAATCCTGCGAAATGGGATTAAAAGGTTGAACAGAATTTCCCCATCAGGGATTACACATGGGGACCTCTGGCCCTCTCTGCTGCTGATTGCAGTGGATTTGCCTCATGCCCTTCCCAAACTCCAGCCTTTTAGCTCTCTCGGGAGCTGTAGACTGAGGATATCCCACAGTGCATTTGTTTCCTGTGTTGGATCTCCTCTTGGACCAAACTTGAAGATCAGCTCCAACACAGCACCTTTCCAAGGGCCCAGCTTTTAACCATTCTATGTTAAAGGGTCTGGCACATTAAATGGAATTCCCCAAGACAAAACACTAACGCATTTTATTTAAATTATTAAAAAAAAAAATTCCAATAGGAAAAGTGGGAAATGAAAACCCTCAAACTGAGTTCTGAAAGTCTTCTCTATAATGTGTGTGCTACATTCTCTGTGGCTGCACTTGTCCTGCACAGGAAACAATTACTAGAGAAAGTAACCTGCCTCACCAGAGCCTCCCACAGACTTTCACCCTGTTTTTTTAATCTCCAAGGCTTTTACTTTGAAAAATTATTTTACAGCCCAAAGAACAATCCTTCTGGCTTTAAGTCCACTCTTACTGATACACCCCTTTTCTCCCAGAAAATAGAATCCAATCCTGTATATGACTTTGTTTAAATGAAGCAATTTTACCAGGATGATTTATCATCCTTCAGCAGAAGGCAACACCAATCTTATCAGCATACCTTGGGTGTCGAGAGTTCAATTAGAACAGTTTGTAGCTGGCTGTCTTATTGAATCCAGGGGACCTGAGGTCAGCATTGATTGTATATTTTATTGATGTGGATCCTACCTTGACAGTTGTTTAGAGAAACACAAAAATACAAAACAGAGCTTTGAGAATAACGTCTAAAAGGGCTGCAAAATGAGCAATTACTTATCATACTTCATCCCCTATCAGGATGCTATTGGGGCTTGGAATCTCTCCCAAAAACAGCGTCTGATGATCAAATTCTACATTTGTGCCAGTTAAGGTTTAGGGATTGTACATACTTTGCTATCTTAAAGCTTCCAAAATAATAAAAGTTTCAAATGTTTGTCATAGACTCCAATACTGGAAGGATTGCTTTAACATTGTGCCACTTGAATATTAACAGCACAGAAAAATTAATTATAGTATTCTTGAGTCTGTCTGATGTGTTTCTTACACATAAGGAATAAAAATATGTTCAGAGCTCTTGTGAATTTCGAGATCAGTGATCTATTCAGAAGCTTCAGAGTGACAATGCAACACATTACAAATGATCTGTGCTTCTAAAGCAATTCTAGATCTAAAGAAAACCACAAAATCTCATTCACACACAAAGAAAAAACAAAAGGTCCTATCAAAACAAAAAGTTTACTTTAAGGTCTCAGAAATCATTTTATGAAAAGAAATATTTTTACTCAGCCATCTCCTGAACAACATGGAATAACTCATTCAGTGGAAAGTGTCCCTACCCATGGCAGGGAGTTGGAGCCAGATGAGCTTTAAGGTCCCTTTCAACCCAAACCATTCCATGATTCTATGATTTGGAACAAAGCCGTAGCTTTATTAGACATCCATAGTTAAAGTTCGTTTTTATCTTTGATTTACCGGAAGTCAAGGTTTCAGTGCAAATAACTATGCAAGAAACTTTTCATTGTATTATGACTCCATAATTTATAGTCCATGGAAAACAAAGTAGCCGCAAAATATTTCTTTTCTTGAAATGCAAAACAGTTTTCAGAAACAAGGTGCTGTTCTCAGTGTTTTCTGATCCCTCTTTTGCCCCAAAACTTTTTTCTCTGAGTCAAGTCACCTACTCTTAATGACAAAAATGAAAAATCAGATTCCTGCCTGAAACATCACTTGGAGAAAACAATTCTTCTCATAATGAATATTCTGCAGTAAATATATAACAGGCTTTCGATGCTTCCAAGATATATGAAAGCATTCCAAACTCAAAAAGTCTTCGCTTTACCAATTAAAAAAATAATAGTAACTGGAGGCCTATTCTACCACAAGCACAGCAGTAGGGAGATATGGAATAAACACATGGATATATGGTTATATAGATATATAACTGCATTATGGATCTAACAAGGTTTTCAGGTAATTGTTAGATACATCCTGTTCCAGTTTGTCTCCAGAGTCAAAGAACACAGACCCAGCTAAAGGGATTACCTTTGAGTAAAAGCACGATCATAACCATTAACCCCAGTGTTTGAGTTTTTCTGGTGGATTTTTTTTAAATGGATGCTTGGAAACTAAAATGTCTTTAGCTTAAATGATTTGGGTGGATAATTAATTGTCTGTTGCTTCCACAAAGTGAGACTGCATCAACATAGAATATAGATGTATTTTGAAGGACAACAAAGCAAATAATGTTTAAATCTTTCTTAAAAGCAAGTAACTCTGACCTGACCAATTGATAAAACCAGTGATTTCAATATAATCAAATTGAAATAAAGCAGTTAAGCATTTAAGACTTCAATAACCTTCCTAAAAATCAATCTTACTTTTAAACCAGCCTCCCAGCCATGCCTTAGCTTTCATAGCTTTAAAGAACAAAAAGTGCCAATAAAACACCTGTGTGGTGAAATTTTTTTTTAAGACATCATAGTTGGGAAATGCTCTAAATAAATTTAATGAAATCACCAAAATCCCCACACCCAAACCCAGATGTTTCTCTGGGGAACTGGATGCCCCATATGCTTACTGCCTGCATGCATATGTGTGCCGGTGAGAGAGTGACTGATTGCCTCATCTCATGGTGAAGATCAATACTTGCTTTAAAAGGAGACAGATTCATGGAAGCTATTGGATCCAAATAGTTTATTGCTTTGTGCTCATCCTTTTGTTTAATGGCAGCTCTCAGAGTCACCTGGGCAATTATTCTTTAAGTTGACTTTCAAGTAACTTCCTTGCACATCACATGGCCTTTTAAAGGTTGTGTTCAAAAGCAGCATCTCCCTGTCCCAAAGTGTTTAAAATAGAGGTGATGTCACACCCTTCAGCTTCAGATGGTGGCACTTAGTAGGAGTTATATACTAAGAAAACATTACAATTTACTTTTCAGCCTCTGGAGCAGTCCTTGATCTCTGGAATTAACTACTTGTTGGAACTGTCTTGCATTTGTGTTGCTTATTTTAATGCCAAAGGGGTTAGTAACCTATTGCACTTGAGATAAACATCCAAACACCTGTGGGCTCATCTCAAGGTACCTGACCTACCCAAAGCTCTGAGTCTACTGCACTGGTCTGGAAATCCATTTGCTTCTATGATTATTAGATCATAATCCAATGAGTCATCTAGTGCAGTAGGTAGGTTTTGTTACTCCATAGTTTGTGTAGTATTGAAATACAGATTTGTTTTCTCATTATTGTGTCTTAGCTGTATTTTTCAGCTTCTGGCCAAATAATTTATTCTCTCTACAGCATCCTAAGTCTCTGCCCTCCCTCCATTTTGTAGGGAAAGAAATAATTTTTGAATAGAACATTAAATTATAAGAAAACTCAAGGAAGAAAACCCAACCTTTCATCCAAAACTTTAAAAAAAAAAAAATCTAGTAACTCAGGTAACTGAAAGCCAGCTTGCTTTTTCTCCTCAGCATGTGATGTTGTGAGGATGAGAGGCCATACCTCTGTCAGTTGTTTCTGCTCCAGCAGACTGGCCTGAGCTCCAGTCTCAGGGAGCTGGGTGTCACATCAGGGTGCAGAGTGCAGCCCTCAGTGCCTGTGCTGGGGTCAGAGGCACAAGGGGAGCTGTCAGCCCGGATTTGAGGGTCCCTTGCAGCAACACCATGGTGGGATTCACCCCATGATGCCAGAGCCCTCCCTGGGCTTAGACACAGGCACTGCGCCCTTCTCCACCAAGTTATTTCTCGTCTGTATCAGTGGCCAAACCCCATAAAGCCTTTAAGTGACTTCTTCCCAAGCTTTCTTCAAATTTATAATCATGGCTCAGAAATGTAGAATACACCATCATGATTAAAACAAAGCTAGGATTAAACACAGCACCAGAGGCTTGTCAAGGATTTTTAGCTGGGAGGATTCAGCTATAGTGACTTGAAGCCATGGTGACTGCACGATAGACAAGCTTTCTTGGCAGGACAGAAATGGATAGATCTAAGACACACAGTACCTTACTTTATGTGTTAGTTGTGGAAATAGTATCAATAGAAGCAGAGAACATCTTGCAACTTAAAAAAACCAAAATTTTAAAAAGCAGCAGTAATTCCCAGCCAGCCTTTCTTTCTCCTTATCTGCTTAGGAGCCAGGCATACCTCCTGTTGGTGTCACATTACACTCTCTGCATCAATCATTGCTCTGAAACTGTCACTTTTTCTACCCAGTTACTTGTTCCACACAACACTAAGGCAAAACCCAAAGTAAGGCCACACCACTAGGTCAGAAAAGTGAAATGCTCACTTATCTGATCACTGTTCTATGAGACAAGAAGCAAAACACCACTGGGGAGGCTGCAGTGAGCAGACAAGCTTTATGCACGGCTCCAAGGAGGGAAGACACCACATGAAATTCGGTACCAGGTATTCAAGCACGGCTCTGCCCCATGGTCTGTGCACAATACAGAGCACACACACCATGGAGCTGTTGAGAAGCTGCTATCAAAGCCCCAACTTTCAGCAAAAATCCCCTCTCACCCTGCATATCCCAAGGGGCTCCTTTCCCAGCTTGTCCTCTTTTCACTAGAGTATTCCAGTCCTGCTCCCTTCCACATCCAACCTCCCGTCATCTGTTTATTTCTCCTCATCTCTACCGAGGACTGCGGATCTCGCTGTTCCCTAGAACAAGTTTAACTTGGTAGGCTCCAGATAAAACATTGTGTCTATTTGCACTTCTTTAGAAGATTTACAATCTCATTCTACACTAAATCCCAAGTAAAGCCACCAAATTTAATGGTATGTGTTATTACACGGGTAAAATAGAGCTCAGATTGCTGGCTTTGCCCTGCTTATGTCATCAGGATATCAGCTATTCCCTTATGCCAAGTAAATACCACAGATTAGGCTAAATTCCTTGCTCAAGCTATGTCTGCTTGGTCATTTTAATTCAACATGAATCTCTGTTGCCACAGAAATAAAAAACAGGGATTGTATGTCTGTATTAGACTGAAAACACATCTCATTTTTCCAGTCAGCCTGGTTCCTAGGCAGAGGCTACAGAAACATATGGGTTTATATTTATTAATTGGGCTTCACAGTAAGCGTAATACAAAATAAAGGACATGCCATTTCCAAAGGTTAGATTTAAAGATGAAGACTTGATTTCAATGCTATTCACTTCCTTTTAGTAATATTCCACTTGGTAAGAAAGCCATGCCAATTTTTAGGTTTTTTCTTTTGTTATCTTTTCTTTCGAAATCCTATGAGAAATCTAAAAACAAAATTAGTATGATAATTTTTTCAATTTTTTTTTTTTCATTTGTATTTTGTTTATGCTTCATCAATATGAATAAGCAGCCAATCCTCAGAGAAATAATTGCTTTGGCTTCNTGCTTTGGCTTCTTTGAAGTGGGTCAGACTGGCTCAGTAGTCCATCACTAAGTTACTCTAAGTGGAACATTGGCACCACTGTCAGGGGCCCTTCCTGTGCCTGGAACAAATACCTCTCCCATCAGATAAAAGCAGACCACTTCAACACAGGGGAAATATGCAATGTTGATTAAAATAGTATCAAGTATTCTCGACCAACTGCCAGTGAACAGCTTCATCATCTGAGTGACAAATATTGCTAACAGCTGCAAGGGAAAACCAGTCAGATATTCTCCAAGGAATGCACCTTCTATCAATCTGTCCACTCTTGTTATAAAAACTGTTTCGGATATTTATATACAGGACATGGCTTTTTCTTCCAAATAAAAAGGCAAAAAAAAAAAAAGAGTAGGAAAATAATGGGAAGGAAGACAATGGGTTCTGGAATCTATCTATTATCTGCTTTCTTGACATTTATTCAATGAAATATTTCAGAACAAACATGCTAATATGTATTTTTATATAATTTCTTTTTGTTCCATTTTATGGCCTCAGATTGCATTGTTTTCTGTTCTGTCCCCTCAGTTTCTTGCCCGTAAATATTGCATCAGAAATCTCTTTTATTTGGGCCTGATTTTTAAAATAATTGTTAGGTGCTAAGAGATGCAAGCATTTAATTATTACAATCCAAAAGGAGAAGACCACTGCCAAATTTTTATTAATTTCTCAAATAAACTGAATTCATGGACTGGAGTTAACAATTGGTAGGGAACTGGAAACAGATGGGGAAAGCTTCTGGGACTGTTTGGAAATATAGGTTGAGTTTTGAAATCCTGATAGGTGTTTGTCTATGTATGTTGGCACCTAAGTTGCAGATCCAGACCTTTACTAAAAATAAGTAGTGACTGTTTAGCCAATTTGCAAACTGGGACACATCTAGCATCATGTGTCTTAAAAAAGGAAAAAAAAAAAATCTGATTTCCAGATACCTTTACCTCACCAACAACTGTAGGCAAAGAGAATGCCAGCAGGAGACAGCACGTCCAGGACCCAGGAGCACTCAGCTGAGTGGGGAGCAGCAGGACAGGGTGTGGCAGCCCTAGATAGGAGCTGCAGGGCAAAGCTGTTATAGCTGCACAGATCAGGAAACCAAGGTACAAAGTTGGGAACACGTTTGACAAGGTCACCCACCAGGCCCAACACCACAGCTGAGGAAACAACCCACACATCCCAGTCCTGTCCTCCCATTAGGCTGTTTACCCAGAATATGCATCTCCCATGGAGGCATTCTCCTACACCCTCTTCCTCCCATAATTTTGTTTAACAGCCTGCAAAAGTTACAGCGTTTGTAATTCTCTCTAATATTTACAGCCTCTGGTTAAAACAATTGCAACCTATTATAGTGTGTTATAACCTCACAAAAACTAACCTTGTACAAAATCCTCCACAGCTCAGTATCCCTAAATCTTAACAAGGAAAGGTAACTGTTAGCAGTAGATTTCCATCTCTGCAAAGCATAAAAGAGTCAAACATCAGACAACTACATTTCAGAATGCAGACACACCAAGGCAGAGCGAGACTCCTGTACACCACTGCAGCATGAGTAAGATGAGGGTCAGGCACCCCAGACACAGCTGAAACACAGAGCCAGAGAACACACAGTGCCCAGGGGGATACATCAGCCCAGCAAACATCCTCTCTGCTGGGAGAGAAGGATTTCTCTTGTATCCACTGAGTCATGTGGTTGCCACCCAGGCTGTATCTGCTTTTTTACTCCTTCAGAAACTTGTCACCATCAGGTTCTAGTCATAAGGATTTGATTCTGATTGCTTTGAAAATCCTGAAGGACAATGCACTACGTGGTTCAGTGCACACAATTCAAGGAAGGGCCATATAATATACCCTTAGATGTGAAAATGTTTAAGTAGAATTTAATTCACTGTGGAAGATGGGTAAACTAGAAACCAACTTAGAGCAACTCCATCTACACTGTAATTATGGAGTTATATCTAACCTTGAAATTCTAAATCTGTTATTCTGCATTTCTTCTGCTTCACTTGCTTCCCACTGCCACCACTGTGTCTTATCTAATAACCTGCCTGTGTTTCTTGAATTGCTTTTTCCACACATGTTATTTGGATGTTTATAGAAGGCTCTCCAGTTGTTATTTTCTATATGGGTTTTACTTTCTCAGTTTCTATTCACTGTTGACAGCTTTGGTTGTATATCCATTTTGTCCTGCTCAGTCTTGTCTATGCACTTCATTAATATGCTCTTTACCTGTTGCTTGGTCTTTTACTAATCTGGGTTTAGTCCCATCCTCAGGGGAAGCTCCCCATGTCACCTCCCCACTCCATCTTGGAGAAACCTTCTTGCCCAACTTTATTTAGGATTTTGCTATCTCTCATTGACACTGGGCTTTGCTAATGAGAGATAGCAAAATCCTAAATGAAAAACGTCACTGGAATGTATCTGTCTGCCAAAAGGTGACTTTTTATGTATTCACCCTGTTACAAGGACAGGAACCTGCCAGTTTAGGGCTCTGTCTTGTGTCCTGGTAAGAAGCCGCAGGTACATAAACCTCAACTCGGAGATTTGGTTACACTAGGGAAGAAACTTTGCTTTGCTATTTCATAACCTCCCTTCTTGCAGGAAGGTCAGAGTATGAAGATGAGCCTCCCACTGTGCTCTAAGTTTAATTACAGAGTGAAGAACAAGCTGATGGACGACCTTCTTGTGAAATCACTCATCCCTTGGCCTCCATGAGCCTTCATAATGGAGCTGAAAAAACTGTAGCAAGCGATAAAAGGAGGGTATTAAGAATTTTCTGAAGAGCAAAAATGGCTGCAAAGCCTTGTGACAGCATTTCAGAACTTTAAAGCCTGTTTTAATTCCTAAAGGTCCAAAGCTGACCCATTTTTTTTTCAACACTTTGTGATTTTCTTCCTTTGACATTTCTAGTTAATAACAAAATAGTTTTTATTTCCACCAAAAGCCCACATTAAATAGGATTTTGACAAAATGAGAAGAGAAAAAAAGATATTTATTCACATTAAAATTCACTAGAATAAAATGGCTAGAGGAAGAATGCATTTGACACAGGTGAAAATTCATCAGTCCGCCTCTGAGAGCCACTCTCCCTTGAGAAGCTCTGAGACAGAGGGCACCAAGTTTAGGGAGCACTTTATTGCTGCACAGGCAGCAGTGGCGTGTTCAGTTCTTTGCAAGAAGAAACATATTTGGCATTTAGGGCCCAACTTGAGAGAGGTTTCTTTCTGTGGCAATGTTTGCTTAGGCAGCTCAGCTCCTCCAGCCCCAGCTGTTCTCTCCCCTGAACCAGAGGCAGCAGTTGGTATGGGAAAGACAAACATCCTGACACCACCATCACCACAGCCCGGGGCTGCAGACAGGCAGATTTACACACACAAAATAAAATGCATGGAACTGCCTAGACTTGAACTTCTGCTGAGAAGGTTCTGGTGAAACAGCCTGAATCCTTTACCCTGACGAGCCGGAGGAAGGACTGCAGTAGACATGAAATATCTGAGCTGATACCACTCATTGCTCTTCTCTCACCTGTCCTCTTCAATACAGCCGGAGATGAAATCCCATCCTGTTCTGATAACAGTGCTGTGGAAACAGATACCTGACCATGAGAAGATTCTGGGTTAAATGAACTTCTAGACGGAAGTGTAAAAAAACTAAGACAAAGTTTAGAAAGGCAGTTTCTTATAAAAGGAATTAAAACCTGATTTTTCCCCCTCATTTTCTGAAGTCTCTAACTTATTCCATTACTAGAAAAAGGCAAGACAATTTGCCATTTAATCAATTGGATTCAGTTTCCCATATAAGCCTTTTCTATTTATCTATGCAGCAAATTTGGGTGGCAAAATTTTTACAGAAGACATTTGAGCTGCTAGCAAAAGCAGAAATAATTCTGTGTGTTGACCAATATGAAAAATAATACTTTTTCTTACCCAACAGTTAAAATCCATAATAAGATATGTTTTATTTAATACAGTCCCTACATGCTATACCAATAAGAGAAATAAAATGTGTAACCTAATGTTGGAAACCTTCAAAAAACTGTCTTTCCTTTGTACTGTTTAGATTAGAATGATTTTTTTCCCTAATAGTCTTTTGACTTCTCAACACACATTTTCTCTTCCCCCCTCTACAGTATGGTTTTATGTTGTAGCTAAATTTATCTGCAAGTGATGAAAAGGGTTTCCTTCCATTTGCTTCCTACAGACACCCACCAATCAGAATGTGTTATGCCTCTGCAGATCTGTTTCAAGAAAATTTGCCAGGGTAGATCAAGCATTTAAAACACACTTTTACTCTATCTCCTGCCTCCTATCTAGCTACCTTGAATTCCAATTTAATAGGCACTCAGTGATATCACGGAAAGAACTAAATGACCTCAAAGTCCACAGAACAGGAAAATACAGGACAGCTTTTTCAGGTATTGATTCTGGAACTGTAGTCAGAAAAAATCTCTCACAAGCCGGTTGGTCTCAAAGGAAGGTTACGGAAATCTAACTTGCTCAGGAGTCTTCAGTAAGATACATATAAGAAATTCTCGTTGGGGAAATGGTGTATAAAATGAACAATTTCATTATTAGGTGAGCACATAACTCTATAGGAAACTAGCCCACCAGGCCCATTTCAGAAAGATGTGCTGGCCATCCTTCTTTTCTCAGCCACGTCAGGACCTGAGCTGCAAAGGAATAGACACATACCCTGTGACTCTTCAAGAATGGTGGGGGAGTAGGGGAAAAGTGAGAAGAATTAAAACAGACCAAATGAAGTACATGTAGGTGGTTTACATTAACACTTTTTGACATATCAATAGCTTCTATTTTTGGTAGTGGTGGTATTCTCTTTTTATTCTATAAAAGCACGGAATAGCGTGACTGTCTTGTAGGTTCAAAAATTTAGAACAGCTGAAACAGAGTTGGAAAAATGAGTTGGGTTTTAAGAGGGGCTTTGAGGAGTATTTTGTTGAAGGTTCTGGGTCCCTCATTTCTTCCTCATAGGGTTTTCAATCTGAGGACACATTTGCACAAGAACAAACCGTCCCAAAAGCATCACACCCAAATGTATATTGAAATGCTAATGGGAAATGAAAAAAACCTAAACCAAACACCTTCCTACTGTTTAGCAAGTGCAACTTATATATAAGTAGTCCCACGGGGTGAACCCAATTCTCAGAATCCCACATCAGTTGTCCCCAAGCCTTTATGATGCTTCTTACTTTGAAAAAGCAACTTCCCCCACACTACCCCCAAGAAAAAAAAAAAGACAAAGAAAATAGCATCTGCCACCTTGCCATTGATTCTCTTTAAGAAACTCTGCACTTTATTAATCTCTGTCAAGCATTTGGAAGCAGACATTCATACATCCCAACAATTGAATCCAACTCCACAGGCAGTGCCAATTCTTCTCCAATGCAAGGGTGACATGCTACACTGCTCATAGGTCATCTCATCAGCAGTGAAATAAAGAACTGCCAGACCTCATAACATTTAAGCTGTCCACAGAATGAAGTGTGCTGCACTACCCCTGGGAACTGGTGTATGGAACACACACTGCAACATTTAGAAACCTGACTCAAAACTCCTTCCAAATTAAAGGTTTCCATTTTAATTACCTGTCTTCTGTTACATTTGGCTTTGCCATCCTACCATAGCATGGGAAAATACAGCGAGCTAAGCAAAGGTTTGTAGTCATGCAATTTAATGTAAGAATTTTAACAAAATAGCAAAATACAAAGTTTCATTTGCCCTTAGATATATGAGTACAACTGCCAGTTTGCAATACAGGAATTTTTTTTTTTTGGGGGGGTGTTGTTTGTTTGTTTGTTTCTTAATACAATGTATATTTTTAACTCAGGAAAGGGCAGAAAGTGGGTCAGAGTCATAACTGGGTAAATGCAAACAGCCAGAAATTAACTCAGATCTCCTCATGTTTTACAGAGCAGGCAGGGAAGGTACAGATCTGCTAAACGAGGGCAGAGGAGGCCTTTAGGAAGTGAACCAGTGCCTGAAGAACTGCCAACACTGCCTGGAACCTGTAATGGTTGTAAAAGGACCTGGAGTCACCTGAGTGGCTCTGAGAAACCTGCTGGCAGCTCCTTCCAGCACTGAGGAAGGGAACACACCTCAAAATGAAGGCAGACTTACTTCCAATCTGCATTTTTCTTCACATTCCTCCTGCCTCAGCACAGCCAAAGGTCAATGCCTTCAGCAGGCAACGATTAAAAACAGAAGCTTTTGTCTTTTCAATAGCCTTAGAGTGAATGATTTTATCTGGGAGCAATCTATGATGCAAGGAACGGATTTAACTGCAGCTGCACTAGCAGCTACAGATTCTCTCTTTAACCTGATTCTTTTTTTTATTAGTTCTTCTTTATCTGTTTATTGGCCCAAGGAGTACAAGGGTGGAATTGAATGAGAAACCCAAGGGAGTTTCAGTCTCAGTCAATGCAATTTTCCTCTCTTTAGAGGCTAAGCACAAAGCCAATTGCTCTCCAGAGTTCCTTAAACTCTCATCTCTCTATGAAACCACATCCATCATCCTCATCCCTACATTCTTCTCCCCTAACATGCTGGTCCTTCAAGTCCTACAGACTTTTTTCCCCCAAACTCATTGAGACTCATGAAACTTCAGTAGTGTCTTTTTTTTTTCAGTTTTTTTTTTAATGCAGCAGAACACCTAGAAACAGTTTTTACATAAACTTCCCATTTATTCTATGCATCAAAAGGATACGGGAACACAATTAACAGGCAGTTTTAAGTGGAAGGAAATTTAAGTGAACCAGAAACCAGAAATACTAACTTGTTCATGGACACTGAATTCCTCAATGGCCCTTTGAAATTGCCCCAGGAGTGAAAGCTGAGGAATATAACAGTATCATAGAAACAGCCACTAAAGGAGCAGCAGTGAGAGAAACTCACAGTGACTCTGGAAATGAAGAAAATTGGATACTGTGCCCTCTCAACCTGTAACACATGCAGTCTGCAGGTAAGATAAGAAACAGTCCCCAGAAGATTAATGCAGAGGGAAGTATCTATCCTTTATATTCTTGTAAATAGGACAAGAGACAATCACATCAAATTCTAGCAGAAATATTCTGACTAGAGACTAGAAAATCTTATTTAAGTCAAAAAGAACAAAGCTCATGTGCAAGCTGTGGAACAACAGACAGTAGGAATATTCAGTGTTTTAACAGACTCGATAAATATTTGCTGGGAAAAGCACAGGTACTGGAGCAAAAGGGTCAGCCAAATAACTTTAAGGTCTTGCCTATTGTTCTTTGATTTAAAACCTCTTCATAAAATAGTTTATCTCAGCACAACCTACATTTTAGCTGCACAAAACCCATCCATCCTACTGTGTGTCATCAGCTCAGGTTAGAAATCGGTTCTGTGACATCTGCTACTGCCTTTTCTTCAGCAAGGGGGTATTCCCTCCTCACTCTCTTCAAATGCTTGCTTAATCAAAACACTTAGTCAAAATACATGAGATTTTAAGTTTAATAATGTAAAAATGTCTCTAGAGCTCAATTTATATCCCATTATAATTTACTACATTTTAAGCATATGCAACAACTATTATTCATGCAATCAGAAATGTTTTCCTGATTACATTTATGCAGTTTTCAAACATGTATTATAACTGACCTTATTAAATATGCTGAAGCACCACTTACACAAAATCATACAAAGGCACAGTTCCTCAGCTGAACTCTCAAGTAGCACTTAGAAGCATGAATCAGTGCTAATTGCTTCACATTTATCATCTCTGAAATTAGAGTATGGGCAAAAGTTCTCAAACAAACAGCTGTGTAGGTCACAGCTTGGCAACAACTTTCTAAGCAAGTTATTTGCTCCCCCTTCACCCCAGACTTATTTTTTAACCCCATCTTCAGCCAAATAATCTGAGAGAACATGCTCTTTCTCATCATCTATGAATGTCTACTCTAAATTTATAAATATTCTATCAAATACTGTAAAATAAAATCATCGGTTTATGATGAACACTGAAGCTCAGGTTCTAAACAGTGCCATGTACTTCACAAGCAGAAATTCTGAGACTGTGCGCATTCTTGTTAATTTATTTTATGCCAAATAGTCTTCTGTCATGTTTTCTGTGTGTTTGTTGCAAAAAAAAAAGGATTCCTTTCAAGTTTGTATGTTAAATAAAAATCAAAACAATGAGAAGTCAAAAACTTCTGTAGAAACACATGCCCTTTTTCTTCAGTAGGCAGAAACAAATTACAGAACTTGATTGCCCACAACTTTCATCCTTGTACAGTCAATGACCCTTTCAAAAGATTTGCCACAAACATCCTTCAAATTCAACTGGAGAGTGTTTTAAAAGTGCCTTTACAAAAGTGTCTCATGGTTCCATGTAATTGTGTCTCCCAACCTCTTGCTATTAAGTTCACCCCATGATGACTCCCAGAGAAATATTCTGAATTATACATTTTCTGAGTTACATCAGTTTACATCAGGAAAAAGATCTGATCCACATTTGTGGACTTGGATTTTTTTTATCTGTATTCATAGAGCACTTGAGTATTACTTATGAAATGAATGCTTGCCAACTTGGGTACATTTACTTGAGCACATAATCAACAGTTACACTTTGGGAATCAAGACGTGCAGAAACACCATGGTGTTAAAAGCTGGAAAGAAAACAGAAACAAATAATAACCATTCTAGACATAACCTTTCAGAGCACACAGGACCATAGAGACAGGCTATTTTTGCCTGGAGGCTGTACATGAATCTGAGGAAACCAACATGTGGGTGTCAGTGTGATGTGCAAAGACCTTGGTTTGAGCAGCATGGGGCACCTGCTACTCCTTTTCCCATTAAATGGCACCCAGGAGCAGAAGTGCTTGTACTGATCACATCCCCACAGTGCAAAAACCCTCTCCTTCTTCCACGATGGAGACAACCTGTCAGCTATGGACAAAACTAAAGGATTTCTATGAGAGCTTGGCAAGATGGAGAGGGGATGCCTAAGGTACTACCCCCTTCCTTTGACAAGGGGCTAATTAAAAAAAAAAAAAAGTTACACCCCAAATTATCATGACAGGTCGACTACAGTGCCCCAGATCTCTCCATGGAAATCTTCATGGCTTTTACAGTGTACAATGAACTGAGGGAAATCAAAATTGCGAGTGTGTTTATGCAACATATTTCAACTACTTGTGTTCCCTGTACCAGTCACACACACCTGAGCTAGACTGGGCACCAAACCATTACAGATGCATGAGGACAGTACCAGAGGCAGGATGAACTTGCATCTCTTTGGGGGCTGAAACTGTAGAGTGGTGATTAGGATATTAAATTTGAAATACTTAACCCAGCTATTATTCCCTGTAAGAGTCCATCCCAGCCTCAGCTCTTCCTGAGAGGTATAATTTATCTTCACCTTAAAAAAGGTCCTTTCCTTGGTGCCAAATCCTGTAGAGCTGGCACACAACACAGCTGCCATCAGCATCACTGCATATTCGTGTAAGGTGTCAATGTCTTCTTTGCTGCCACAGAGGTTTGTTCATCTCCTTAACACCAGCTTTCTTCACAGAATCCTGCACAACTCAAGGGCAAGGCCAGAAAGGCTTCTGGAATTATTTCAGGCTAAAGTTGCTTTCAGAGTAAAATAAGGCCCCCTGCATATATTAATGAGCCCTGTGGCTCATTTGTGGTAGTGAAGAAAAAGCCACTTATCTCACATCTCTGCAGTCAGAAAGGACAGAATGAGAGACGACCATGACTGTGGTGTGAGCCCAAGAGAAGACTGTCTTAATAAAGACACTTTTAAACAACGAGCTATAATCACAAGCAAAGTCTAATGGCATCAGGGAGGAGGCTGAATAGGGCTCAGACAGTTAATTTTACTTTTGCTTCAGCTTTTCCTGATTTAAAAAATAGGAATAATACAGTGAAAGGCACTTTGGAATGGACTGGTGAGCAATAGTATTTTAAAACTGGGGATTACTGCTCTGTTTTAAGATTAGAGGTAAAACAAGGCTTAAAATGAAACATTAAGTTCATTGACAGAGTTATTAACATTCTCACACTTCTTTGACTTACATAATGTGATATGTAGCTCTTTTTGCAAACTGGGGGAATGATGCACACCTGATTTGTCATGAAATGACAATCATTTTATTTTTACTTATAACAGCAAGGCAAACTCCCTAAGAGTAATGGAATAAGGCCTGAATGGTACTGATTTTGCACTTTTAAGACAATCTGATAATCAGATGCAAGTCCTGAAGTTTTCCCCAAGTTGCTTAAATGGCAATGAGCATTGCTCAACTAATGCCAGCAGGGCTATAAAAGAACAGGAAAGCAAAAGATGAGGGCTAAGAATGACAACTTCAAAGCAAGATCAGGATAAGCAAGAATGAACCACGTGGTAAGAAAATGTTAAAAAAAAAAAAAAAAGAGAAAGAAGAATTCTACTCCAAAATGTTGGCCCTGCTCAATGGCACTTAGCACAGAAAATGCCAGGATAATATGCTGCAGTAATAAAGACACCAGGGTTCAGATCATGCATCTTCTTTGGCATTTTGCTGAAATGGTAAAGTCACCAGTGCATTGAGAGGCTTCAAATGAGTGATCCCATCCTTCTCCATCATGCACACACCTGTTATATTCTTTCCAGTAATAATGAAATTCTTCTTATAATGATTTTTCCTCACTCTTGAGAGCATAATTTCTGTCTATGAAATGTTTCCCTGAAGAAACAAAGCTAATAGACTTTTGCCTTAGTTGCCTTTGTCAGTGTTTTTACCCTGGTAATTTCCTAGGAAGGAATTTTTGATTAAATTAATAAGGATAAAAATAGTTCTCAAATGTATTCAGTCCCCAGAAAACATGGAAAGAATATAATATGATGCCTCAAAGTCTGGGTAAGCTCTTTCCCCTCAAATCCAAACTGCAGTCAGTGGCATGCTTGAGGTGATGCATTGTTAGATTGGTGGAAAATTTTCGATAAAAACACACTTTGATTGAAAGTTACATTTTTTATAAAGCACCATTTCTCAGAGATGACAGCTGCTGTCCTTAAAAAAATGTGAATGTTTTAGTGTACCAGAACACTTGGAAGAAATCTTTGTATTCACAGTCAGAGGTGACTTGATTAAGAAAAAAGTTTGAGTCTTTCTACAAAGAAAGAGTATATTCCACTTGGTTTTAAAAATTAATGAAAAGAAGATTTAATGGCTTGAAAGATCAGAAGAAGGTAGAAATTCTATTGAAACTTTAGTGAAACAAGAGGTCCTTATCATACAAGGATAAATTTTCCAAGTGTATCACTTACCAGAGCTCAAAAAGGGATTTCATAGCTATGGTATACCATGGATTTTTTTCAGCAGTCTGTAATTAAAGTTATATTCAGAGATTTAAACACAAAACTCTTTATATAACTCTAACAGGACAGGGAGAAAGGAAATGCAGAGTCCAGCGGAAAGAAAGAAAGAAAGACAGAAAGAAAGACAGAAAGAAAGACAGAAAGAAAGAAAGAAAGAAAGAAAGAAAAAGAAAGAGAGAAAGAAAGAGAGAAAGAAAGAAAGAAAGAAAGAAAGAAAGAAAGAAAGAAAGAAAGAAAGAAAGAAAAAGAAAGAGAGAAAGAAAGAAAGAAAGAAAGAAAAAAAAAGAAAGAAAGAAAGAAAAGAAATATATAGGTGGCACAGGACCCTGACCTCAGAACTTTACAATTTGTATCACAGAATCATGTTTTGAGTCCCTGTATAGCAAAAGAAAATAAATAAGCATTATGTCTAAGTAAACCCCATCCCTCCAAAAAACCAAAAAGTACCAAAATATGCTGCAGCCCAACATGGCAAGGAAGAAATTTTTAAACTCAATTTAGGTCCAGAAGCACATCTCTGGGCTGTGTTAAATTCAAGAGGTCTGGTTTTGCAGACCTCAGCAGGAAGTTAACATCAGCCTTTCATGACAACAAAGATGCTCTGTGCATTTGAAATGGTTTTCATTATCCTGAATATATGTTAATATCCTTAAACATGAAATAGATCAAAAAAGCACAGATTCATCCTTACCTCAAAGACAGAGAATTCCCAGACTATAAGGGAAAATGATTCTGAGGTTTTAATGTACAAGAAGAGAGACTTATTGTTCAAAAGATGCTGCTAAAATGGCAATATCTTTTTATGCTCACTTTTCATGAAGCTGTTTGCAGGGCAAAAAGCTTTCTTTGAAATGGTTTCTAACAGCTGTAGGATGTCTCGGAATTTTTTAACCCTGTAATGACACAAGGGAAGGAAATTATTTTTGATTTTTTTTCAGCTCCTTATTTTCCTCGTTTTATTAAATCTCTTATGTAAGACACTGCTGCAGAAGCCCCATTTCAGAAAGTCAAATGAAGGCAAATAATTTTGGCAGACAGAGACATCAGTCATTTGTGCCCAACACATTTCAAATGGCTTGGTTTCTTTCAATTTTGCTCCCTGAGAGGATTCAGCAAATGAGCATGTTTTCAAAAACTATTTGGAGATTTTTAACAGTACTTGAATGAGACAAAACAAATACTATCATCTTACTCACCTAATTTTGTGCATCATTTTATTTGTTCTTTCATAATTTGCATACAACTTTGATACTTATACAAAGTTTCAAGTCATGTGAAATCATTTTCAAGAAAAATGCTAAAAAATCGTATTATCCATCAAATGGCAGAGTCACTTGTTCCTCCAAACTCCCACACATATCCAGGAAGACTTTGCCATAATCAAGGCCTGGTACTTATACACAAATTGAATTTACTTTTGTTTATGTCAAAAGGAAGTAAGAAGATCTCACTGCTGTGAATAACAGAGAATGAAGCATGGCTCAGCTCCTCCAGGAAAGCCATCATGAAGTCAAGGTTCAGGGAAACAAAGGGTTTTGCAAGTATAAAAGAGTAAATGACATACTGCCCTCATTAGGAAAAATTCCAGCTGCTGACTCAGGGAGATCTTTCCTTCCCGAACCTCAATGAAACCACAGATCAAAGGTAGATCTCAACAGAAGGGAAGAACTTTGGTAGGAAAACTCTTAACTTCATTGGGAGTGGAAGTTGCAAGTTGAACACTGAAATGCCTTGAAATTGCACATTGCCATACAATATCTATGTACAGATAAGGATATAAAACATGGATCCTGCTTTCCTTCATTGGTCTATTTGTGTAAGTGCACACAAAGAAGAAATCAGGTTTATTCCTCATGTGGCAATTTCCTGAGTGAAAAGCTGTATGGCAAAGAAAATCTTGAAGTACTGCAAGAGAAGGAAATCTGAAAGACCCTTAGAAGTATTAGACTAGAACCACTAACTCTGGATATGGCAACTTCTGATGACCAGAGGCTGCTGTCTTCTCTGTATTTCTGAAGCATCCTCAGATTTACTGTTCTGCCCTGTTATGGGAGTAGTCTACATCCCACAGAGCCTGCAGCAATATGCTGATACTCAACTAGCAGTTTTCTAAATTCCCCCTTGAACAACACACACCAAGGTTGTTTTATGGTTTGCATGTAGCACAGGCTGCAGCTACATCAACATTTCAAGTTTAATTGCAAGCGAACATAAATACAGTTTTAGAAATACTGCTTAGAAGTTATGTGACACATTCTGCTGGAAAAACATGCAAATTATTTCAGCTTTCTTGATGGGCTCTAACAAGATTTTACTTTTTAAAAGCTACTTTATATATATATNGTATTTTTACAACGACTTCTTAATTATTCAGCTGCAGCTTCTATTCTCAGTTCCATCAGAGGAAGATTTAAGAGGGACTGTAATGATGATCTGCAGGAATGAGACTGGACTGCTAAGTCACTTTTCAAGAGCTGCCACTGAATTCTGGAAATTAGTTGAGAACCGATCTCTGAATTGCCTCTAGCCCCATTGAAATACACACAGTGAGACTGAACAGCTTGTCCATTTTACTGCATCAGCTAAATTCTGCACTTAACATATTAATTGCAGAAAAAACCCAAACAAATTTGACTTACAAATGGCTACTGGCCACTTACAAACACAGCAAAAAATACAGTTCATTATATTACTCTATAATTCTATGTTAATACTGTTCATCTGCTATCAGTGATGTTTATTTGGTCATAAATGATCAAATTTTGCTTTTCCAGGAACCATTGTAACAAATTGTTTTGGTAGAGATCATTCATCTTCAGTCAACAGGCAAGTTAGCAGGAAAGTTATGTACTGAATTTATGATATACTTCTTATGTTTTCTTAACATTATTTTTGCAAGGTACTTTAAAATGCATTTTTGCCTCACACAACTTTAACATCAGACAAAACAGTCCTATTTCATCCCATTTTAACCAAACCACAAATTCTTGAAAATTTTCATCCAACCTTTGCGCTCTTAGATAATATTCCAGTAGTTCCAGGCAGAACTTCCATTCAGGTAAGATAATTTTTAAAAAAGCATAACCCAAAACCCCCTTTAGCACTTATTGTGATATGAATATGATCAGCATACAATTAGGGATAAATATATAAAAAAATGATGGTTTCTCATATCCTACCAGTCAAATGTAGGCCAGAAGCAATGAATGGAGGAAAAAACAGATGAAACTGTAATAATCCGAGGTTTCTTGTTTCACTTCACAGGCAGCCAGTCTTCCAAGCCTACCATTTACCAGTACATGACTGGATTGCCTGAACCACTGGTTAAATTTCAGCCGCTAGAAAACACGCAGGCTCCATTCGAAGGGTTGTTAGAGAAGGTGTTCCTGTAGTGCCGAGCTGAAGCTACACCACATGAGCATCCTCATGGTCAGAACATGTAGTGCATTCGGTGGAAAATGTGGCATTCCTGGCATTAATTCTCTCCCTCCTTCTGCCAAGCTGTAAAACTTATCAGAATGTAACTCCTAGCAGACTTCAGCACTGTGTTCATCAACTGGACCATGATCCCTGCTGGACACGTGCTAAGCTATCCTTGTGCTCTTGGAGCAACTTCTACAAACTCCACAAGACTCATTGATAGAAGAGGAAAAGTTTAGATTAAAGGCAAGACTAAAAACAAAAATAACAAAAAAACAACCAACCAACCACCACCAACCCCACCACACAAAAAACCCCCTGAAAAGCCACAACCCAAACAAAGCAGCTTTTCACAGAAAAAATAAAATAGTGTTCTGTCAGTATGAGGTATTTTTAATTTATGGTGTGTATAGATTTTCTAAAAAAAAAAACCAGTGTCCCCTGCTAAGTTTTGGGTTCACTTAAACTGATTTCCCCTGTTCAAATTCAGAAACTGAACTAAGAAACTCATTTTTACTCAGTAAACTGACCCTGAGAAGTATTTGCAATGATTCTGCTTTTTCTAGATTGAAATTATTAAAGTCTAGTGCAACTGCAGCAAGTGATCCATAGAGAAGTCATTATGGAAAATGTAAGGGCCATAACTGTTCATGAAGGAAGTGGAGTCAGTTACAAGTTCACTGAACTCTTCTGAACAATACTTGAACAATCTAGAGGGTATCTGGTTTCTAAACCCCTAATTGTGAACTAGGATTGCTGATTTTGCAACTCAAAACAGAAATCCATCACTTACAGCTGTTCAGATGGTGCAACAAAAATAGAACACAAGAAAAAAGTCTTCTAAAAGTCTTCAAACCAGGCCTATCAGCTGCCAGCAAACATTTCACTCCCTTCTCATTTTCGTCATATCCACATCTGGTGACTAACTTACTTATTCTGTTCAGCTCCCCAGTAAGTTTGGGGTTTCTGCCTTGGAAGAATTTGATCCCAGCTGTAGTATCCTCAGAACTGCAAGGCTGCTGAAGCTTGTTCTGAAGCTGCCCCTTTGTAGATGTCATTCTTGTCCTGCTGTTCCTGGGTGCTCCAGGAATACCCCCACGGCTCTCTCTGGGAGCAACTGAGCACCAAGCACAGAATTCTCAATGTGACTGACCTGTTATAAAGCTGCCTTTTGATTTCCACACTGCCTTTAAGTAAAGTATTTAAACTATTGATTCTCTTGGCCACAATCCAGCTTTGTTTAAACACAGAGAGCCTGAGAGAGCCAAATAGCTCCATTTGTTGACCACACAAAGGCTTGCATCTGTGATGCTGGAAAAAAAGGCTAGGTCGTGGTGGACTCCCCTCACTCACTGGTCATAATTCACTTGTCATTATACACAGTACTTTTAAAAAATTTTAAATTCATACAATTGCAGCAGGCAAGAAAATAGGAAATCATACACAGCTTTTGGAGACATTCAAAGGCTATTTAAGATGTTGAAGAGCTGCACAGAAGCAATTGGAATGTTTTTTACAAGTACTTTCTGTGGGTTTTTTATCCATTACATTCAGCAGTAAGTAATCAGCTGCCAGCTTTAGTAAGACTGCTCACAGGGGTAAGGATGCTACTTTTGTGACTTAAAGAGTCTGTTGAAGCAAATCTCTTGAATGTGGTGAGGAGAAAATAATCTACAGGAATACTCCAGTGTGGTATGATGCAGTTAAAAAATAATCGAAAATAGAGAATCATTGAATTAATGCCATCTAATGTACTCTTTCAAACTACTTTAAAAATAAATATTTTGATCAAAAAATCAAAATTCTGAGAGAAGTTTCACACATCTATATTCTGTTTGGTTTACAGCAGCGATCAGATATACAGTGTTGGGACACATATAGAACAGTCATTGCAGCTAAAGACAGAAGAGAGTAGAGCAGCAAGCTTCCAACTGTGAACCAGATGGTCCCTAAGTAGGGAAGCCTCCTCCTCAAATATTCCTCCAAGTCATTCTGTCCATTTAGAATGAGGTTTTCCTGTCAGAATAACAGAGTTTGGAAACATGTATTGTGAGATAAGTAGAAAACTCCTAGACATCCAAAACAATGTCCTTTGACTCCAGGGAATTCTCTTCCCACCTGGTACAGCAGTCTCAGTCTGTTAATGGTCCTAATGAAAGTTTTTTTTTCAGATTATGTGACTTCCAACTTTCCCTCTCAGCTTCTGGACTGTGGGTTTAAATTTTTAACTGCAGTATGACATGACTCCCCACCTGGCTCCCTTTGCATTTGATATTACGAGAGTATAACAAACTTTTTCAAAGCANAAAATAAATAAAGCCTAGCAGCTTCCAGCTTGTGACTTTCTAACCTTTTCTACACAGCCTTGAAAAACATAAAAGATGAGAGTCAAAGGTAACTAAGTAACTCTAGGACTAGGAAATTAAAAGGAAAATATTGACCTGAAAGGCAGGATCTCCTCGGCAAGCATCTGGTGCTGTTACATACATCTTAAGGCACTCAAGCTGACTCTGTGCAACTAACTTACCTCTAAAAGTACTTTTAGATAGTTATGCTAATTCTGAGGCACAGAACAAGCCTCAAAGACAAACCAGCTGACCTGTATACCCACTGATTGGGTTAGATTTAACTTTGGAATCTCTAAGTGTCCTTGGTTGTGTGGTGGAACGTGTTCAATTGAGCGTTTTCATTCNGCCCCAAACATGCTCTGACTGTCAGTACAAGGAGCGTCCACCAAGACTTTTGCAAAAGGCCTCCAAATTTTTAATTGCTTTGCTTCCTGATGTTATATGCAATATAACAGACAAAGCAGTCCCATCATCTCATGAAAAATATTGTGTGTGCCAGCAAAGAGTACTTTAAGCATTAATAACTCCAAACATTCAGAGAATAAGAGAGTAGCTGCTATCAAATACAAAAGTCATTCACCAAGAATCACAAGAAAAATTTAAAAATTACAGTTTATGGCATTAAGAAAATAANTGAGCGTTTTCATTCCAGCACACTGCTCCGTGCTAATTCTTTGCTGGCCTTCTCCAGAAGAACAACTTCTGAATGGCTGTTTCTGATTAATTGCTCAATCTAATTTACATTAGAACACTAGCAAGTTATTTTTGCATTTAATATATCTTTTTTTAATACAAACATATAACCAGACATTCAGAAAAACTGAGCATGTAATAAACTAGAACAAGGATTCTATTTAAAAATATTCTAAGCTCTTACTGCTAAAATGTGGTTTATTTTTTTCAGGTGTGATTTGAAATAGTGAAATAATTTGTCAAAGAGCATGTAGTGTCCTAAGTAGAAGCTAGCTACTTTTTAGCATTTAATATATCCATTAGAAACCCAAATTCCTGAAATTCTCAGCAGCAATTGCATATAGTGTATTATGGAACTGTACTTATTAGACAAATGGGGGACTCTGTCAAAACTCACTCTCAAGTTCATAATGTCAGAAAACTGCTCTTCCTGAAGCATTTAAAGCAAACTTCTGATGCACTGATGAAAATTAGACAAAAACTTTTGCTCTGAAAGTCTTACTCTCCAGATGGTGCAGAAATATGGAACATAACCGTAAAACTTCATGTTTACAAAGCACGTGAACAGAAAGATTATAACATTAATGAATTCTACTTTTCACCATTCTTTGCTTTTTAAAGTATATTTTTCTAACCCAGCTTCTCATTTCTAATCTTTTCTTTTAATTCTGCAAAAATCCATGAAAATACCAAAGATTATTTTTTCCGCAAATGGCATTACCATATAAATGAGGAAAAGCCAGCAGGCACAGTCTTTAATTTTAGAGCTACTTTGCTTTAGACTGAAATGCAGTATTATCTGAATAAAACTGTTACCTGATGTGTCCAGGAAGTAGCTCGACCATGGACAACACCTTCAAATTAGCAAAACAAGGGAGAACTGACAGTGAAAGAGGTGCAGGCATGAAGTTTCATATTCAGATCCCGACTGGATAATCCTCCCCCTTGAGGGTAAGGCTGTGTCCTGCCCTCCCAGTCCATGTTCTCCTTAGAGCAGCACTGCCCCCTTGCCCTGCCATCTCAGCTCTGGGACTTGGAGTCTCACTTAAAGCCTTCACGTTTCCACTGCCTTCCCCACACATGCAGTGTCTTCAGCTTTGCCATTCTGGGGCACTCTAAGATTCTTGTTCCTTTGCCTCAGCCTGGCCATGGAAAGAGTGAATGCAGCCCCTCGGAGCTGCAGGTAAGGTTGTCAGCTGGCAGTACTCACAGCAGCTCAACAGGTGAACCCCACACCTGATAGAATGTCATTTCCCTCTGTGCTCCAGAGTGGAAAATTAAGTCCATTTTTACATGCCAAGTTCCCATGTATATCTGTATCAGAAAACCCATGGGTCACCATGGCATAACAGAGGAGAAAGTGTTTTATTTCTATTCCCTTCCCAATATATTTCCTTCTGTGGCCTACTTGTTAAGAATATCCTCTTACTGTAAAGGGAAGGACACACTCTTTCATTTTCCCACTGGAGTTGTACATTTCTTTGTCCCCTTTTGCAAAATAAGTAAATTATTTATGTTTCAGAGAGAAGACCACTACAGCATATTGAATACAAGATTTATTAGAATTATAACCTGGCACCAGTCTTTTCCATGCTGCCAACTGCCTTGAGGACCCCAGCTGCAGTCATTTATATTCCATAATATCGATAGAAAAGTTAAAAACTCTGCAGCCCAAAGACACTGACTTGGTAAGATTTAGTGCCATTTTCATAAGAAAGCTCTTGTTCTGTTCAGGACTATGTGTTGATTGAGCTTATAGTATAGAAAGATTCCGTATCAGAAGATATCTGAATATTGACCTGGAAGGCAGGATCCCTCTGAGCTGGTGTCTAGGTTTCCTTTAGCCAGTAAGCTGAAGCAGGGCCCATTCATCTCATGCTAACACAGCTATCCAAATTAGGTCAGATGAACCACATCCGAAATTAATTGTCCGTTTCACTCCAGTGGCTGCAAAACAAGTGTAACCAGTTGGCTGAAGTACAACTATAGTGCAGCCTGCTCAGGTTAGATCAGATGAATCTCATTTAAAGTGTATCTTTTGCTCTATTAAAGCCTGAAAGATCACCAGCCTAGCAGAATTCTGTAATGAAACAGCAAGACTGAAACATGATTGTACTGCTTACCTAGCAGTATGGACAGTGATCCCAGTTCCCTTGGAGAGGGGTTTTCACCACCCTTCCATACAAGTTGTTTCCTGAAAGTAAGATCTGTCCCCCCCATCCAAAAAAAATAAAATAAAATAAAATAGTTTATAGGTGACTTTGCCCTGCTGAGCCAACATATGGCTCTTCAGTTAATCACTGCAGGTGTTCCTGCTGGAACCACAATTGTTTCAGCTAACTATGGAATGATAAACAGGGAACGCTGGAATAATGAGAAGCAAGTATGGAAAGGAAAGGTCAGGGAAAAGTCCTAGCACTTTTAACACCTGATATTTTGCTTATGGAAAAACTGAGTTCTCCAGAGAATTAGAGTCAATCACGGCCGGAGGAAACCATTTCCTAAAGTACTCTAAGTACTAAGAACATCCTAAGTCTATCTAAGGTACTTATGGGGCCACGGCATGGTGACCATTGCCAGCTGCACAAATGCCACTATGTGGTCTGCACACCCTTACAGGCAAGTTCCTGCTCCAAGGGTGTTTGGCCAGGAAGCTGGGATATACTGTAATTTAGTGGCGCTGGTCATACAGGAAACCTGAAGGGATGTAAAATGAAAACAAGTTTTCTAAATCCCTGCCTTGCACCTTCTTGGTGGAGCCACACCTCCTCTGTGAGCTGCTCAGTGTCCTGACTGAAATACCTGCATGTTTGCCTTCCTTGGGAAATCACCCCCACAACAGGTCCAAAACAGCCAAGACAGTGGAATGAAACTTTTATCTATAGAGATGTGATGGATGGCTTTAACAAAGCACAAGTCACACTTTTATCCTTAGATAAAAACTAGGATATTCTTCAGTCCAGTTACGGGTTAGGATGACACATTTTAGTTGCAGCCTGGTTTCAGTTTTGTGTACAGGCTGATTAATCAGGCTGTACGTGGGAGAAACTGATTTCACTTATATGGAAAACTCAGTAACACAGTAGCAGCTGTGTTGTACATCAAACAGCATGACTAGAAAGGCATCCATGGGCACAGGAGAGCAGCCCTTTAGCTTGCGCTATATAAATTAAACCGAGTCATCTGATGATTTGACTAATATTAAAATAAGCTACTTACATGTATTTGTTATTTTAAATGCCACAATGAGGCATTCTGAACAAAAAGCAGTGCGATGCAATCTGAGAGACAGAACAACTGAAAGCCCAGAATTCCAATGAATTCAAGTATTTCCGCATTTCAATTAAAATATTTATTGTTTATTTTCAAGGTCTTTTACTCCATCAGACATTCTGAAACAGTGACAGAGAAACAATATAGAACACTACTGTTGAGTGGATGCTGAGCAGGTTAGATTCCTGCACTGATTCAAATCTGAAAGCAGATGAGGCTCTCCTGTGTCTGTACACATGCATGGTAATGTGGCAACTTCTGGTCTCTGTCCTGCCTATCTGAAATGTTACAGCTGTTCCATTTTCCTGGTTTGCAAAAACATTTAGCAATTCTCATACTCCTGATTCAAGGATTTCAGAGAAATGTCCTCAATGGGGCCATTTCTTTTACTGCAAGCATACATAACAGAACCTGTACTCCTTCAAGGAGCCTGTGATCAGCGTTTGAAGTTACTGTTATCTTCTTGAACAGGTGCATTTCCCACTAAATAGAAAAAAACATTATAGAACATTATTTCAGAATAACACAGTGTAGTTCATCCAATCTTAGGCTTCTCTGTTACCCAGCAAAGCTATAGAACAATTTTAATTTATAGTCTTTTAGGAAATTCAGTGCTCCTGAGGCAGACTTCTCACAGAGAGAGTATCTCTTGTCTGTCAGGGTTCACACCATTACCTTTGCCCAACGAACCGTGCTGGAAAGCATCGCTTTGCCTTCCTCTCCCCTTCAATCGCATCAATCACCCAAACAGCCCATGTGAGCTCTCTTCCACCTGAATGCTGCTGTTTGATGGCTAAACTCAGCAAAACCACAGGGCTTTTGATCGGGCTATCAGAGCATAGCCCCCCACCTGCCTGCCCAGACAGCCTGACACAGCCCCTCAGCATTCCCACACAGGAAACACTGGACATGTCAGTGATGCCAGAGCTGACCACTGGCACACAATCCAGTCTTCCAATCCAGGAATACTCCTGACTCTCCCCTCAAAGAAATAACTACAAAGCGCAACTTCAACCAGCTTGAAATGGTTACATAAAGATGACAAACCATCAACCTGAAAGAACTGCACTACTATCATACAAAGAGCAAAAAAAAAACCCCAAAAAACAAACCCACCCTTATATTTAAAAGCCATACTTTACATAAGCATCAAGCTCAGAAATTGACAGCCACATCCACTGAAAAAGAACACCATGTCTCAGCTCCCACAGAGCACAGCTCAGCAGGAGTCACAGGCAGCACAACTGTTCATGCAACTACTCAGCAACGACAACAAGTTTCAGCTATAAGGAACCATCAATAGTTCATGGAGCCCCTGCCTCTTGTCTCTCCCTGCCCCCATCTCACCAGAAACAAGAAGAAATTCTGTCTGAGGGTCCTCTAGGGGTCTGGCTTTTCCAGAGCCACCTTCTGTAAGAGAAAACCTAAGTTTTCATTAGCCATAAATTGCCAGTACATAAACCACTAAAATTCTCAACACTATCTGATCTCAATTTGGCAGTTGTAAAACACAATAAAAAGAGGAAAAACAACCCCAAACAAACAAAACCAACAACAATATAAACACCAACCCAAAAAATAAATAAAAAACACCTCAAATCCTTTTGGTTGAACACATCTGTATCAGGACATGAATCAAAGAACCACCACATCATTCAGGTGGGAAGGTTCCAACCTCCCAGGCAAAGCACAGACACACAGCTCTTCACACATGTGAATTATTAATGCCCAATATACACAGAAATAGACAACAGACATTTGTCAGATGAGTCTGTGACGTGCATCAAATTTCTGAGACTGCCCTCATGGCCCATTACTTCCAAGAATATGCCTTGCAGCCATTTGCCTGGACATCTGGGCTCAATCACCTCAGCAACTGCTCCCTACAGGAGGCAGGAACTGCCACTTCTTTAAGAGATGTTTGCCCCAGTTCCAAAAAACTGGATCTCCTCTGTCTTCTTAGATGCAAAGGTGTTATTGCTGAGCTGCATATAAACCAAACATCTTCTGAAATACACAGTAAAATGGCACTGGCTGGTCAGAAGACAGCACTGTGTTTATACAGCACTACTGGGAATTTCCATATCAAAAGCTTCTTTTCGATGCAAGCCCATCCATATAATTGATTTTCTAATATTAAAGACAGGATATTTCAGACAACTCCTCTATCAATCAGCCCATCATGCTTATAAATTAACCGCATTGCAAACCTGGGCTTTGTTCAGGTGCAGCACAACAGATTACTTCACCCAAGAGAATAACATTTATTTCTAATGCTTTTATTGATCTTCCTTTTTTTTTTTTATTTGCCTGAATGCTGCTAAAACCATGGTATAAGCAAAGGAGGCTAAAGTGTAGAACATGCCAAAAGTCTCAATATACTACATTACATCATCCACGCTGATCAATATTTTCCTTTAAGCCACTGCTGGAAAAACATGCAGTTACCTTTTCAGTAACTTCAGTAACAATTGATTAGGATTAAGAGATATAGGCTTAACTATTATGGATGTTCTTTTCATGCCAGTGAACATCAGCTTTTTCTGTGCAAAGGCTTTCCTAGTTGCCAGGTGACATTCACATGAATTTCCATGATGTTCTATGCTAAAAGAGAACCTGTATTAACCATGAAAGATCTATGTGATTCCAGAAAATTCAGAAATATTCAACAATAATAAAACATATTACAATTTCAGGAAAACACACTCTCTGGGGTCTTTTGAGCCCCTGAAAAATACCTGGTTTACTTCACTCTGGAAATGCAGGATTACTGGAGGTTTACCGGCAGATTTTTGGCTAATAGCCAAGTCTAATTCAACAGAACAGCATTTTAGTATTATACTTTGGTATTTTATTAATCTTGTTATTTCAGTGAAGTTACACTGACTTCAAAACAATGTGAGTGAGTTAGGCTGAGAGTATTTTAGTTTCTTCTGTATACTGGTTGTATAGAATTGTGAGCAATAGAAAAAGAGAGAGTTAGAAGTTGAGTTGCTTACATAAAGAATAAAAAAAAAACCTACAAAAATAAATCCGTAAATCATTAAATAAACGCCACAAGAGGAAAGAAGGAAAATTATACTTCTTAAGAAGCACCCAAAACCATAATTGTTTATTTCCAACAAAAGCTATTATTCAATGGATAGACAAACTTGCTCCCTGTATTCCAAATGATCCAGTCTTTGTCTGCTCCATAAATCACATTAAATCATATGCAACATATTTAAAATAAACAATGAAAGAATAAAATGACCCCTCAAAAGACAAATAATCCCTAGTTCAGAAATGTTTTGGAAACTGATAACTTTTATATGCCTGATTTCACTCAATTCCCAGTGGTAATAATAGATTAATGCTAAATTCATTAATCACTGGAAAAGACAGAACTGTTACAAAAGAACCGTGTTGGGACTGCTGCACTAATGCTCCCCATGGTGTGAGATTAATGTGTGGCCTATACAATAAGAACCAAGTCAGTGAAATTGCCATTTATAAAACTGTCTGTCTTAACCTTTTTATTCAACAGCCTGCCCTGGAAATCAAAGCTATTGAGCACATTGGGGGTTTTTGATCCCACTGCACCTTTGTTTTGTTCACAAGTCATGAAACTGCAGAATCCAGTGCCAAGTTTTGTACTATAATCAGTATCTTGCCAAGGTAGCAGTGTTTTATCAGCTTTGATCAGCTGGACACTCACAGTCCCCCCCACACACTGGAAGTGACTTTAGCATCTTACCAGCTATTCTCAAGAGCTGGGCAGTGTCTCCTCACCTACAGCGTTTCTCAACTTGTCTGATTCCTTCTTTTATACCTATTCAGCATGTTCCCCATGCTTCCTAATTCTCCATTACAGCAAGGATTTTGTAATAAACACTCAATAAATGTAACATTTCCCACAAGTATCGCTGCAAATCTTCCATTGTTTGACAGAATTGTCACGTAACAGAACGATCCAAGCGCAGCGGCTTTCATTAACTGGAAGAAAAATGCATTAATTGCAGTTGCATGAAGAACATATACATGTAAAGTAAGATTTTTCTGTCCCCAAATCTGCTTGCAGCTGGGTCAGCAAAGCCTCTGTAACAGCAGGCTCAAGTAGAGAGCAGGATCACACTGCAGAGACCTAAATTCTATTCATGGCTCTGCCCTTCACCCAGTAAAATGTCAAACGCAAAAGTTACATCACCCCTCTGCTTCAGATTCCCAAAGTAGAAACACCCTTTGTGACTGCAGAGAAAGCACGAGGTGTAAGAGGAATGCCTCCCAGTACTCCAGCTTCACTAAGGGTGATGAGTACATTTTCAGTTCTGTGGGCATGTTAAGACATCTCAAGAACAGTGAGAAAGCTTTGTGGTCCTCTCCAAGAATGGGATCAAAGTGATCTTCCAGTGTTTTATTTTAAGGGCAGGGGCAACACCTGAAGCTCAGGGTCAGTGTAAAGGAAAATCTGGTCCCAGTTTTTAGATTTAATGTAGTGGCTTTATTAAAAAGATCACTCTTGAAACAAAAAAGGCTAAGGTTCAAATTTCAGTGCTTGAGCAAATAAACAACACAGTCAACTGATACCTTCCACAGATTTCTGTGTTTTAACCTTGTTATTTTCAATTATATGAATTTAAATTTAATAAGCTAGGAAGTCACAGAAATCTGGAGATCAAACTGTCATCTAAGGGACTTCAAAATGATGCACAGATTTTATTTGCAGGGAGTTGATTGCTTTTTAGCTTTAGAACATTTACGTTAAATCTTATTTATATTTTCAACTATTTTCCAAAATTTTGAAGGTAGAAACCAAAATGAAATCTAGGTGAAATCTGCCAGGCACTGGTGCTCAGATTCTGGCAGCAGCTGCAGTGAGACCCCCAGAAGGTCACATTTGAATACTTAAAGGACTTCCTCCATAAGCACTGAAAAACTCGACAACTATAAAACCAACCCTTGAACCAGAGACTGAAATGCAGGCACCACCCTTCCAGATATTGCCTATGTTGCTGTTTGAATTTTTAGTTTATTTTTTTTTAATGAAGCAGAGATTATTATCCAGTGCCATGCATTTAGAAACTCCAGTCTTTGCACGAGCATGGAACACTTTGGGAGGAATCTGACTCAGCTTACATCTGGGTCACAGCAGACCTGTTTCTGTTTCTTCTTCTCCTTTGATAAAGGAATAAGAAGTCAGTTTAGGGGAAACATAAAATGCAACTGAAAAGAAAAAAAGAGTAAGATACATCAGAAAAATAATAAAAAAGTTGACCTATAGGAAAAGGTAATTCAAACTGAACCTAATTATATAAAATTATTTACAAAGTTCTAATTGCTATAAATGAGGGAGCAGCTCATGACGGGAATTCCAATTACAAAAGGAATTATCTGTTCTGCAACAACTAGTTGTGTGACATTTATAATACACAAGAAATCATGAAGTTTAATTATTTGCATTTTCCATTGCTACAGATGCTGCATGGAAATCTAATTAAGTAGATCCAGTAAGACTTACAGATGGTAGCCTAAAGTAGGGAACTTGCTGATCCATGCATTGTTTTAAAAGGAATTCATAATGACCTCTAAATAAAATGGGAATCAATCTTTATTTTAATGTGTTAAAGTGTGAAAATACATTGCAAATCAAGAAAATATTTACAGCTTGTTTCAACATATTTAAATCTATCAAGATGAAAAATGGGATATTTTCCCTAGTCTCAGAATAACTCTGCCGGAACACTACCACTTCTGTGGTGCATTTTTTTACAAACTTGACTACAAAAGATTGTTTCTTGCCTTAGGAATTTTCCCAGCAATAAAAAGGGAAGGTTCTTTTTATGGCAGACTTCCCTCTTTGCTTTCCTTTCAGCCACACCTCATATTCTTAAGTTTCTCAAATAAACCAGTGCAAGTGGGGCCACAGGCTTTAGAGAAGTCCATAGATTGCTCTGTGACTTCCTCTGCGTTTTGAACTTCCAAAATACATCATTATTCACACTCTACAACTGTAATGAATGAACAGAAATTCACAGCAACCTTGCAAAAATCAGCACACTGTGATGAAACAGAATTTTATATGAAAGTCAAAAGGTATCAGGGAGGTGCCTTTTTGTTATTGTTTCAATGAAATGCACAGCTCAGGAAAAAACCTTACTGTATTTCCCAGATTCGCTTTCTAAAGAATTCATAGTCCACCAGAATTTTCTGAGGGGTTCTTCTATGAGCAGAGAGATGGATGAACAAACAATACACTATATTAACGCTGAGCTAGAGCACCTATAATCTTCTAAATGCTTGCACTCAAGATGCTCCGTAGTAGATCCAATGAACTTTGCACCTTCCCCTGGATGCACCCCGTGATAGTGCAAGTCACTTACCAAGACAAAATACACCTCCAATGTGTTATGTTCTATTTGGCACTCCCTCGGCCAATAACAATTTAAAGGAGCCTTTAGAAACAAAGAAAAAACCCACAATACAGCCCAAACAGAACAAACAAAACATAAAACAAGAAAGGAAGGAAAGATAGGCCAATGGTGATGGCTTGCAGATTTCAGCCCTTAAATTACAGGGGTCATTGCCTGAACAGTTACAAACACCATCAGAGCATTCAGGGTTGAATGCAAACTGAATATTCATCCTCTCATTTCTGAATGCCTGTGTAAAATGCTGCACTTACCCAAACTCCTCACAAAATTAAAGTAACTTTGTGGGTCCTTGCAGTTTCATTTATTGAGCCCTTGGGCTCAGAGTTGTGTCTTGCCAATCTGTCTCTGATTAAAAAAAATGATTACAGCTTTACTGCTCTCCTCTTGGAGCTCCATAACCTTGCAAAACACTTGCTGCTGTGGCAATCACAGTCATATTTCTCTTCAGCTATCAGTTGTTGCAAATGATTTTAAATGCTGCTTCTTATGCTTTGAATTTGAATTTTTGATACATTTGATTTTCTGCCATAGTACATGATGCCACAAACAGTTTGTTGGTAGCAGTTTGGATCCTCTCTAGTGATTCCTAGATGATGTATTTATTTTAACTGATTTAATATTTTCTTCATTTGGTGCCTCTAATATAAAAACACTGTATGCCTTGAGTATGGCTAGATTTTTATCTGGACAGAAGTTTCTTGCCCAGAACTACATATCTTGGATAAATTCTTCTGCCATCTCAGAGTCTTCAGCCAGTGACATATTCAAGAGAAGGGATACAGTGAGACTCTCCTTATGCCCCACACATCTCCAGACTGTCTAGTCCTGCTGGACTAGAACAGGCCATTATAGGGGGCAGAAACCTCAACCTTGCTGACCTTGCACAGAACTGCCTCGCAATCAAGGACCTAGAAAGGACGTTTTAAAGCCCTTATTCTGTAACTTCCACTAAGCAATACTTGGATCTTGCTTCTGCTCCACTTACTGCTGTTTCTTTCACTATCTTCATTAAAAGATGGCTCTAATTAAGTGGCTGGTATATATTGCTAGCTGTGTGGCAGTAACAGCGAAATATGATCCTAGATCAATTACTTGTGACATGCTCTGCAAAACTAGAAAATTTCCTAGCGTATTAATCAGCATTATGTGAAGATTCCTGAGCATTAGAAAACCTTTAGCAGATGAGCCTGGATTTTTCTCAACAGTTTACTATTTTATCAAAGGTAACATTCCTTAGACTATGGACAGTAAGAGTTAAATTTTACTGACGTGTTCCATTTGTTGTTGCAGGACGCTCACAAGGACGGACATGAAAGGGCATCTCTTCTGAGTGTAGAAAGCCTTGCCAATGACACAATCAGCCACCTAAAGCAGCAGCATCCATGCATGATGTGACAATCAGATCAGGCCTCAAAGCAGAAGCAAAATGTGTATGAAAAATCCCTCCCAGGGAAAAGTTTTTCAGTAAGAATCTCTGTAAAAGAAAGAACTCTGCTATTTCCTCTGAAGGTCAGCAAGTACTCAGCCTGTCAGACTAAAAGTGACAAACTTTGCAATGAGGTCCCACTGAAAGCAGTCAGCTACACATCCCTTCTCCTTTTTTACTGCGAAGTCTTTCCGTGCCAGCTGCAGCAGCAGCGAGTCTCTCAGGTAAGCAGCCAGTAAGTCACTGACTTGGACAGCAACTCCCGCTCCAGCTCCCCACTCACTTATAACAAAATCCTACCTCCAGCAGCAGCCCAGACTGCAACAGGGGAACTTGCTGGGAGAGTTAATGTCCCCTGGAAATGCCCAGGACACACTGATCACTTTTGACAAGAATGTCCTATGGGAAAGCGAACCAGCTCCTTCTGTCTTAGGTCATCAGTGATTTCTCCTTACAAACCTCTGTGGTTTCCTGGAGAACTTCAAAGTGGCAAGGATGTGATTCTACTTTGCAGCAATGAGGCATTTCCCTTCCACTGCCTCTTTCTGCACCCGTCCAGGTCCAGCCTCCTGCCAGGATTCACTTCACACCCTCATCTCCAGGACTGACAAACATGCCAGCTGCCCTGGGAACAGGCTCCTCACTGTTGATATGGAGAAGCATGCTAATTGTCATTAGTATTGTCAACAAATACCACAGAAGAGTTTCTATAACAAAAGAAAATCCATCGGAGGATCTTTTCCAATGCAGGAAACGTTTCCTGGTAACTGACAGCAGGAGCTGTATAATGGGAAGTGTCACTCATGCCCTCTTATCTGATGTTTAGGGGTTATCTATTTACACTAAGGACAAGTGCATAACAAATCAATAGCCACCTTAAATCAAAGAGCAATTACATGGAAAGGAAGGAAAAAAGGGAAAAAATTAGGAAGGTGTTCAATTAGGTGTTTCAAAATAGTGTAGCATTATTCATTAACATCAATGCTAATATTTAATTGGAAAATAAAAATCTTCTTTCATAAATTACTAAGTAACTACTTGAAAATAAAAATCTAATCTAGAGCAAGTGTGATATGGCCTATGGAAACAGATCTAGTTAAAATCAATAAATGAGGAACAGCCACTCTGTCCATTTTTGTACCATGATCCTCTCCTTCCCTAGGCTTCCCCGTCTCTCAGGGAAATCCAGGTGCTGTTTGGAGTCATCCACCAGATAGTGCTACACCACCCAAAACCTGAGTGCTTTGATTCCACAGTGGGTAGTGACACACTAAGTAGGGAGAGAAGAAAATGCAGCTATTTCTTTTTTTATCATCCTTCCTTGATCCTGATGTCCAGTAAAGTACAAGCGACTGAATTCATGTTTTCTGACCATAAACCTCTCACCACTACCACATTTTGCTCAACTGTTGAAATTAAATGGTCCCTTGGTCCAATGTAACAATTTCAGTCACACTGGCAGGCTCCTGTCACTGGCAACATCTTGCTCCTGTGGATAAGAATTCATAAATAGCAGAAGGAAACCTGAGCAAGAGATTACAAGTCCTCACGAATGAACCGAACACAAGACAAAAAGAAGACATGAGAATGAAAAGCTTTTTACTTTATAGTTCTTTTTTACACTACTTTCCAGTCATACCTCCAACAAGATTGGAAAAACAGAAGTGTATTTGCACATTTCTCACAGTTAAAGTTCAAGAGGATGATTCTTTGTATGAATCACTGACATTACAAAACTATTTTTGTCAAATATGCCTACAAATCTAAATGAATATGCATTTATTTTTAAGAAGATTAGAAGGATGAACTTGTATTGTATATACCTGAGTATAACACAATTTAAGGAAGCCTGGATGTAAAGTTTCAAATTTCCCATACCGACCTTTTCCAAGGGAAGTTTGGGAGCCGACTATGAAGAATACCAGTAGTTCAATCAAACTCTGGCTTTAATATTCTAATCCAGTTTGTATGCAAACTGAAGCAGGGGAAAGTACTTTATCTGGGGCACATTCCGTGGGTTATCAGATGAAATGCTAGCAGGAAAAATTGCCAAATCAAATGCAATATCACAGGGAATAAAATCAATAGAGAAGACTACCTGTATCTGAAATGACTGAACAGACAGAACAGACACACAGATTGATTGACCGGAAGTGCCAGAAATCCTTTAGATCAGACCTGAAAATTTAAACAGATTTAAACTGCTAAATCATAATCCTCATATCCCCTTATACTGTTAGCGCACATTATAAACTATAAACAAAGCAATGTTGCTCAGGATTGAATTTTTTTTTCTCCCTCTCCTCTGTTTAGAAGCTGTTACTATTTCCATGATTTTTGGTTTATATTGTAACATTACTGGACACGACCTATATGAGTGTGTGCTTTGGGACTCTTCTATTACCTGAATTGTGCTAGAGAACAAATTCTAAAGGCCATTTGCAACAGCTTTCTTGTGTTCTGACTTGAAATTATATTTTTTTGGCATATACCTCTTTTTTTTTTTTGCTCGAGGCTACTGGCTTAGAAAGCAACGTACAGACATTTCAGAAAGATGGGGTTCTTCTAATAGGATTGTTCTCTTGTCTTTCAAGGGAAAGAATCTTTAAATTCATGTGTAATGTTTAATATTTTCATGTAGAAAACATGACCCCACTAGAGGTAAATTTAACTGACTTGAGTGGGACCACAATTACAACTTTAAACAACAGGCACTTGAAAATTACAAATAACTAACATCTGTAAGTGGGTAAAAATTGAAAAACACTGGGAGAAGTTCAAGTTCAGGAATAAGTCTTTGATTTGATTTTGATCAGCAGCTGAGGACAGAGAGCTGCACATCAGCTACAGAAGCGTTCAACCACGAAACAAGAGCAAAGACAACCACGAAGGTGGGTTTAGTTTTGTTTAAAGTGAAAGCTTCAGAGCACCAATGTCACCAGGCTGCTTGAAAATAATGGCAAATCTGTCACAGTGACTAATCTTTGAGCCCTGCCAGCACTCAGAATTTAACAACACTGAAATGGGGAAAGAAAATAATGTCACCTTGTCATTCTGAAATGGACCTATAATCAAACCCTTGAAAGTGGGTTCATAGAGAAATATCAACCCCACTAAAACAGAAGGCAAGCTCAGCTGAAAAAGAATAAAATACATTTGTGATCTCACAAAATACAAAATGGCACATTCCATATCTCCTACCACACTTAGCCATTTATTTGGATTTGTCAGTAATTTATACTGCTTATTCGCAGGTCTGCCTGCAGCCTTACAGCCTCCCACTGTGATTTTGTCAGATTCCAAGCCTAGCAGGGTCAGGTTGGGTTAACTCTGGTGTGTAAGACCAGCTGCTACACTTTACCTTGCAGACAGACGCCTGCAAAGGCAGGTGAAGCATTTCGCAATTTTATGAAGTCTTAGGAATAAGTCAGTCACTAGATTTTTTTTTCAATACCCTTTGCAGGATTCAAACACACATATTCTTTTGTGTAATGTATTTGTGACTTCATGGCATCAACATACAGCCACCACACTAAACACAGCATTTCTGAATGCTTACTACCAAAGTCTTCTTATCAGGACTGAGTGATTAAATTACTTTTGCAAAATAAATAGCTTTCCAGCGAAGGCAAACAGATTTTGAAACTTTTAACTATGCAGCTACATATTTGGGCTCAAAATTCAACCATAAGCTAATGAAATGCATCACTAAACGTAAATCCTGCAGACAGCTATAGAAGACCCTAATTTGGAAAAGGCAAACCAGCCCACTGAATTCATCATTAAAGTTGAACACCTACTTAAACATTTGCAGATTTGGCAACTCTAAGCATTATGTCTGCATATTTAACAGAACTGATAGTTAGCATATTTGTTACAGCTACCAGAATTCATACTGAATTGATGAATAATCAGTTTTCTTTTTAAACTCCTTTGAAAGGAAGGCATTCTCCTCGCCTCCTTCCCAAAGCTAGCCTTTTTTCCCCTCTAGTTTTCCTATTTACTCACACCAGAAAAAGCACCATGCAGAAAGAAATATGGATAAGTAGACATATTTGAAGAGACTGCTGCAAGGAATCTGGTTATAAAACTTCAGTTGATGTCACAGATTGCTACACCTTACTGTATCATACACAGGAATCACACGCAAAATTGTCAGAAGGCAACTGAATAGGACGATAACTTGTACTCAGCTGGCTGATAAAAGCAGTAAAAAAGAAAGGGAAAGGTTATGTATTTCTTTTACTTCAAAGTGGGAGGAGGCCAAGTGCTTGAACAGCTTACTGGGGTCTACAAAAGCTTGGCCTGTTGCACTGGGGCTAAGCACAAATGTGAAAAGGATTCATTGAAATTATTGGAAATATGACTGACTTTCATCCCTGTGGTTACACAATGTGCGTACAGGTAAAGTGGAAGGATGCCACCAATTTCAGCAGATCTGACAGAAAAATGGAGTGGGACTCAGAGAGGCAGTGATTTGCCTCACACTTAATTTCCTCAGGCTCTCCAGGAAACTGCTGTGATACCCACAAGGGATCAGACAAGCAGAAGCTGCGGTTTGCCATGAAGATAAGAGAACCGGGTGGGGGGTGGGGTGGTTATTCTCCATTTCTGAAATATGCTGAAGCAGTATCTTCAATCTGAACATGATAAAGCTTTATCAGGGTGAGGACTTCACAACTTCATTGTAACAACAGTTTGTTTGAAGCTTCCAGCAAGGTATCAAAACCATAGCATAGCCGTGCTGTTTGCTTAGTACTTCTGGCTAGAGAAATTAGATAACATTATATTGACTTAATCAAAACAATGCAATTTAATTCCATGGTATTTTACATAATAATGGTAAGGCTATTGTTTTCCTGAAAGAGACCACAACATTTACAAACTAAATTAATTTTTGTAGCGCCTATAAAATGGTAAATACTCAATATAAAACACTAACCTCGGGTTTCAAATGGATCTTTCACATAATGCAACTTGCTTTATACATTACCTTTATTTCCTGTGTTAAATGACTATATCTGCTTTACATTAGTGTTTATCCCTTTTGTGGTGTTCCAAGAGGCTCTGTTCAATTTATTTGCAGGACAGACAAAATTACACTTGTTAATGATCTCCTGTCTAACAGAAAAACTAATGTTTCTAGCTGGGCTTTAAACTCACTGGAAAGATTGTACTGATCTGGTAACTACACAGCACTTTCTCAGGAATCCTAACTCTTTCTAATCTGGTATCCCTAAATGACTTCCCTTGGAATCCTGCGCATCTCAAAACACAAGAAGCATTCAAAACATACCATTTGGAGAGAGATACATCCCAGAAAAGAAGCCTGCCCTGTTGATTAGGGGTAAAAGAGAAAAAAATATGATAGTGCAGCCTGCAAGTCACAGTGGAGAGTGTTGTACTTGGGCTTAGCCTCAAAGCCTAAGTGACATAAATTCCATCTTCCATAGTATAAAGAAATGATCCTGTAGGGTTATAGAAGCAGAGAGATCATTGTTCTCTTCTAATATTTTGAGATCAACTGTAATAGATTTCAAGATTATGACACATCAATGAGACTGTGGCACTTTGCTTTAATGTGGGTCCCAAAAAAAACGTTAAGTGCCTAAAAACTGGACAGCTAAGCCTTCCAGTTCAGATGAGACTTGAATTATTAGATTCCTTAGGTAAGAAATGTATTGAACCCATTACTTGTTTCAGAGGTATTAAAATAATAATAATAATAATAGCCATTTAGTCAGTAATGTTAAGTTTTATGGTAGACACAGCAATGAAGGAAAGCTGCATCTTCATCTCCTATCTAAACTCTTGAACTGGAAGTAGAGATTTTCCTTCAGCTAGGCAGTTTTGAAAAACTCCACTTTTTTTTTTTTGTGAAGCTGTCATTAGGGAGCTTAAATAAATGCTTACAATTACAAGTTGGACAGACTGCTAGAGAAATCAGGACTCTGAAGTAGTCTCTGCACTTCTGCCAAGATTACATCATTTTTCAGCATTGGTTCATTCTTTCAAGTACTGTAGTTCCAGAGTGCAGGAATTCCTGGGCAGGTATACACACCAGTTTTCAGTGCACCAGCTTTAAGATGAAAATCAGACTGATCATATCATGATCACTTTGGATAAAATCTCTCTGTTCTGCTATGACTTACTGGCTAGCAATATTTGGTAGCAAACTCACAGGAATTGGAAGAACTTGGACTCAATGGAAGAAAATATTAAAGATATCTATTAGAAAAGGAGGGGAGAAAGATTAACACTAGAAAAAAAGAAAGAGGATGGACAACAGAGATGACAGAGTGCAGAAAGAGCAGAAGGTTCCACAGAGTCAACTACAAGAGATAAAGAAAGATAAACCAAGAGACAATAAGAGAGATGGAGGAGGGGAAGGAGAGTGAGAGCAAAAGCAAAACCACATGAATCTGAAGATCAACTGTTAGACATCAGGGTGAGAGCATGGACAGCCCAGAGATGAGTGAATCATTTCAGGCAGCACACAGCTGGGCAGGAGAAGGTGTTTGCACAAACCCAGACATTTTGAAGGAAAGGTCTGTTTGCACAGAGCCTCACAGAGCTTGTGTGCAACTGCAAAAAAGCCAGACTTTCGGGCTGGCATGCTCTGAGGTGGAAGATTTCTGTAGAGCTTTTTTAATAGCCGAGTTTATAGCTGTAAAAATGACACATGGCTTCATTGTAATTTTCCATGTGAAAGGAGGCAAAAAAGATTTAAAAAAAAAAACACACACACAAAAAAAAAGCTAACAAAAACTCTCCCCTTCACTGGACAAGTGAGTCAAGAATAAAAATATTCCCAAGCAAATGACAGCTTTTTAGTTCATCTTTACATCAAACAATGACAGCAGTTTGCATGACTCAGACAGATGATTCAGCTGTTGTGCTCTCAGCTGACTCCAGAAGGGAGGGAAGGAGAGAAGCAGTTTATTTTTAAGTGTGCCTTTCTAGCAAGATTATTATGAGAAACCCATTAAAATGTTTTCTTTCCTTGAGAGCTGAGTTCTCACTTAAAATCAACTTCAGAGATAAATAACAATAGGAAGGTTCCTGGGGAGCTGGAGACAAAGCAGCAAGCCTTAAAGAACAGAAAGAACCTATTTTGAAAATCTGAGATCCTTTAATTCTACTAAAATCTCTTTATCTAGGACATGAACCAAAGTATTTTATAACCAAAGCTTTTTCAGGAAGCACATCACCTATCCCTATATTGTTGATGAATATGTCAAATATAGGATTTTAAATGTCAGTGCAGAGTTTCCAAAGGGAGAGAGCACTGCCTGAAGGATAATCTATACCAGTAACAGCCCTTTCAGAAATACCGACTTTGCCTTGTGTGAGGTAGGAAGATATTCAATCTGGTTTTCAGGGACTTAGCTTGAGGCTAAAATAGTCACCAAATGGGTAAAAGTCAGAAAACTGGTCACCAGAACGAAAAAATGAAGGGCACTTAATTATTTTTACTTTCTCTACACCACACTTCAAAATGGAGATAAGGAAACATCAATTTTTCATTCTCAAAGACTCTTTTCAGCTCTAGTATCACATTAAAATTCATAACTCCAGAAATCATGAAAGTTTGGCCTCTGTTATCACAGTCTATTATTTCCATGGGAGAGTTCAACAAGTTATAAGGGAATCCTACACAGCTTAACTCACTGCAAAATACAGCAGACAGGCAGATGGAATACCAGTTATCTCTGAATGGAAACTATAACAACATCATAGAATCACGGAACATGTCTACTCTAGTTGATACCAAGGAGAACAGTAAAAAAAAAGCTGCCTGTTTTGCTTCTGAATGTATTTTTGTTGACAAAGAAACTCTTAGAAAACACTCTAAATTCATTCTATAGATGACTTCTATATAAAATGTGCATACAGAAAATGCTATAGATTTTTCTCTGAGAATAAACAGTAAAACTTATCTAAACAGGTTAATATTTAGGCATAAAACTCTGAATCTGAAACAATACTTTGTGTAATTGTAAATAAGTGTGTGAATAACTTTCATTTAAACAAACTGCCAGAGACAGTTTTAATGTGGGTTGGTTCATTGTTTTGGGTTTTTTTTTTCCTAAACTCAGGCTTTTTTACCCTCAGAATCTTAGTAATAGGAGCATTAGTGCTTTATGCTGCCAGAACATCTCAAAATGCTAGGGGATCCTTTCCACAGAGATCTCAAGCACATGAGGGTTCCTCTTCCAGAGCTGTCATCCTGCTCACTGCAGACTTACAGAAATCCCGGTGTTCTCTTGGCAAAAAATTGCCGGAAGTGCCAAATGATTTAGGGGCCTCTCCCACGTAGGTGCAGCCATACCCTGGCCAATTATCAACGCTCTCCCAGGCACCAATCTTGGGGCCTTGCCAGTGGTCCAGGGATAAAAGCAGAGCCTGTGGATATTGGATATTCTTTTTAACTCCGGCTGGTAGTTTGTCATTTCATTTGTTAAGTGAGGTTGGACATGACTTTTAGTTTGGCATTTTCTTATTGTTTTTATTATCCAAATTACAGTAACAGCTCCTGCTGCTTCACTTTTGGGAATTTGTCATGAAATTGTGAAACATGATCTAAGGTCTAGCTCTGAAAAACAAGACTTAGTTTTGTCATATTCGGTAGGGTAAAAACATGACTGTAGAGATTAAAAATCCATATATTTTGTTTTGCTTTTTAGAAAGTAGAAGCTGAAAATAAAAATAAAACCATTTATGTAACAGAAATGATGAGGATGAAATGAAGGAGGAGCTATTCCCACAGCACTCCAGCATTTTCTATTTGTGTACTGTGCTCATGTGAAAGCAAAAGATAAAAGAAGTGCTCTCAACTAAGCACAGAAGTGAAATCAGTGTCAGATTCACAAGGAGTGATGAACTCGGAAGACATGGAGGGAAGGTTGGCTAGCTGCTGTGTTCTACGCAGGAATATAAAGGAAGTCACCAACCATCCTCTCCCTCTGTGGTCTCTGTGTGCAGCCCCAATAAAAAGGATTGGCAGTGCTCAGGAAGGGTAAGCAGGCAAGGGCTGAGCACTGCTGCTGACATGCGAAAAGGAGGTGGGAGGAGAAAGAGCTGCATGATCACAGCAGGGTGCAAATCTTCCATGGTTTGATTTAACACTGCCCTTGTTAGAAAGTTCGGAAAGGCAGCCATGTCCCCAAATTAGGAATTCACTCTGTAAACAGTGTTTTGGACAAAAGTGAGCAACAATTTGCATTCTGCCTTTCCCCAGAAAGAAACACTCCCTAGGCAGAAAATGAAAATTTGCTTTATGGAATTCCTTTTTATTTTCCCTCCTGTCACTCCTCCCAGCTGTTAACAATATGCTGTTTACTCCCTGTCGTTGGATTTCACTGGCTTTCTCTAGCTCCATACCAAGCACATTTTTCATGCTGTGTTGCTGAGCAGTCACTTAATGATCTTTTTCAAAACAAAAGTCAAGCCTCCCAGTCTCTGTACATTGCTGAAGTACATCCCCCACGCATTCTCAAACATCTACAGCCACTCCACACACAGCCATAAGTACTGGGCTGCTGGCGGCACTAGCAGAAAGGATTAGGTGGCCTTAGTTTCTTCCTCAGCTTTTTGCACAGTCACGTTAGTGCAAGTTACAGTCTAAGCAGGGAGGAACGATTCCCAAGCCAGCAGGTAGCTGTGTGCCCTGCCATTATGGGGAACACCATGTAATTCTCCAGCTCCTGAAGGCAGCTGGAGTTTTCAGCAGCACAGCTGCTTTAACTTCAGCCCCTGGGTGACAGATATGGCATTTTGTCTATTCCAGACTTTCAGCAATTAAGAAGCATCTCCTGAAGCCATGAACATGCAACTAAGAGCCATTGAGGTGGTGTTCAGCAATTACTATGAGGAAAGGTATCACTGAAAGTTTCAAAAACAAGGGAGAAAGTGGAACTCTGCTGGGCAAATTTCCTACAACTCATGGGCCTGTTGGCTCAAGTGGCTGTAATAAGCTAATAGTTTCTAGAAATTCTTCGTGAAGGAAGCATTTCTGACTAAAGTTTCAAACAGCTTGGGCTTAATTCTGCTATGAGGCAACTGAAATTATATTGCTTTTGGAGCTCTTTAACTGAATACTAAGATGGTTGTGACTGTTTTGATAATCCCTAAAGTGAAAATGCTTCAACTTAGAAAAGGCTATTTCTGAACCTGAACTGGTTTTATGGGATGTGTGAAAGGAAAGGGAGGTACAGGAGCCCCAGGAAAAGTCAAACCCTGTGCAAGTGCTGTTCTTTCAATAAACTTAGCTGAAGTTTGTCTGTAGTCTGAGCAAACTACTCTTAACAAGAGCAGCACACTGAGAAGGCAGAGATTGTCAACACAAAAAGACCCCATATTGACACAGTTGCTTTAATTCAGTTCTACTACTGACCATGTCATTTGGAGAGAAGATTAATTATTTGTATTATAAAATTTATACTGGTCAGCAGTCCTTGCAAAGATGACAGGCCCCAATGAACTCTCAGCTTTTCTACTATCAACACAGAAGTGTTTCCATCCCAAGAGTTTTATGATCTGAATATATTCAAGAACTGAAAAAAAAAAAAAAAATCAGCTGAACTGAATAAGCACTAACAATTCATTCAGTCTTGTCAATGCAGAAACTGGTCCAGTTGGAAACTTTAATTTTCACAGTGACTCAGTTTTGCATGGAAATTGAAGATAAAAATTTTAGAAATATACTAGGCAAAACCAAAACTACTATATTCTGTGAACTATTTACTGTGAGGAGATATAGGGAGTTCATGAAAGAAAAAGAAAACACAACTCACAATACATTCAAACTTATAGTTCAGCATCTGGAGAAAAATAGGAGCTATCAAAGATCATTTCATTGGCTATTACAGATATCCTCCAAAATATTACATACATAGAGGGAATGGCACCACTGTTCTCACAGAAATATTTTTTGTCTACATCCATAGAGTCTGCAGGGAGAAAGAGTGATATAGTTTCACAGAGAAAGAGAATATCCAGTTCATTGTGACTTGAAGGTAAATACAGGTCATCTCACAGAGATAAATATCTCAACATGGGTTCATTTATCTTTTTTAGAGAAAAGATAAAAGCAAAAAAAAAAAAAAAAGGGGATCTCAACTAGATTGGATGGTTGCAATAATCCATTCAGCTCCTTTGGGATGGAGAATACCACACTTCTGCTTTATCGATGAAAAACAGATTTAGCTTATTTTTCTCTTCAGCAACCATCTCCTTGCTCCTGCCTCTCCTTAAAATCAAATAGTTCTAAGTTTTGAATTTGGAACATGGAATTACACAACTAATCAATCAACTTTTACAAACAGAATCTCATCATTTCCAACATTACCTCATACATATCTCAGTGATTGTGCCTGCCGGGCTACCACTGCCTTCTACAAACATTACATGGACCAAAAGAAACCACTTTGTTTTGCCCTCTGGCTTTCTAAGTGAAACAAGTGTCATGGTGAAATGCTGACAAAATCCTCTCATGTTTTCCAGCTTTGAAAAATTGCAGCACCATGTTAATGCTGGAAGCACACAAGTGAAATATATATCTGGGGTTTTTTGATTTGCTTGGTGGGGGTGTTTTTTGATTAAGCTACAGTACAATAGTTACTGAAATTTGAGCACAGAACAACTAAATTGTTCCCTGCTGTGCAGATACAGGACAAGGAAATGGGGAAATCTTGGGGATATTTTGCTGCACTTCCCCTATATGTAAATTCATATAACAGGTTTCAGCTTTGCGGAACAGCGAAGTTGAAATTCATCCTTTTGCAGCACATGACATGAGAATCCCGGAGAAGTTTTGTATGTTTAAATGTTTTCCATGCTTTATATACATCCTACACACTGAATTACACCAACTGTTAGAAATTATCTTCCTACTTTACTCCTGCACCACTGTGTTGGAGCACCAGCCAAGGGAACAAACACCTTCCCAAATAAGCTTGCAGCACCACATGATCACTCAATGCATGCTCTGTTTTAAACCAAGCTTTTGCCATCTGTTCCGCTGCTAATTATGAATGCTACAAATATCCACAACTACATTGCAAGGAAAAAAAGTAATTAAAGTGCATATATTCTTTCTGCCATGCATCTTCGTTGTTTATCTCAAATGAAAAGAAATACCACCCACCACACAAGTCCCACTGTAAGAAGACCACAGAAGGGCAGATGTTTAGAGATTCTCATCTGGCAATAGGCCATTGGTGATTGCTCGGAGTCCAAAATGTATTGTGTATACTCAGCAAGACAAGCTTAAAACCGTGCAGAATCACACACATCTGAAGTGGGGCTTGCCAGAAGCTTTGCTCACAAGAACTCTGCTGCCCAAGTCAGAGTTACCCAGGATGCTGCTCAGCAGGTAAATAATTTTCAGCTGCATCCTTCCTAAATCCCTTTCTGTTTTCCTCTTCCTCTAACCCTAACACCACCATTGTCATTTTGGAATTCCCTCCAATGAAGTGAAACATGGTTTTCCTCATCGATGTTTTTCCCATTGTCTCTGTGTTTATAGATTAATTACTGCTATACATGCAGACACGTGTCATGTTCTCCTTTCCTCTTTCTGCCAGGTATTTTCCATAAGGAGAACTCACTGGGCTTTAGTAAGGATTGTTCCAGACATGATTTCTCACCTAATGGAGCATGTCTCCATTTCATTCATGACTCCTCTATCTGGATTCACTAAATTATCCAGCATTCATTTGCCTCTGACACAGATTGTATGCTTTGGGGCTTTGGGATTTTTTTGGTACTGGGGAGCCTTTGGTTTGGTTTGGTTTATTTTTTAGTTTTATTTTCTTTTATTTCCTTGCACCTATAGAAATAACTGAAGAAAACACATTTATTCCATCACTGCTGTTTCAGTAACTCCTAATTTCAGGGAGCTTCAGCTTTAAAATCAGCCATGCCTTAAGGATCTTATAGCATCTTATTTTATATCCACATTTCTCCTTAGTGAGTTCAAGTTTTATAGACAACTTTGCATCATTCTGGAGGGAACACATCAACTGCACCATCCCTGATATATCAGTAATGGGTTTGCAATTATGGTGGCAGGTTTCAAAATTGCTTCCTATTTGTAGCTTCTTTTTTTGCTAATGGAAACTGCAGCTCATGCCACATCTGTCTGTATTTGTACATTGCCCTGCTGTAATAGAATATTGCTCGTTCTTGATTACACAGGGACATATTCTACCATTAAAGTGGGGATGCAGTATCTCAACAGAAACTGATGCTAAAGTTTTGCAGTTACTTAAAAAAATACTGATAGCAAAATATAGCCCATAAGAAGTTGTTTGGACTTCTTTTTCCTTTACATACTGAGATAGGACTATTTGTGATGCCATATGTTACTTTACAAGGGGAAGTTTCAATATATTTTACCACAGTTCTAAAACTGTTTATAGCAGCTTTTCATGAATGCTCCAAAATTGTTGATCTAGACCCATTAAAGTTTCTTGTTCTTGTGTTCAGTCTTCTTTTCTCTTTTACAGGCAGTGCACACGGATGGGAAATGCTTGTTCACAGTCTCCAACAGTACAATCTCCAGGGGAAAAGGATTACATTTCATCTCAGGTTGTAAGTTCATTACAAGTCACAAAACCTTTGCTCTGCTGAGCATTTTAACTTATTCAGATAAGCCACATGCATAAGAAAGCACTTCTTCATCAGAAGAGACAAAGGCTTTATAAAAAGGAGACTAAATATAAAAACAGACATTTGTGTCACATAAGGATCCTCATTTCAGTCCATCTTGCCTCATATTCCAATGGAAATAAACCCTTAAGTGTCTTGTTATATCTAACTTAACTTTGTTATATAAGCATGAAGAGACTAATAAATCTGTGGTCACTGATCTGAATCACTATATGCTTCCTTATGAGCAAATATATCTGGTTTACCAGTTTCCTTCATACTGCATCACTGTAGTTCTATGCATAACTGACAGCATGCAGTATTTTAGCAGTTTATATTTACTCTAATTAAATGTAGCACAATTTCCTTTTGGATGCTGCTGTCCTGAGTGAACCATAATGTAGAGATTCGTGGTTATGCTTAAGGAATACTGCAGACAACTCTGTATTTAAACCACTAATTATCATATGTTTATAGATATCCTTGCTGAATGCAACACTCTGGTGTATTTTACTGAAAAAGTGGTTTTTAGGACAAGTTTTAAAAAGATCAGTAGATATAAAAGACCTGAGCCTCACAAGTTTCATTAGATGTAGTTTAACATAAAAATAAAATAAATACAGGAAATCCACTCTGCCTAATATCTCTGCTTTTACAGGAAATACCTAGTCCCCCTCCAATATGCTATTCACCTAGCATTAAATAAACAATAAATAACATTTAGCTAGCATAAAAGATTGCTTACCCTGACTTCACTTATAAAAAAAAAAGGGACCAAAATTTATCCCTTATATACCTTGAGTGAAGTTAATGTTATCAAACAAGAAATGAATCTGGGCCAATAAACACTGCTGTCAGATAGTGGCACATATATCCACACAGACCTGTTAAGCTTTGTCTTTCTGTATTCCAGCACAGTTCATCGCTCCGCAGAAGAGCACTGTCCTGGGACTTGCACGACATAAATTTTGTTGTTATATCTGGCATTAGCTTGATGGATAACTCTGAACCAGCTTTATCCTCTGCTTTCACATGTGTCTAATCTAGATATACATCCCCATGTGCCTAACCATGTCAGAAAAGTGCTTTGCCACGTAGTACAGGATGCCTCAAAAAGCTTCAGAGCTCTCAAGCAAAAGGAAGGATTCTCACTAGTGCTGCACAGCCCAGTCCCCTGAGCGGCTCCAGCCCCGGACAGCTCCGGACAGGCATGGCCGGTTCACTGGGATGCTCCAGCCCCAGACAGCTCCGGGCATCACGGCCAGTTCACTGAGATGCTCCAGCCCCGGACAGGCACAGCCGGTTCACTGAGCGGCTCCAGCCCCGGACAGCCCCGGGCAGGCACGGCCAGCCCCGCCGCCCGCGATGGACACTTGGCCAACCCCGCAAGATCCAGGGCTGCCCCCTGCTCTGGCAGCAAAGCGGGCACCGGCGCACCAACACGGACAGAAGGACTGACAGAGCTCTTCCAGAAATCAAGAGTACAACACTCTTCTTATTCACCAAGTAATGCCACGGAATTCTGAATTCTCTCAAACTGATTTTTATAAATATTTACCAGTTGTAATCAAATTCTACCAAGAATTTCAATATCCCTAGTACACACAGAAATACTATTCTAAAAGCAATGTTTTCTACTCCCTTGAAGAAACAACTTGGCTTCATTTCTTCTTAATCCCATGAGTATAATTTTCCACCCGTCTCCCACTCTCTAAAATTTAGGCATCCCCCCACTGAGTTCCAGTGACTGCAGATGCCTTTACCTCTCTACCTCAATCTTTTGTCTAGGTTCCAGTTCTCTAACTGCTACCACTTAAGGAAAGCCAGAAAGGCCAATACACAAACACTGGAAGACAGTGCTGGAATAAACTTCTGTATGGACAATGGAACCCAGGGAAGGAAGGATAAAGACAGATCTCCAAGCCAAAAGCCACATAAAATTTATGCTGCGCAATTTCAAATTAAATTGTGTACACAGCTGAATTTCCTGATTAGACAATTTCAAAGCAACCTGCAGAGACAGACAAGTATCACTTACCTCTATCAATCCTCTGCTAGTCAGAACTCAACCCTAAGCCGTGATATATTGAAACCTTTTTCAAAAACTAATCTGAAAATAGTTACTCTGACAGTAATTTTTAATAAAGTATTTTTCTCTCTACCTAGGAGAAAGCAATCAGTGAAGTAAATTTATGACACAAAGTTCATTAAGAGGACATCTAAGATCATAGAATTAATTGATGTCCCCATGTACCTATTTAATGAGAATGATTTTCTGTTACCCAGGATTACAAGCCAAGTCACAGAAGTGACAGATAAAGACCAATCTACTCTCTGCCAAAGCCACTATTGAGTAGCTTAGCAATTTATCTGTAAACTGAATTTTGAATCATATCTTAGCCTTGAAAGTCATTAGACATTAGCTGTTCAGTCCAAACGTGTAATTCAATTTTAGCTGCCAACCTGCTACAGCAAATCCCCCCATGATAACTGCTGGAGTTATCTCGCTGATGACAGACTGCTTACTCAGAGTAAGGACTGGTAACTCCACAGCAATAAGCTCCTTCCTAAAGCTGGAGAGTTAAGTGGTGGAAGTACAGAAAATCCCACTGGTGGCAGCAGCATCACCTTAATTTTACTCTGTGTCGACTTCGCTTTCTTGTTTTGTTTGAAATCTATAAAATGTAGACTACAAATGTTTGATTTTCAGATAGTTTGATTCTTCCAGGGACTTGAGGGAGCTTCTTCTATTTATGCCGGCCAGACACCTGATCTTTCAGGCTTTTCCAATTCCAGAATGTCCTCCAAAAGGCCGTTTAATCTAACTGGTCTGTCATGTACTGTGGTTCCATGTCTAAGAGAAAAGGAAGATGAGCAATACAAGAATCAAACTTAAGCCTCACTAACATCTTTGACAATTTGGCCATCGGCTTCAACATAACCAAGACTTCACTACAGCTCCTTTGGACAAATCTCAGTTTTGTTTACGTAAGGAAAGGAATAATCAAACAGCCCTTGCATAAGAAGATGTTATCTAAAAGAAAAAGGTTTTCATAGCCGAAATGTAATATTTGACCTTCACTTTCCTCATGAAGTCCTACTTCTTGTACAAGCAGCTCAGCTGCTCCACCACAAATTCAGACAGGCTTGCATTTTGCCCTCAAAACACACACACATTGATGAAGACACACTGATTGGAATTATATATCTCTAGCATCATGGTTAAAACTGTAAGTATAAAGCAAATAGTTCAAATTTCTGAGAAACCCCAC
>WBMY01004155.1:46608-139819 GCA_013397315.1 Donacobius atricapilla | reverse complement strand
GGCTGGGCAGGGCCGGGCCGGGCAGGGCCGTGGGGGCCGTGAGTCGGTGGGAGTGAGGTGCGCACACAGGATGGGGGGAAGAGTTGGGATATGGCAAAGGCGGCTGCCAAGAGTGTCCCTGTATGGAGGAGACATTCAAAACTCATCTGGACACGTTCCTGTGTCACCTGTGACCTTGCCCTGGCATTGGAGCTGGACTGGGCGATCTCCGGAGGTCACTTCCAATCCAAACAATTGGGTGATTCAGTGAGACCTGGGGAGGGTGTCTGTGAGGATCCCTGGAGAGGAGGTCTGTGAGGATCCCTGGAGAGGGTGCCTGTGATCATATCTGGGGACGATCTCTTAGGAGAAGTTGTCAGTGAATTCTTCGCTACCACTGCAGTCTGAAGAGACCAAAAAGTGGCCTTAAAAACATAACTCCCCCATCAAACGCCAGCTTTCATAAACCCTGGGGAGGGTATGACTGTCTTGAGTCAATGGCTTTACGATGTGCAGAAGCAGTGACATTTCCAAAGCCCGGAGGTCATCCCGGGTTTCTCCAGGGAAGGGGCTCCCTCCCTGGGTCAGCACAGCCCACGCTGTGACGAGAATGTCAGACACAGCGCAGGTTGTCGGAAGGGTGCAGTGAGAACCAGCTCCTGTTGTTAAAAAGGGGGAGGAAACGCACAAGGGAAACATACAAGACACGTACAACAAGAAATACAACACAATGTACATCAGTCTGGGAGCTGGGTGAAAGGAGGAGACCTTCTCCGTTGAAAGAGAAGGTTCATCCTTCTCTCTTTCTTCTCCAAAGAAAGTTCTCCATTGTCAGTGGAGGCAGCAGGAGGGAGGCTTCGTACATCAGGGAGCTCATCCTCTGATATATCATATGATGCCCAAAAATTAGGACATATACTTTTGATGGTCATTTTAAATACAGATGTGACTACTGTTCCATATGACATTTTTCAAATACAGTTCATTAAACTGTCTTGTAAATAATGCCTTTTCTCTCCAAAAAAACTATCAACAAGGTTAATTCCACATTCCTGACCAACGCTTTAGGCATCTCTTTAGTAATACAGAAAAGGGTCATGTTTATTTATCTTTTTTTACTGCTGCATCTAAGCACTGAATGCAGAATACAGATCTGTCCCTAAATCTGATTTTAAATAGTTCCCAAATATGATGTTACCTCAATAAAATCCTCTGAGATTTAAAAAAACTGTGAAGTTTTATTAATTTTAACAGCAGAGAACAAACACAAACACGTAAGTGCCCCGCATTGAATCCTCCCCTTGGTGCACATAGAATCTAATGAAAACTACATGCCTGCAGGAGGGCAAAATATAACCCAATAAAAGCAACAAACAGGAGAAATCCAAACCAAAGCCGTGCAGATTTGGATGTAAATCCTTACCTAAAAGCCTTGCGCCGTCCTCCCTTCTACAATGGACTGTAGTGTTTTGCTGAAGGTGGCCCAGGGCACATATTCCTGTCAAATCTCTCTCTGTTCTGCACCGGCCATCCTATAAACTGTTCATTTCAGTGGGAGATAAGTTTTGTATAACTTCCACCTGGCAGGGTCAACACAAGCTTCCTCCCTTCTTACTTAGATTAACGGGGTACTGTTCAGTTTCTTCTGTATGGGCCTTTTCTGTAAGGCTTTTAACAACAGAGAATTTGTCTCTTCTGCACAGACATTAAAGGTCTTTCACCATTTTAAATCTGATGGTTAAAATGTTTCCCCTGTGCCCTTACAGAAACCCATGGCCATCCAGCTTCACACAGTTCCATTTGACTTGTGTTTCACCCCAAATCCGCTGCAATTCAGCACCACGGGGCACAAACCCTGTTACCTGCTGAATATTGGAAGGCTTCTATGCACCATGGCAGTTTGTTTGCAAAGATGCACTAATTACTGCTTTCCTGATCCCACTGGAGATCCAACCAACTCGATTCTCCCTTGACCAATTCTTCAACGCATGAATTCGTAGGCTTGGCTGGTAAAAAGCAGATGAACATTGTTTCCCCCCAAACCTGCAGGAGTTCTACCCATTACATAGTTATAGGAGCAGTTAGTTCACCCCTGGAAAACACACTTGTTTGCACAGTCCAGAACCAGGCTCAGTCCTTTGCTGATCTCAGTACTGTTGACTTCACTGGGTATGAAATAGGCTGCTCTGCTTCTCAGTCAAAGACCTGAATGATAAATTACAGAAACATCGTATATAAAGTGAGTAATTACTTTCTTACATGTAGAATTTGTGTCAGAAATGTGTCTTCATTTATTTAATTACTTCATAATCCCATATTCAACACATGGCTAATCTTTCTTGATCCTGTAAAACAGCCTTCCTGTTTAATCTGATAGCAATCTCTATCATTCAGCAGCTGCAGCGTTTCACCTCCACACTGTTTATCATCCATGACTAGAATTGAAACACCCTTGTCAGCTGGTTTGTATCTTGGGACAGTGCTATAATTGCCTCTAATTCTCATCCAAAATTACAATATTGCAGAGCCCCATGTTGTGGATGACTCAAGTATTTGGTATTTTGGATGTAAACAGCTCCTTTGTTCCAAGTTGGAAGAAATACTGAAGAGGTAAAAACCTTTTTTTTTTTTTTCTCTTTTTTTGTTACAGCTGTGAAAAGGGCCACAGTATTGATTTTGGATATCATTTGGTAATTCAACTGTATAAATCTTTTGATCAGAAGTTGTATTAGCAACCATTCCCTGCCAGCTTCTCTGTGCTGTGGCCTGTCCAGGTTTGTTCTGGAGGCAGAAAGCATTTCACATGCACCAGAATCAAGGGACAGATCTTGACTAAGACTAAACTCCCCACGCAGAGGAATGTCTTCGTTGTCTTAACGGGGCACTTTGGAGCTCTCAGTTAACAAACAGGGCCTTCAGCACCACCCTTGCCAGCAGCAGATACACAAACCAAGGATGAACAGAAAACTGAGTCAGGCACTCCTGCTGTCCCTGGAGCTCCCCTCCCCTGGTCTCACAGCAGAGCCCGTAGCCAGCAGCTCTGTACCCAGCAAGGTAAATCCATAGCAATAGCACAGAAGCCTTAACGTGAGCAGGATTTTACTTTCCCCATTTATATTTGGCAGCAAGATTCACTTTTTCACCACCTTGATTGCTTCCATAGCTCTTGAGGGAGAGGCTGCAGCCTTTGTAGTGGCACCTAAAAGCTTCTGTGGACTTTTATTCATGGTTTTCCCCGTTCTCTTGTGTGCCACAATTTCACTCGGTTAATTTTTTTTAAGCGTTCACTAAGGAAAGAAAATCTTTACAGTGACAAATGTTTAAAGGGTATTTCTTTCCTGTACCAGAGTCCTTCCTGACTGGATTAGGAAAATTCAGCACTGATAATTTAAACAGATTTAAAAATATATCGCTACAAAGGTGCATGCAGTGGGACAGACCTTTATTTAACAACCCTTTGTGTCTTCCATATACTGCTGTATCCTTTTTATAGACACGAGTTTTATTTCCTCCTGTGAGTCTCAGAACTGCAGATTCAGCTTTGTTAGCTCTGCTGGGCAATTGTGTAGAAAAAAAAAAAAGAGTTTAACCTGTGCAATAAGTGATCGGTGGCTTACACAAAGTTCCTGAGACATTTGTTTATTTTACAATGGGCCATAATTCTTCTTCAAAAATACTACAAATACAGATTTTGATATGTCCTCTTTATCTGCCTCTGCTCCTGGCCTCCACTCCCTGTGACAGATACATTTGATTGCAACAGTGCCTGGAATTCTGCAAGAATTTGCTAAATGCTTGCCACCAGAGGTGCTGTGTATGTCCTGTGGCAGAAGAGTTATAGATTCCTAGAAGGCAAAGGGTCCTCAGTTACTGTGGTGACACTGCAGTTGGTGCAATGCCCCATATTCTCAACCTTCTGAAGCACTTAACCCCAGTGTCAGTGATTTCACTGAAAGAGAAAGCATCTAATGACCTGGAAAGATCATCATGTCCTGCAATCTATTTGCTAGAGTGTATTAGTTGTAATAATGCAGATTAAAATGAGTTGAAATAATGGCAAGTCCGGGACAAAGTAAAAGCTGAACACAGTTAATGGTAGAGAGCCTAAGAAACAAAATAATTCAAGTAAAAGGACAGTAAAAAAAAAAAAAAATTATTTATCACATTAAAAAGTGGCAGGTGGTTTCCTAGGTAAGTCTTTCTCAAGTTCCAAAGCTGTCTTGCCCATGTCTGTCTGGAAGTAAGAAGAGAAAAATACGTTTAAAATTGAAAAGACTCATGTTCACATAAAATGTGTAATCAAATACAGTGTTACAGTTAAACAGAAAAATGAGATTGAGGCAGGTATTCACAATGTTTAGCTTGAGTCTTCTGAGGCTAATCCTCAGTTTCCTCTGTCAAAAGGAAAAAGAAACAAGTCTTTCTGAATGATGTCTTAGAGCTGAAGTCTGTCCTAGCCACTGCGTTGTTTTGTGAGGGATGTCATCAACTCCAGAAAGAGCCTACTAAACCAGAGACACGCTAGGTGTAAGGTGTGTCACAGGGCTGCCTTGTGATTGCTGTCCTCAGGACTCGCAGACTAACATAAAAATAACTTAACTGACATGAATCAGTCTTTTTGGGTCACATCAGAACATTCATCAATTTAAAGACTAAGTATTTAATGGGAAGATAATCCGTGCATATTTGACAAATGGTTTCAATTTTTTATCTTTCTAGTGGGTATGGTGATCATGATAAAAGTAATTTTATACTATTTCACAAAGTCTCTTGTAAAATGGCAACTGTATTTTATAGTGGCTTTTATTACTACTGGAACTTTTACTAGGAATTACATCACAAAAATCGGTTAACATAAATATTGCAGTGAAGAGGTTTCACCATTTAATGCCAGAGTTAACTCTGCCAATGCAGCCTTCATTTTTGGATGGAAAAGGTCATTAGAATTAAATTTGTCCTCAGACTTTTTACTTAGCTGGAATGAAACACTGGTATGAAGTTTTGTAGCTCTCTTCAACCTGGAAAATATCATGCCATGATCTGCCACTGTCAAGCTGTCTTACAGGGTTGCCTTAAGCCTTTCTATAATATATGAACAGAAACAGATTTGGAGATTAACATGTGGAATATAAAATGGGTTTGTTCAATATTTACCAGAGTAAGATCTGTTTTGAACATCTGCCAGGCACCACAGCAGAAAACAATAATAAATAACACCACTTATATTAACAGTCAGCTTTCAGAAATTAAATTTGCATGGAAGATGGCGCATCATTAATGGCAGAAGTACATACATTAAATTTGCATTCATGTAAATGTTAAAGAAGACTCAAGTGTGCTCGTACTTTCTTTTCTCCTCCTTAAACTTTCTCATATTTCCCCATTTGCTGCAATTTTTCTTTGATCTTTAATGCAACCTTATACAGCCTTCACATTTTGAGCTCCTTATGGTTCTTTACGACAATTCCTTCCATTCTTCCCTTTCTCCTTTTGTTTACTTCATTCTTCCCTTCCCCCTTTTCCCTTGTTCATATAACCACATACCAAAATCCTTACAAAAGCAGCAGCTTTCCTGCAGCCCATGGAGCCAGTGCTGCCTGATGGACAAGGAGCCCCAGAACATCTTGCAGCTCAGAGGCCAGGCTTGGCATCAGCCCAGCTGCATATGGTTATCATCAGATTTGAATCTGCTGAGTAACATGGAAACAACCGGAGCTCGGGATTTATTGTACCAAATATTCCGGCTCTAGCTAAACCTTCTTTTCATTAAAGAAAATAAAAGGGAAGTATTGATGTCTATAGATGAGAACAATAAAGATGAGCCACAGCTGAGCCATAATGGTTTGCACACTCATAAACCCTCCTCAGGTTTTGTGGCTTCAATGCTTTCCTATGGGGAATCATCTGAAGAGGTGCTTGATTGAAATAATCTTGGATAACGCAGGGAAACAATTTTCTTTCTGCGTGTCAGTACATTTTAGGTGTGAAGCTTAAACTCTCTAGGGAAGCTGACAATTCTCCTTGCCGATAACTTGGACCCTTATGGAAAACCAAATGCTGTTTTACACAACCACAGAATCCCTTGAAGCCCAAATGCTTGAGATGAAGAGTTTGGGAAGAGAGGGAAGAGGCACTGGGTGTGGCATTAGCTGGAGGAGGTGAAGAGATGCAGATAGGATCGACATCAGTGTCTGCTGGGAGCCAGGCGAGTGTCGTCTGGATTTTTCAGCCTTCTGTTTGTGTCTCAGTTCATGGTTCTTAGGTTGTTTCTCTCACACAGGTGTTATAAATAGAAGCAATGTTTTCATTAGTCAAGATAGTTTACATTCTTTTTCTTAGAGATATGCACAGCTGATGGACAGTTGTCTTGACCAGCGGGATGGGGAGAGGTGTCAACCTTCTACCCCAGTCCCTGGCCTTTGTAGAAATACTATAAAATGGAGTCAGGTTTTCATAATAAACAGTTCATGCCTTCTCACCCAAGTGAGTGTGTGCGTGTCTGTGTGTCGAACAATGACATGGGAGCTCTAAGAAATTTGAGGATTGTGGACCTGATGTCCCAGGGTTCTGAAAATCTGATTCTCAGAGGCAGCTTCAGGCCTTGGGGCAGGAAAAGGAAAAAAGAGAAAAAGGAAAAAGGAAAAAGAGACTGGTCAGTTCTCTTACTCTGGAGACCATTATGCAGCAACCTTACAACAATTTTCCAATAAAAACCTAATTTTTTATCTCAATCAGCATGAACACTTTTTTAGGTACTTTGCCAGCTCAAACTGAATATAGAAAATTTATTAGCACTGGCAGAGGACCTGAAAAATAGTCTTTTGAGATTGTTTTTCCTCATCTACAAGTGCAGTACTCTTGGTTGCATATACACACTCGGGACTATTGGACAGAATGGCATTAGAATGAAGTGTACCGCTTGATTATATACATTTTTCTGAACCCAGTTTATAAAACTAGCCTGTCTGACCTCCGATGAAGCAAAAACTGCAAATTCCAAATATACAGCTGAGAGCCCCTGAAGAAAAAAATTAATACTATTAGGACAAGTCAGCTCTGCATGTTCCTGGCCCATATACTTTTAAAAATGAGATTATTAAATTGTTAAAGAGGCAAAGTTAGTGACTCCCCAAGGCTTCATAGAAAAATGTATGAAGATATACACAAAGGTGACTTTAGACATTAAAAACTCTAGGAAAAGGTCTGAAGTCTTGCCTCAAATGAAGCATGTGTTATTAAATATTGTCACCTAGGCCAGCAAGAGAGACCACACTGAGTAAAAGAGCACATTAGGAGACAATCATCAGCACACTGATGCCACATAAAAAGAATTGCCTGTCCTCTGCTGTCCTCTCCAACAGGAGAATTTAACAACGTCTAGAAACAAGTATATAATGGTTCTATTATTCTGTCCCCCTCAGCAGCATTCTTACAAGAAACTACAATTAAATAGGTAATCCCACGTCTCAGTTTCTTTTTCTACATATGTAAATACCAACAAGCTCAATAAGCTGTATTGGTAGCTTGGTATATGTGGCTTCAGATTAAGCCATTCATTTGAAATGTGGCTTCAGATTCCTGCCCAGTATTTCCCATCATTCACAGTCCAAAGGGTTGCTGTAAGAAGTTGTCAAAAGACCAAAGAGCCTGCCCAGGCAGACTGGACTTGTTTCCAGACTTCATATTGAAATTTAAAAAAAAAAAAAAAATAGTTTAATTACTTCCTGATGTTTTATTCAACAGAATATAGAAAACCTGTTGGATGTTCAAAATCTAAAGCTGCACTCATTAGGGACACAAAGCTACACAAGAAGGTGGAAAACCAGCACCATGGTTTGAGTACCAGATGCATCCCACAGCTCTCACCCGAGGCTTCCCTGCCTCTGAAACCCAGACAGAAGGACAGAAGGGCACCCACACCTGACCTTTGTTGGCTCACTGTGACAGCTTTCCTCGTCCTTCTTAGGGGTAGGTGCAAATTCTTGTGCTCCCTGAAAAGTAAAAGTACTCTACAAGCCCTAGTTTATACCTAATAAATACACAGTGACAGGGAAGCATATGGGTTACAATTCAGCAAAAGCAAAATGTTATTTAAGATCTTATGGGAAAGCACTGAGTAATGAATTGTTCTCAACTGCACAGAAAAAATATAACTCCCTTCCTCTTTAAGTCACAGCTTAAAGTTTTACACTGATGAAGACAAATAAGAAAAAAAAACTAACCTTCAGAAAAGAACATGGAGTGTTTTGGTTAATTTTACCAAAAAATTCTCTTGGGCAAATGATATATAACTTATATTCTCTACTCATTTCAACAACTCATAGACTTCCTAAATGCAAAGTACAGATTCTTGGAGGATCCTTTGATTAAAGTTCCTCACATCAATCCCAGGTGTTACAGTGTGGATACTGGACACTTTTGATGAAGACTGATAGAACGTAAACAAAAAAAGATAAGAGATGTCAGTAAATTAACCCTTTGTCTGGATCCTGTTGGGGATTATATTTCAGATTTAGTTCCTGTTGAATGAAGAGTGAGATAATGAAAATAAAATCAATTCAAATTCTCTAGGGCTCAACTTTTAGAGTTTTAAGATAGCTAATAATTCCATGGAAGTGGAGTCATACATATTTATCCTAACCCCTACACCTTCAGTAATCACTTCTTGCACTCTCTCTTGCACTGATGAAGAAGGAGCTTGGAAGGATAGAGACAGGAATGACTCTGGCTTAATAAATGCAGGATGGATATAAATAAGCACTGTCTAGCACTAATAGGCTGTGCAGAGAACTCCCAAAGGAGACATTGCTAGAGACTCTTAAGAAGAGGGTGATTAAGGCATTGGTGAATATACTCTGGGGAACTAGCCTGCAGTGGCAGAGGAATGGGCTAGTAGACAAAACAGGTAGTTTCTAGCAACTTCAAGGCATGGAATTCTATCCCCAGCAGCCATTCAGACAATTCCAGAGAGGCAAGGTTATTTCCTATGTACATAAAATTCATGTATGGGAATCACGAACTCCCGTATTCAGCATATAAATGCACACAGTTGTGTAATCTTAATACAGAATATAAGCAAACAGTGACAGAGATGCTTAAGATATACACACAAAAACTGACAAGGTATTACCCTGGATGTGTCAGAATGGGATACGGCTGCACTGTATTACACTGTGTTCCATTTTGGAGTTTTTCCATATTCTTCAAGGGTTGAACAATTTTTTGCAATTTATTTACTCTTAGCATTAAAGCGTATGAACAGTGAATTTGCATCCAATCCTTAATCCAAATGGACTTTCCCAGCAATTAAAATCTGTATTTAAAATGCAGTTTTAATATTGTGACATTCAAAAAGCAACCAAAGGTTTTCTCTGATTTTAAGTAGAAAGAGGAAATAATGTATTATTCAAGCTCCAGAGCTTGCTTAATGCAAGATCAATTTTGTTAAGTGTTGCTTAGCAATGGATTATGAGCGCAGATCCTGAATATTAATGTAGGATGGGTATGGCAGCAATTTCTGTGAAAGTACACTTTAAAAGGAAAGGATTTTCCTGGTGAACCAAAAACTGATAAATAAATACCTCCAGAGTTCCCTGCACAAAAGGAGGTCACATCTTCACCTCTTGCATCATTTATTGGCTACTAAGCCAAATAGCAGGAACTTTTGTATGATCTTTGCTGTTTTCCAGATATGTACCCAAAATGCTGAGAGTCTGCTCCCAAACTCTGAGGCAGAGCCAAACTTTACTCTGGCACAGGATTAAGTCAGAGCAGTGGGATCAAAGCCTGGGTCATGGTTTTCTTGTGATATTTAAATCTACAATCCAATACACTGAGTTGTTTAATTACATATATATGTAAGACCTCTCATGGACAGTGCTGATGTAGTTCTCCCTTATAATCAGAGCAAAGATCTTTGGCATTTAACTACTTTTGGTTTTGCTATAAAAGAAAGTTCCCATCACCTCACACAGAAAAAAATCCTATTTTATCCTGTATTTTACTTTTATGTGGTCTGTAGAAGAGAGGGCTTGCGGGCTGTTCTGTGCTGGGAGAATGATGGACTCCTGGGGGAACAGGAGTCACAAAGCCACGCGAGAGCTGCAGCTGAGATGGAAGTTCCAAGGTGGGTTTGCTTTGACTGAGATTCCTCGCACAAACTGTGCCTGCCTCACCCGTCTGCAAACAGCCTGCTCTGACACTTTCCAACAATGGCCTTGCTATAAATATAGACCTCTCCATGTTCAAGGTTGCAGTAGAGTTGGTCACGAGGACTGCAACATCCAAGCACGGCTTTGTCAAACCCTAAAGATGGCAGAATATAATTTTGACCTTTTACATGGCATGCACTCTCAATTGTTTTTATGGCATTCATTACTTGAATTTCTTAATTTTTTTTATTAAACTGAAACAATGTACAGATTTTTGTCTTATGCCATCATTAAATACTCCTACATGTATATTCTACATTGCTCTTTTTAGCTAAATTTTTTTTGTTATTTCACAAGCTTCATCATACAGGGTAAAATCTGAAGCACACTAAAATCATTGTTCTGGAAGATTTCCTAGCATCTGTCTACATGGGTCTTTTGGGACTTTGATGTTAATTTGCTAAGTCTATCTTTGCTAAAGATGGAGATTTACAGCAAAGCATAAGTCCTTATTTGCCTCTCATTGATTATTGTCTAATTTGTGTGAACAGGTCCCACCTAATAAAAGAATAACTTTTCGAGTATATTTGTTTCTCATTCTCCACTTTCCATGCAACTTGGGAAATCCTACTTGTGTGTTTTTCTCCCCTCAGACTCAGCTTTATTTACGGGATCTAATTTTCTTTAAATGTAGATTTAAATGAAGTGTGGATTTGGTTTTATGCATTTCTTTGGGGAACTGAGGAGAACAATATATGTGTATGCAGATGTGTGACTGTTGATCCTCAGACCACTTTCGACTCCTAATTAGATTATAAACTTTTCAGGACAAGGGCAGCCTCATAGTCTGCATCCAGTAGCTGACTGCTAACTTCAGCCTTAATATTAAAAATAATTACTAGTGTTTATATTATAACATCAACTAGGGGTTTCAGAATTCATACATAAAATATGAGACAGTCCTTGCCAGAGCCCTAATAACAGAAGTTATTTCAGCAAAGTGCTTAAACATAGATGTGACCTTGCGGGTAAACTTAGAGGCAACTTCAGGGATTTTCTCTTGCTTCTGTTTTTCCTTTCCCTGTTTGTTTTTTTTTTTTTTCTTCTTCTTCCCCTCCCACTGTGGCAGGGTATTTAAGAGAAGCAGAGCAGTAAAAGAAACTCAGGAGACACAACCATCTTCCATCTTCATAGCAACTTTGTCCCTTAGCAGGAGGGCGAATTACTTGCCTTTTCATTTTGAAAATGTTATGCTAAGGTTGAATATCAAAGAAACATGATACAGTATCTCAGCCCAACCATTAATGACTTCCTTCTTCCAGATTCTGCTGCACAGCAAAAATTTTAGGTAATTCAGGCTCAGAAATTCAGTAAAGACCTTCAGAGATATCTTCAGAAAACCTTACTGCTTGAATTGGATAGCCTGATTGCTTAGGGCTCAGATAAGCAGCAGACATGCTGATGGCCTGTTTTTTCATGCCCTTTTCTTGATTGGTAAATCCTAGATAGCATTTATTTACTATTCCACTTTCATGAGATAACATATGGGGCTTTTTTATTTTCTTAGTTTTGCTTTCAGAAAGCTGAATTAATTGCCTGTTACTTTGGACATTTGTCTCCCACTGCAGTTCTTGTTTAGGTGACATTTCCCTTGTGCCTTGCCCCAGGGGAAGGAGGTGGGACTCGGGGTCAGTCTGTAATGTGAGGGTGACAGTTTTGCCGAGGAACCCCAGTGAGTCTGCTCAGGGTCCTCCACTGACCGAGCTGGGTGTGCTCAGCTGTGTCCAAGGCTTGCCAAGATAGGAAGGGAATCATTCCTTTACGGACAGTTCTGCCGCAGGAGGCACGGTCTGCAGAACCACAGTTTTCTGCAACAGGAGCCCAGGTTTCATGGGTTTGAGTTCTCGCTACCACGTGTAAAGAGGAGGAGTTTTCACCTCAAAGTATCCTGTCACTTTCTTTACCACAGCATCACTGCATTCATTCCCAGCACACATCTGTACATTCCTGCAGTGCTCAGCCGGCACCTGCCCCATCCATCCAGCTGTGCATCACTCCCCACACACGCTGACTTGTTGAACGGCCACGCTGCTCTGTGAAATCAGCATCTGCCTAAACACAATTCCTGTCTTCAAAATTCAGCTCTGCTGCACAGTTTAGCATTCACCATCTCCTGTCTTCAGCCCCAGCAGTAATTGCTGTGATGCAGCTATGTATGATAAATTTAATAAACCTGGGTCAAAGCAAGTGCTGAACATCATTATGGACAGGACTGTGCATTTACAAAAATTGCCAGTCAGGTCTAATTCCAGAATTCATATTTACAGGGGGCACTCTTACTCATGAAAACAGCCTCCCTGAAGTCATTGTTTATACTCTTTTTAGTCAACATTGCTCTGCAAATATGAATATGAAAAACAGTTTTAAAATGATGTGATTGTGCTCATAGATAAAATTTTCCTTAAAATGTATCTGAGTAGCTAAGTTAGGGTGGAAAAAGAAAATCAATCTCTGAAACTAGGAAATGCTGCTATGACCTTTAATTATACATTTCAAATTAGGACTGTGTCACATTGAATTTGCACATAATCGGACTGGATTGCAGAATTTAACTTATTATTCAGTCTATAGTCTATAACAATTAGGCTCAGAATTTGATCCCAGTGTATGGGGTACACATATTTCATGGCAGGCATTGACCAGAGAGAACAGAAAACAGCTTTCACTACATCATAGAGAGGTGCCAATCTAAGCACTCCCTCATCTTACTCTCTCTTTTCATTACTTTTCAGTCACAAACTGCTTTAAGAACTGACTTAAGAAATGGACAGTTCAACTCTGCTTTCATGTGAGAGAAACAAAGTTCTGTTTTATTCATTCTGTCTATGAACTGTGTTTAAAGAAGAGAGTTTCATTTTCATTTGTTTCTTTAGTTTTGTTTATTTTAATCAGGACTATAAGTTGATTCTAATTGCCATCTCAATCTGTATAAAATAATTTTAGCTGATGAATTTTGCTATCATTTATGTTGCTGTATCAAATGTCCTTCCTCTAGCAGAAAAGCACCAAACTTAACTGGATTTTTGGAGGTTTTTTTTCCCTTTTTCCCTTTTGTTCAGATGGGGAACCAAGTCAAATTTTTTGGTAGTTGTTTTTAACTTTTCTGTATTTTTATGCTTTTGAGTGTCTGTTCCTATATGTGAACATCAGATTTAGCAACTAAATCAGGTGTGTTTTTCACAGCAACTAAGAAAGATTTTGTCTCTTTTCTGGAGAACACAATTCCTGTCTCAGGATAGCTAATGAAAAGGAGTATCTAATTAACACATAAATCTCATAAAATATACTGGCATGCTTCTCTTCTGTCAGAACAGGGATTTAGAACCAGCCTTTTATTCAATCATGTCCAAATCCACAGCGTCTCTTTACCATTAAGGAAGAAATATTATTCATCAAGTCCTCGTGTCTTCACCACAGCCTGAGGAGAAGGGACCAAGCTAAATCCGAGTGACACAGGTTAGCAGAAAGGCTTTTACCTCATCTGGGAGGCTCAGATCCACCTCTGTGTGAATACAGACTGGGCAGCTTATGACAGCATCTTGAACCAGGGAAGGGTAATTCCGGCAGAAACTCTCCTGTATCACAAGAACACCTCTTCCATTAAAGGATGAGATTTAGAAGATTCTTGTTAGCTCTATGCAATGTTGCTGTTGGAGAATATGATACAAGAAACACAGCTGGATGCTTCCAGGGAGAAAACAATGTGCCTCCTTCCTTGAAATGCACAAGGTATCTGTTGTACTATAATTCCAGGCTGGATCATCTGCCCGTATAAGAAGACTCTGTGCATAATTAAAATCAATAGTGATGTGTTGATTTACGCCTGCTGGAGATCTAGTTCTCTACTTCAAACATCCAAACCCCAAAAGGAACTTGGGGGCAATTTAGATAAGAAACACCAACTTCACTAAGAGCCAACATAACTGATTTCTGAGCAAAGGTATGCAGAGCACTCCGAAAGAATGGATCACAACATATCAAGGTACAGGATGATAGGAAGACCTTATTGCTTATGGGAATGTGTTTTGTTAAAAAGGAAGTGCATCCAAAGGGAAGGACAGGATGAAATTAGTGATGGACAAAATTCAGAAGGGTAAAATTAAAATGAATAAGAGCAAATATCTCCCGTGGCTTTGGTAATTGAACATGGCACATATCCTTTGTTAAGGCTAATGACAAAGATATGCAGCTATGATACCATGAAACTAGAGGCAGATAAGTCTCTAAAAATATTCCATGTACACTCAACTTTAATGGGATTTTTTCACCTTTTATCATCAGAAAGTTTTGTGTGATACAGCATTTTATTTATATTGTTTTATTCCATTCAGTAAGAGCAGACGATAATCTGTTGAAAGATCATTTATCTGTTTTTTCTTGGATTCTTTTGCAGGCCAGCCCCGTGGGTGAGCTCCAGAGAGGACACCCAGACAAGTATCACCTAATGCCCATTAATCTCCCTTTGTGGAGCCACTTCATCATCTTTTTTAGACAAAGAAAAATACTTAGAAGATGAGTAGGGCACATGGTATAGAACAAAAGGAAAGAGTGTAAGTGCACTCCAGGATCCTTCCAGCAGATGTCCATAATGCTGAGCTCTTATTTGTTAGAAAGCTTGACCAGAAAAACAATAATCTGGTTTTTGCTGTATGGTGCAAGTGCTGAGGAAAGGGAAGGAAAAGTAGAAATGCTTCTGTGTGCCTCCCACAACCCTACCATTCAGAGCCAGCAAACAGAGAGAGACGTTTGAAATCTCACCTCAGTTCTGTCATTCCCCACCATTACTTCTCCTCAGAATCAAATCTGGATTAGATTGATAAAGAATAGGATAGAAAGTCCCAGGAGCACTCTAATGGAACAATTGAAACAGCAACATCTGAACCGCAGTAGCAAATGAATTTTCATGATTTCACGATGGCAAGCATGGAGTTAAACATAAAAACCCAATTATAAAAAGAGATGGACAAGAGCCAGAAAGCAAAAATTTTAAAACCATAAATTGAGATTGTGCTAGAAGTGGTGAGATAAAAGCAAGAGGAGCACCTGGCTCTATAAATGCAGTAGTTACTTGAAAGAGAATGCCTGTGAGTGTTTTATTAAAATTGGGCTTTTATTATAACAGCAGAGGCTTATTTAACAAGTATTCCTCCTAAAGACTTAAAGTGTCCTCTGTCCACACAGTCTGCATTCCAAGGTTATCAGAAGAACTGTTGCTATGGGCTGAACTCAATTTAGCACATGCCTTTTTGTGTGGCGAGTGGATGTGAAAAGGATTCAGCAACACAAATCTGTCTGTGTTCTGAATGAGAAATGAACTTTTGTTAAAGATCTTGCAAACCTCAACTACAGCTGCACAATACTGATACCGCCAGGCAAGAGAGGATGACCTATTTGTGTCTGTCTGAACTTTGTATTCATCTTTTGATCACAAGCAATGAAACCTGAGGCAATACACCAAACAGGAAAATGTAAGGAAGTGAGAATTGTCTATTTAATTGTCCTTATATGCTGTTTAACTTCAGATTTTAATCTAAGATTTTCCTCTTACAAAATCTTTTAGCATCCAAAAATACTGCATGCTCGGGAGATTACTGTGAACAAGGAAAGTCGGAACACTGCAGGCAGAAGGTTAGAAAGGCCATACATTGTAATGTAAATTTCATTGTTAAGATCCACAGAAATATATTTCATTTTCCTAAAGAGGAAAAAAAAACCAAAAACCTGAACCCATCATTATCTGGATCCATGGCACAACAGCATCGAATAAGACATTTTGCATAAAGACCTATCATCTCTCCTCCCCAAGTATTTGTGCCCTACAGCATTTGTACACAATTCTTTGTCAGGAGATAAACCTGTTCTGTTGGCTCATGTGCAGATTATTCAAGAACTAAAGACTAAAGGAAATGTTTATTGAAATGCTACAATATGGTCAGCACAATCTAACAGTACCTAATGATACCCTTGCTCCTGTTCCAACCTCTACACCATAGAAAAGTCCTGAGATCCATCATCCCCGGCAGCATTTCAACCAAGACAGGGGAGACAGAGCAGGATGTCTTCTCTGGGTCCAATGCATGATATACCCCATTAGAAACACTCTGGGATTTAAAATATGCTCCTCTCTTTATGCAGGCTGCCATTAGCAAAGCAAAGAGCAGCTTTGGTATTATCTAAAATACCCTGCTTAAAAAAAAAAAGAAAAAAGAAAGAAAGAAAGAAAGAAAGAAAGAAAGTAAAAATTGAGCTGCTTACATATTTTTACCACTCAGATTTCTCATTCCTACTTCCAGGAATTTTCAACAGTGTTCATTCCAATGCTCCCATACAGCAACTCTCAGAACACTGATTGTATCTTTCATTTGCCTGAAATTGCAAAGGGAAAGATGGACACAGTTCACATTACTAGGCAGCAAAAGATAGTCTGAAGCTGTTAGCTCATCTCACAACTCTGGTTATTATTTACTTAGATCAGTGGTGTCTGGAGATTATTACCATTACAGTCTCTTGTTCACCTCAGGCACAAATTCTCATCAAGTCTTGTTATGGTCAAATAAGTGGCTTGAGTCTGTTCCCCCCAACATTCATTGCTTTTAAATCAGCGTCTGTATAATCAGAGCTCCTGCATGAGCACTCACAGGAGGATTGCTGTAGCAGCCAGGCTGTTACAGAGCTGGTGTTTTCTTGCTGGTTGTGTGTCAGAATTCCAGAGGTCTCCCAGTGAGCAAGGAGTGACCATGTGGGAAACCATGAGTACAGAGCTGCTCAGCTTGCAGGTCCAGCCCCAGTGCCACCCCTGAGCCTGGCTCTCACTTTCAGGCAACTGAGTAATATTCTCCAGTCTTTACCTTGACCAAATACTCCTGCCCAATTACACAAAACAGTTGGAATGAGCCCTGAAGAACACAACACCTGGAGTCAACAAGGATCAGCATCTCAGTGTATGAGCTAAGATCCATGTTGCTGCATCAACAATGGCAAAAGCTGGCTCTTTTCCTCTCTAGGCAGAGCAGAGCAGAGATCCTTTCCCCTGTGGGCTCTCTAGCTAGCTTTTTAAAATAGCTTTGTTTTGTGCCAAATCCTATAAAACAGCCCAGACTCACTGCAGTGTGTGAGGCAAACTGTACCTAATCACAAAGCAGCTCATAAGTATTTTTGTTAGCTATGCAGAGAATGCCATGTTATTACAAGGTAGTCACATTCATGATCATTAGAACAGTTCCCTGTAATGGCCATATTCCATTGTGATATTCTGTTCCACTTCTGAGCACACACCCATCTCAGAGTTAAGATGCCTGAAGATATTTTCTGTGAGGCAGGTACACCTCAATGTTTAGATCAATAAAAAGACTCCTAAATTTGGTACTTGTGTCTTTTTATCCATGAAATTGTACTGAGTTTCTCTTTCAATATATGTATAACCAAGAGACCTAACACAGTTGCTGGAATTTTAAGAACTGCATTCACGAAAGTTAACTTATGGAAGTTGGAACTGTGTAGCACCAGGGGAAAAAATTTCAAATTCTGAGCATCTCAAATCAAAAGATCCCTGTATTAGGATTCTGCTAGAAAAAAATCAGTTGTGAGAACAGAATGAAGCTCCTTCCTGAGAAAACAAGTGGCGCAAAAAGTAGGAATATTTAGTAAGATAATTCTGTCTCCAACCCAGGAGCAGCCTGTTCCTGGAGTCACCATGTTTCACTCTGAGTGTTAAGGAACAGCCAAATGCTTGGGCATGAAATAATGACAGGGAGGTGGGGAATTCAAATTCCCAACAAGCAGGCAGGAGACTGGACTCAATATCAAGAGAAGCGCAGCAGCACGGTGAGAGGAGTAGGGAAGGCTGACTTGGACCCTCCCAACCAGAGGGAGAACACATGAGAGAGGATATAAATCTTCCAAATGCCAAGCAGGGAAATCAGTGATTCAGAGCATCGTTTGGGTTTTATGCAACACAGTGCACACACAGGCAAGAGGGTTTAAAGGAAAAGCTGGTGTGATTAGTAGGAATGAACATCAGGAAGGAAACTGGCAGTTTTTAGAGCCTCTGATTTGTCTTCCCTGGCTTGCCTGACTCACCTTTCCCAAGTACAACAATTCAGAGGCAGCTGAACAGGCCGGCAGTAGACTTTGGACTTCCCTCCCAACCATGACTGGTGTCACAGTGTAGAATTGTTCTTTTTGTCTCTTTGAGCTCAAGGACAATCCAGGAAACTTAGATCACCCATCACTTAAGCAGCCCTTTCTCACTTAAGGTTCCTGTGAGCTACCCACGAGTCTGAGTGAGGGGCAGTGCCAGGAGGGAGCTTGCACCTAGACAGGCACCCAGCCTCCAAATTAGCCAAAGGCTCTGGCCCGCTCTGACTCTAAAAGCCACATATTGAAGCAGTATGATATGAAACGATACGATACGATATGATACGATACGATACGATACGATAACCCAAGGGTGAAAGGGGATAAAGGTGAGGGTAAGTGAGGACAAAAGCCTGAAGGAAAATGTAGAGGGAAGGTTTATCCTTTCATCCCTCTGCTTTGTTTGACCCTGTATGTAGCATGGAAATAATCATGTCAATGGCAGGCAAAGCTGCTGGGAGGATGCACATTCTGTTCCATGGCAGCTTTCAAGATTTGACAGTTTTATTTCACAGTGAGCAGGAAAGGGACCAAAGCCCTGTGAGACCTATCACGAAAAAAAGCAGTGTCAAAGCATTCAGTTGCTGATCAAAACCTGAACATTTCAGCTCTGGACCATGTAAAAATGCAGTCTTCCTGTAGGGCTTACGTTTCCCGTAGAAGCCTGAGAGTTGAATTCCTGGCCTCTTTATTCACAGTAAACTTTTTTTTTCTTTTTCTTTTTTCTATAGTGTACAATAATCTGTCAGAAGAGAAACCCAAATCTTTTTCTTGGCATCCCATAGTGACCTAACAAGTTCTTCTTTGAGCTGTTTTCCCTTCCCCATAGCACAGGTTTCCCTCCACTGTGGACTATTCAGGGTTTCTGGCACATTTAGATGACGTTATTTGTGCAAGAGTCTCTGAACAGAGCCTGAGTTGACACAGGGACAGGTTACTCAGCACCTGTGTGCATTTGCTTATCTGTTTTCTCTGTGTCTCTGGCAGTTGGTGCAGCAGGCAGAATATTCCTATCCATGGGGTAGCAACAGTGCTCTGAAATAGGAATCACACCCACAGGCTCACAGTGGGAATTGACCTCTTACCTGCTGGAAACCTTCAAGTCTTTTTGTGTCCACTTTGGAGCAAAGGAGGGAATTACACAGTCTCAGCAATGCAAGCAACACTGATTCCTCAGAAAAGTGCAAATCTTGATTAGGAGAATAAAGCTTAAGTAGTGTACCCAAAGTTAACTGGCTCAGGCTACTTGGCAAGTTATAAATATTCTTGGAGAGTCGTCAGCATCTTTCAAAAACACAAGGAGTTTTGCTTTGTTAGGGTTGCTGTTCCACACATATTGCAAAGCATCAAAAAGAAACTGGCCTGGCATGGTTTCTTGGAGCTGAATTATTTACATGAAAGGCTTGTGAAATTAGATCCTTTCTCCATAATCAAAAGACTTTTTACAACTATATGAAACAAAATGCTTTCATGGAGTGTATAAGTCATTCCTGTGTTTTATCTTTATATCCCATTCCTTTAATCTCATAGCGTGATGTGGACCTCAGTTGAATCTAGAAGCTTTTTAGCTCTGCAGAAACAGTGTCTGGAAAAAGTAGATATCTGTGATGATGTGCACATAAGAGGAAGAGATAGAATGGTTTAGAGCTCTTCGCTCCTTTGACCATTTTCTTTGTTTCACGACTATTTTGTCTCCATTTCCAGACAGTGGTGTAACACAGAACAGAAATATAACTTGAACTAACTTTGTTAGTTGAAATTAAAGCATGACTTTATTATCTGTAATCCCTTGGTATAATTTCAAAATTGTAGCATTGAGTAGATGTATAGTTGAAGGTTGATGGTTGTCATTAAAAGAGCACCCTTTTGATCATTATTTGATCTCAGTCCAAATCATGTATAAAAAATGTAGCTAACAATAAAGAATATTGACCTACAGCATTTGGTTTTCTATGAATTAACATGATCAGGAGTCAGAGAAGGGTTCCCATGAGTAATCCTACAGTCCTTTGTTTATCCTTATTTGTACCAGATTTGTATGACTTTAGATCTACTTGGTTTGCATTTTTAAATATTTTCCTTCTCCTCACACACCTTTGCAAGCTTCTGTCTTATTTTTCAGTAGTCCTGGTGCTGCTTAGCTCCCAGGCAATCTGATGGGAGCAAATTGAGCCCATAAACTACAAAAAGGAATATGACCATCAAAACACTGATCTTTCTGAAGTGAAAGCTCTTCAGGGGAAGAGGGTACTGGATGCCCAGAACATTCCATTTTTCCAGGCACAGGCTGCAGCGGCTTTACATAGAGACTGCACATGGATGTAGTGATGTGGACTTCAAAAAGCAATGCGTGATGCAGTCTGTGCTTTGGACAACCTTCCACTGCTGTGCAGAGTCTGAAAGTTTATTGCATGGCTACTCAGAACTAGAGCAAGATTATTCTCTTTTTCTGAAACTTGGAACTGTCAGAAAAACTCTTTGTGCTTGGTCAAGCAAAACATTTTAGGTAGAATAGCTAAGATGTATAGCATGATTATTCAGAAGTTTTGCTTTTATTGTAGTCTTTAGTCACAAGATCTGACAATTTACTACATAAGATTTACTTGAGAATTAAACAGATACATTTGTGGTGACAAACAGTTTATGAAAGCTCTTGCTAAACTGGGACATCCCTGTGCTGGAGTGTTGTGGTTTGGGAATTTTTAAATAATTTTTGGAACTTTCTAAAGAGCATGAAAGTCTGCTTTGTTCATCTTCTGCAGATTCATCAGAGTTTCACACATAGTTTGCACATTTGTCATCTTATTTATGACAACTTTGAACATTTTTTTTAACATCTAATGAATCATATAGTGAGTTATGGCTCTGGTGAATTACCCAGAAATCATGCCTCTGAATATATAAAAGATCATGGTGGAATGTCTTCTGTCTTATATGTTTCCAAGGGCAATTGCTCATTAGCTGTTTTCAGATCTTGGCTGCAGGTATTTACATTTTAAGAAAGTGAGCAGTCTTTTCAATGGGCCACCATCAGTCTTCATGTCAGCTGCAGCAAGCAACATTTCCCTGCATTGTTTTGTGGTGATAACTAAAGGGAACACTTGGGACTGCATTTATTTAAAATTGTATTACTTCTGAAAGAATGATGACAACTGGCTTGAGTGCAGCCTGCCTAACTTTATGATGCTCAGAATGTTATAAATTTCATTCACGTTGCTGTAATGGAGAGTGCTTGGTAGAACAGAAGGAGGGTGTTATATTCTCTGTAAGCAAAGGTGAAGGCACTAAAAAATTATTTCCCTGGTCCAAAAGACAGTGATGGCTCTTCAGCCAAAGACAATTAAAAACCTTCCCTCAAGAATAGCACTTCCAATGCTGGGATATTTCTGCCCACTCTCTCTGTGGTGGATGAAATATCCCCTTTCTGAGTAGCTGAACCATGGACTGATTGCTAACAAAGGAAAGTAATTTTCCCATCCTAGCACTCTCACAGGCATAAGAAGTAGTTTCTTAACGTTTCTGTTCATCTTCCACTTAATTTTCTTCTGTCAGAAACAGAAGCTCAACACAGTTTGAAATTTCAACATTTAATTCAACCTGTTTTGAAAAGCTGTTATCACCTGTTTAATGGTTTTTACTACAGAAGGTCTCTTAAACAGGCGAAGAGGGACTATTAACACTGAACGTAAAGATTGCTTTTCATTCCCCTAGTAGTAAGATTCACTTCAGCCTCCTGTTTTTAACTCCCTGACACAGCATTTCATATGTTGGTTTATCTTCTAGGAATAGAAGATACTGAATGGTTACTAAGCTACCCTTCAAGAAGAATAAAAAAAAAATTAATTGGGACTGAGCTAAAATATAAAGACATTTGAATTTAAAGAGTCCAATTTGGTCTTAAGGCTCCAATAGTGACTAATAAATCCTCAGTTAGAGGCAACTGTTAACAGTGAGTTTTGTCTTATGTTTTCCATACAAATGAAAACTTTCATTACTTACATATGGATAATCAGGTCCTATTGTGCTCTAAAATAACATGATTTTGTAAAACTTCATGAAATTTTGCTTGCTGTTCTCAGAATAATCCATGGTTACTGCAGCATGAGGAGTATGTGCAGTGACAGTTTGGTCTTAAAACCAGGGCCTTAAAACCAGGCTCAGTGTCAGTGGGCTTTAGGTCAATACCTAAGGCCTGAGATTTAGCAGTGAGTATTTCATGTGCCATTAATTTTGTGTTGGATGCAATGAAAGGTCAGGCCCCAAAGCAGCAAATAATTAAGCAACTAAAACACTAATATCTGCTTCAACACATCAGCTCTAGTGCCAGTGAGGGAATTATAGTTAAGTGTGAAGAGAAAAGGATCCCACCTTCTTCTTCAGCGTCCCCTTTTGCTGAGACAGAGGAGTTAACAAACTTGGGACTTATTCTTGCTGCATTTCAGCCTCTTCTGACGGTTTCAATAAAACTACTTTTCCCTTGGCACAGTGTCGTGCCACGTCTGCTCTGAAGCCCAGCCTGTGCTCTGTATGTGTGACCTGGGAGGGGCTGAGGGGTTCTCGTGGATTCACAGCAGGCATCCTGGGGCACACAGGCAGCTGGAGCTCGCCTGCTACCTGCTTGAGGGGGCATCATTTGCACTGAGTTACGTTTTTACATTCCTCACTGAAATGGTGCAATGGTAGTAACATAAACAGGAAGGCTATAGATTGTTTTCATACTCTTTGTAAATCCAAACTCTGAAAACAGTTGTTGTGAATGCTCCAACATGGACAGAACATCTAAAGCACCTTCACAGCCACTGTGATGTCTTTGGCTGAGTCAAGCACATTCTTGACGGAAACATCAACTCCACCTTCTCTTCCCTATTAAAATAAAAATAAAATAGCTTTAGCAGTGGAGGCACTTCCAGAGATTAAACTCAAACTCTTGCGTTTACTTGAGATGTCTCAGTGAATTAATCATCTCACTTTGTTAATTAACCTTGCTAGTACCATTAAATAACAATGTGGTTTCTGTTCATCCATGGAGCCAAGGCTGCTTGGTACTTATTTGACTACAAAGACTCCTGCAATCACTCCCCAGAGCTGTTTTATGAGAGGGACCCTGAAAGAGCTTAATCTTAGCAAGGTGATTTATATTGGTCTATTTACAATTGCTAATTTCGAGGTCAATAAAGCAAAGCAAAGAAACTTGAGTCTGGACTCAGAAAACAGTTTAGGAAAACAAAGAGCTAAACCTTCTTGTGCTCTTGAAGCATTTGTTCCCTTTACAAAAGTTTGAACCTAGCTTAGTGAGACTCAAGTACTCTTGTGAGCTCTTTTGTTCTCAGCAACATATGAAAATTCTAAATTGTGAAATATTGCTCTTCCTTCCCTGTCCAACTCCTTCTTACAAACCCAGAAAAAAAGATATAAATAATCAAGTACCAACTTTTTTACCCAGAACCCGTTATTATTTTTATGAATAATTGCTCCCCTAGAAGTGATTTGTTCGGTACCAGAATATCTTGGGTAGGAATCAAAAAAGGAGGATGGTTTTCCCTTTAAATACACAGCCTCAGACAAAAGAAATGCTCAAGACAATGTTCTTTGAACCAAAGCTTTCCAAAGAGACTCTTTCTTTGGGTGCAGGCTCAGGAGGATGCCCAGGTTTACACCTTTAGCAGGTTTGAGACCGGAATGCCAGGAGAAGTCAGGGTTCACAATGAAAATGTCTGCTGTTATAGTACTACAGCCTCCACAAAAATGGGAAAACAATCCCTGCTGTTTCTTGCAAGACTCTTGCTACTCCCAAACACAGCATCAGTGGCCCTGCTGATATCTCACCTTTCAACCAAACACTGGAGCTGCAGCTCAGATCAAATCAGAACAAAGGTCTGGTTTACTTGGGTCAGACTGTAGCAATCTTGAAAGAGCAGAATCCTGGTTCGGTCTGGAATTTAATTTCATCTTCCTCCTCAGGAAGAAACCATGGGATTTGTATCTGAATGTTCTGCTTTGCACCTTTCTCTCTTTTCAAGGTAAGGCTTATTACCAATGGTTTTGAATTTCGCTGCTGAAGATTTAGGTTTTTAGATTTTGTTTGTTTTCACATGGCTGGAAAGCCTCTAAGTAATTATTTTTGAAAGAAGCTTTTCAGCTCCACCTCCTTTAAATGGACTTTCTTTAGAAAAAAAAAAAAAATAAAGAGAGCAAATAGTAGGGATTCAGTCTGTCTTATTTGTAAAACAGGCCAGAGGAGGCCATAATACTTGCATCTGTACTCCTTCCTCACAGGCAAAATCAGCTGAAAACCACAAAAAAAAAAAAAAAAATAAAAAAAAAGGGACTGGTTGGTAGGAAATCCATTAATCTATTTTAAGAGAGGAAAAACAGGGTAGCATTGAACAGTCAACAAAACAAGAGTCAAATTGAAACGATTCTCCTGAGGTTCTATTGAGAAGTTTGCTTGGGATAATCCTCCTCAAAGACTCATCTTACTCTGCAAATACAGGGACATTTCCTCTCCTCCTGTATCAGCGGGATGCATCTGTAGCTGTCACAGCCATGACTGCAAGGGAACTTCCTTGGACCTGCTCTGTGTTAATGCCAAGGAATTCAGGTGCTGGTAGAATCCAGCAGAGAGAAGAGGGCAGGATACTCAATTCTCAAATAATCTTTGCTGAAGTAACAAACAAGGTCATTTCAATAAGCTAGAAGAGCCATGAATATCTAGGCACCATGATAGTTCCTTAGCAAGTCAGGAGGGAAGCCTAAAGTAGGGATTATCTGGAACCAGTTGAACAGAAACAGAATCTTTTTATTACCTCCACGACAGGACTTCCTGCTCGGCACAGATGGCTTTGTCAGTCCCACTCTAACAGAGCTTTTCTTCCAGCTCTGCAGCAACCCATCTGCCAGGGTTATTATTCTTTTGTCACAAAGGAAATAATGTTTCTTTCCCAGGCACAGCCACGGATAACTATTTTTTAAAGCCAGCTCCTTGTTTTTAATTACAATGCATTTCCCAGCCTAACACCCTAGAAAGGCTGCAAGAGTAATGAAAGATAATGCAGCTTTATATGCAGTGACTGTAAATACACATTATTCATTCAGTCTTAAGGAGCAAACAAAAGTCCAAGACATTACCTTGAAAAGCAAACAATGGCTCTTTTTAATAAATAGATATCTTCTTCTGCAAGGAATATTATGTTTATTCGAAAATCATAGTTCTTGGGTAAAAAAGAACACCTCCAGCAATTCTTTTCATTCCACATTTTACCTGTATTATAGACTCATAAGAAAATATTTGAATAATTTAATGAGACTTTTTTCACATGATGTACTTAGTTTTCAAAAAGACCATCAAATAATATAGCAGCGAAGTCAAAATAACATCATACAGCACCATCTGGAACACCAAATTACTGTATTTGAAAGCTTTGACTAAAACTATTTGCTACCTGCTGCAATCTGCAGAAAATACCACAAAAAATGATCCAGTTAGAGGAAGGTCATCACACAGACCTCATTCCAGGGATAAGCCTGCTGCAGTTTAGAAATGCACATTTCTGCTTCCAACTGAAAAAGGTATCCTGTTGGGAAGCTAGAAGAAGATAAAATAGGCACAGCTATTTGTATGAACAATTTCCAACTGGGGAGCTATAGAAAGTACATATTTGCTCTGCCACCATGAAGCCTGGAGTGGAAATCACATCAGCTCCTTTCCACCCTGGCTCTTTGCCCACACACTGCCTGCCCCGCAGGGTTGCCCTGGAGCCAGCTTCAGCCAGGGACACTGGAACTGGAGCAGTCTGGAGCAGTGCCCAGGGGCCAAACAAACTTTTAGTCATTCACAAATACTTATCTTGTATAAGTTTTGGTCCGATTAGAGACGTGGTTCTGGACTAATGTTTGTAGAGCTGGGCAGTCCCAAACCCAGCCCTCTCCAGTCCTTTCTTGTCAGGGCCTCAGTTCCCCTTTCTGCCAGCAACAGGAAATGGAGACACTTTCCAGTGAGGTCCAGAATCCAAACATCTACATTGATCAACTCCCTAACGCAAGAGTGCAGAGAAAAAAATCTAATCTGATAGTGCTGCACTGGGAAACAAGAAAAGCCCATGTTAAACAGAATACATTTCTTTAAGTTTGGTACACAAGCAGGCAGCCACAACATTTTAAATGAATTCACTCATATCTTGTGACTTTTCTTCCTAGAAGCAGCTATATGAACTAAAATCTCAGTTTGTGGGAGCAAATACCAAGTTCTACATACTATATAAAGAGTTTTATAAATAAAGACATTTCAGCCTTGTTCAACACTGTCATATCTACTCTCTGTGAAAACTGTATGTATTCATCTACTGCTTTTGAATATTATATTGTAATTTGAAATTCTATTTGAATCAGAGTTTAATCAGACTATGATATTTGTATCAGCATGCTCTCCCTTATGAACTCCACTACAATCCCTGGTTTATTACATTGGTTGAGCTCCTTATTTTTTAATATGTTTGAGGAGGACAGGACTTTCCCACTTTAAAGGCAGAGTAAGACTGAGTGAGACTCTAGGAGTCCCTATTAAAGTGTTTGCATTTGCAAAGAGAGGAGCCTAAGAGGGATTTTCATAAGTACTCAACAAAGTCTTTTCATTCCCAGTGGATTTAGGATCCATTTCTCTAGGGACATTTCTGCAGGGAGTGATCTGAGCCCTTTCTTCCCTGAGGCCAGCAAGCCTGAGGTTGCTGTAGGTCAGGCAGCTCTCTGAGCAGAGCACTGTGCTCCTGCTGAGAGCCACGATGGATCTGCTCAGCTCCAGTCTGGCTCTGGCAGACATCTCCTTACGGTAGCTTGGAGCAGTTGTATTTGGATCTGTCCAAAGCCTTTAGGAGATGCTCCCTAAATCCTTGTCACTGAGCCACCCTCTTATTCTGAATTCACAAGTGAAGGTGTCCCTGATGAAAACCCAGAGACAAATCTCTGTAGACTGCAACATGTGTAGAATAACTTGACCCTTGGGTCTTCTACCTCTAAGTAGTAGCAAGACCTTAATGTGCCAGACTCATTTAATGTCAGATTTTAGTGATCTATTAAAAAGGGGAAATACATTTTGCAAAATTGAAATCCACATTTAGGCACGGTTCTTACGTACAGTGTCTCATGACCTGGGAGAAGACCTTTCCTCTAACCCAGTCATTGAAACAACACAGCTGACTGTGGAAAATTACTAATTTAGTTCACTCTAATAATTTAGAGGAATATCTTTTTATGTGTTTTAAAATCTGTACAGTTTATGCTGCCAAGGTTTTCCCATGGACAAGGTGGTGTGCTCTCTGACACTACAATTCAACCTATTGAACCAGCCTGCTCAGTCCTTTCTTCTTTTGTCACACTGGGACAGCTGAACAGACCAAGAAACCTGTCCCTTAAGAGCAGGGTGACCCTTCAATTGGCTGGTGGAGCTGAAGGTTCCAAAAGCAGAGACCTGTTCTCCTGGGGGAGTTTATTATGTGAAAGAAAGGTTATGCATGGTAAATTACACCAGCAGAGAAAGAGCCCTTTGCACACACAAAAGGAGCCAGTCTTTGGAAATGTATGGCTCCATTTAAAAATAAATTTTAAAAAGCTCTTAGAGATATCAAATACTCTGGGTGTGGAGATAAAAGTATTAACTTTCTGGACTATTTTTTTGACAAAGGAGGAGTTCTACTTTTGTCTTTGCAGAGACACTCTATCCCTCAGAGACACTCAGGAAAAAAATGAGTGTGACAAGCAGTGGAACTTTTTTTTCTTTTTTTCCTTCTGATGAAGTCTTCAGGGATCCACAACAGAGATTGAAATAAAAAGTGCTGAGAGCTTCCAGTGGGATGGCCAAACAGAAAACTGTGAGTGAGGCTGCTCAGCACTTTGCTGCTTCCCAGGAGCTTTTCTCTCTTCAGGTCACCACATTGTTTTACTAAAAGCCCATCCTATTAAAGTGAGGGATTGTGCACATAACACATCTACAGATCCCTCTGCACCGAGGAGGGAGGCAGAGGAATCTCCTTGAATTTGCAAGAACTGCACATACCCAAATTAATGTCTGTAACTTCTGCTCTGCAACTTCTGGTTTCCTTGCATCCTAAAGAACAATCAGGTCCTTCAGCCTTCAAATTTCCTCAGTTTTCAAAAAAAGGAATCAAATTTAACACCATCCTTAACCACTTTTGGCACAGCTGAAATTCTGATGCCTCATCAAAACCTTTGATTCCGTCTGCCACTGATGGATGTGAAATTACATGAAGCTTTCTGGATTTACTATTTACCTACATAATGATTTAGGATGCAAAGATGTATTTTAGCATTTAATTTACCTGGTGCTGCTAAAGTCCAGTTTGCTCGGAAACCATATCTCTTCCTTCTTTCCCGACACATATGAATAATTACAATGCTTATTTTTGTTACCAACAGCAGAAATCTAACTCACATTTCAAATAGAACAGTACAGGAAGTTACTTTGTCTCAGCACAAACAGCTCCTGTAGCCCTGATTTTTTGTCCAAATCCTTACTGTTATTGAAAAGTACAGACCATATCCAAATGACCAGAGGTTGGTCCCTTTTTAAGGAATATTTTCCTGTCTTTAATATGGATTGCTGTAGATGCTGGGCATCCACAGCCACACGCGTGCCCATGGAAGGGATGTCATGGAGAGTGACGAGCCCATTAGATTCACTGCTGACCTGCAGCTAAAGACTTCAGAGTCCTCTAAAGAACACCTGGAAAACAACACAGAATAAAAGCTCAGCAGACTTCTTAGTGGGAAGAAAGTTTTGGGAGTATGAAAAACCTTTACTGGAAATTATCAGTGTAGGCAGTCACTGGTTGCTAAGGTTCCAGTTTGCCCTTAAGCTGATTTCTTAGAATCATAGAATGATTTGTGAAGGAAGGAACCTTGAAGATCATTTAGATTCAAGCCCCTGTCCTGGGCAGGGACAACTTTCACCAGATAAGGTTGCTCCAAGCCCCATCCAGCCTGGCCATGAACACTTCCAGGGATGGGGCAGCCACAGCTTCTCTGGGCAGCCTGTGCCAGGGCCTCACCACCCTCATAGGGAAGAAATGCTTCCTAACATCTAATCTAACCCTGCCCTCTGTCAGTCTGAAGCCATTTTACCTTCTGTCACTCCATGCCCTTGCCCATGCCCTTGTCTCAGCCTGCCTTTGTTTAATGTCTCTGTGCTGCTGGACAGGGTGACCTCATGGTAAATGCAGCCTCCCAAGAAGCTGTGGTGTGTGGGATATGTGGGGGAGATAGAAGAGGACTCTTCATTTGCAACCAGCTGTTTAGGAATACTCAGGTGTTAATCTAAAGCACAGTTTGGCCTCTGAGAGTAAGACACAAATATCTTTAGAAAAAGCAACTTTGCACAGTCTCTCAGAAAAGCACAGTGTAGTTTTCAAATTCTCAGTTCTTGTAATATTTCTTATGCTTCAAAGCACTTTCCTTTAAAGACTCTCAACTCCCCTGAGAATCTTAGCTGTCGTTATTTTTAAATGCAAATTTCTATCTTCTAAACTACTTAGATTCCCTGAACCCCATACCAGTAACTTCTAATACCTCAGAAAACCAGAAGGCAACCCAATTGAATCTAATTTTAATCGTTTTGAAAAATCCCCAAATATCTTGCTGTTCTGGGGGGCTTGATTCTCAAATTATTTTAGAAACTATTCTTTATATGGCTTACACCATAACAAGGACAAGGGGAGAGAGAGATTCAGAATAAGGGGGACGTGCTGGACTGAAGGGAGCCAAGGAGCGTCCTCATGACAGACTGGATGAAGAAGCTGGGGCAGGGAACTGAAATGACCTTTCTACTGTGCAAGAGACTAATGTCAACCTCATTAACATAGTTCCCAAATCTGATGCCCTCTCTAATCATCCATACTGCTTCCTCTAGAGTACTCCCTAAGGAAAAATATTCCAATAGCATTCAGGGCCTCACAGGATAAAAATCTTTTCTCTTGAACCCTATTACTGAGCATTAATCTTAAGTGGAAAACAAATGATTAGAAGAACTTGTTGATAATTCTGGCATTTCAAATTAAAGGGCAGTGGTAGAGAGATAACCCACATGTTTATTTTCTCCTTACATCAGTTCCCAGTTGATGCAGGTACATTAACACTAACAGAGCTACTCCTGGTCCGCTCCAGTGCAGCTCAGCAAGAACTCCCTCCTTGTCTTTCTTAGACCTGCAATACCATTTTTGGGATCTTGGTCATAGAAATTCTAGGTGGAAATAACCTTTGGTCATTATAAGATCATGAAATTAAATGTGAGAAAGCCTAGGGATGCCTCCAGCTCTTCAGGAGGTGTTTTACTGAAGGCAGCTGAGGAGTCTGCCTTGTCAAAAATCAACACTAAAACGTTAAAAAAAGAAAACAAATTGAACAAATAGTTGATGTCCTTTCAATTTAAGTATTACAAGGACTTTCTAGGAGATCCAAACTCTATTTGAGACAAATGGGTTTGAAATTGTTAACATTTCAGGGAAGATGTGGCTGCAGGACAGCTTTCAACACAGGGGATGTCTCAAGAGATTTATTTCCTTATTTTGAAAAAGGATTTGGGGATGTAGGGCTGGGAACTCCAAGGCTTACTTACACATTTGAATTAACTAATCAGTTTTCTTACTACCATGCTGAATCAGAATGCTGCATGTCTGATTCTCTGTATGAGAAGGCACACTGGTGTTACTGCTGATGTAAGTAGGGATTGGTCCTTATAAACAGTCAGAAACCAAAATAGTAAAGAAAAGAATCTATTTCTTTCCTTGTCACACAAAATTATAAGATTATGCATTACAAGAGGTGATGTTTCAATGGTTAGAATTAGTTTATTTAGAAAAAGTCATGACATAAATCCTGCAGTGTGGAGGATTTGTGTTGACAGAGTATGCTACAATTTTTGAAGTCCTTTTCAACCTGGACTCCATTATCCTGCATCATTCATGCAGTGCTTTGAAGTGCTTGCTTACAGAAAAGACCACACATACCTGCAGAGGACCAAGCTATCCAAGCTGCCTACACTTTTGCATCCATGACTTGTGCTGAAGAAAAAATTAGTTTTCAGGCTAGGAGAGTATAATTTGGTAAGACATTATAAGGCTGTAAAATAACAGCAGCAACCTTTAAATGTTAAATATTTGCAGAACTTCTAGCAAATATACTCTTCTGGCTACAGTGATTACCTGCCTACTGAAATGTTTGCATACTTGCCTGTATTTAGTATCACCCTTTGCTCAGTGTAATACAGTGTTAAATCGTTTTTCAGTGTAATCTTGTAAAGGACAATTGCTGTTTGAGCTACAGCAGCTAAACTCAAGACTAATTACAGAAACCAAAAAACACGGCAGGGCAGCCCAGGAAACAACTCCATGGGAAGTTTGCCACTACAGTGACTGTCACATTTGTAACTCTGAAGGGCTGCAAGGTTGGCTTCAAGGTGAGATCCTCACATTCCCAAAGAGGAAGCACGTGAGGAGTGCCCTGCTGGCAGCTGGACAGGGCTTGGGGCAGCATCCAGTTGTCACCACGATCTCAGGAGTGAAACGGCAGATGTGGGAGGAGGGCAAGAATATCTGCACACATGTCCTCTCCTTTCCAGAGCTGTCCAAGCCTTGATTTGTACGTTCATTTGTGTTAATTTTCCCAAATCCAGCTTTAATTTAAAGCCTGTTCTCTTCCACAGGGGTTACACCCAGTAGCTGCACAACCAGCATCCTTCAGCACTTCCCAGAACTGTTCCAGAAAGGAAGAGGGGCCCTGTGAAGCTTTCTGCAGAGCACTTTCTGTTCTATTAGCTGTATGTATACTTTGAAGAGTGGATTAAATGACAGAGTCCCACTTCTCAAACCCTATTTACTTGACAGGTATTGACTAAAAAATTTTGACTCTTTTTCTCCTTGGATACAGCTCTGATTATGCCTTTTGGGTCTCAGATTGGTGGACAGCAACATTCTGGTGACAAGATGATAAATTTGACATTTTTGGAGTACAGTTTACTGTGCAAATTACTGCACTATAACATACTGTGCCAGATGAAATAAATAAACCATGCTTCCCTTTTTTTGAATCTCATATAGTTGTTAACACTTATGCAAAGTGGATATTAAATGTCACTTCTTTTTTGACATCCAAATCACTTCATGAAGTCGCTGGAAAGTAGAGGCTTCTGTCTGCAATACTGGTATAGTAGGAGTTTTCATGCACATCTATTCTGTTAAAATACTTTTAACATGCTTCATGTGCAAGATCCTTTCCCTCTTCAGCCTCTCTTTCTCATTACCACTGCTGACGTGCATTTTTCTTCTGCTTGTCAAATACAATTTCAGGACACAGGATTTTTTTATCTGTTACACCTTGCAGATGGGGAATTCGAGATTAATAATGATACACCAGTTGGAGGTTTTTTGATTCCTAATTCAGCACAGCTATTGGCTCATGACCACATGGATGTCCTAAAACATTATGCACTAATAAAATGCTCAGGGTCTAATGATATGGAATAAATGTTGACTGAATTCCCATCAAGTGATCTCATTGCATTTTTGAAGTAATACAATTTTACCTTCATTTAAAAATACATCTTTATCCAAAACCTGCACGTATAGGGTTTCAGTGTTACTGCCCTTAGAGAAATTGTCCCTGATGCTGTTTTTTCCATCCATGATTTATAGCAGCCTATATCACAGATGTCTTATTCAGGAGACAGATATGCCAGAAGAAAAGTGTCAAACAAGTTCTGAAGCAGTGATGAAAAACACCCTCGGAAGATGCATAATCTACATCAAAATAAGTGACTTAGTAAATAACAGAATAGCCCCAAACTCTGCAGATTTTAAGAAATGAAATATGTGGCTTGGTGGAAAGGCAGCAAACAGACATGCTTACCAGCAAGAACAGATACAGGATACTGGAAACAGAACTTACCTACTTTAATTGTTGCAGTTTTGCCTTCTATGTCACTTTGAAGTCAAGTGTTTTCCAAAACAGAGATTTAGCTAAAGTACCAGGGCAGCACTCAAACAGCAGAGATGACATGAACTGCTTTCTCTCCTCTCTTTTGTTTCCCTTATACCACAGTGTAGTGTTTTTCTGCACAAACATCTTGTCACTGGGGGAATCTTAGAGGAGCCCCACAGCCTGTCCCCTGTGCCTTCAAAGGCACCTGGGCTGTGAGCAGCATGCAGGTGGTTCTCAGAGGCTGGAAAAGGTGCTGGTGATGCATCAGTACTCTCACATTACCCTTGTTCTGAGAATACTTCAAATCCAAGTTTGTTCTGAGCATTAAATTGGCCTTGAGATGAAGCAGCTGTCCGAGTTTCCTTGGAAGGAGGCCAGCTGGCTATTAAGGAAGGCATTGGATATCCTAAGCAATGTTCCTGATCCTGTCCTTTCATCTGGTGTCCCCTGATACAAAATGATCTCTTTCTGGGAGCTGTCTTGCAGCTCGTGAATGAATTAGATGTGCTGGTTGAGCAACTTCTCCTTTTTCCCTCAGCTCAATAGCCTTTACTCTGATTTTTAAAGCAGTTCAAAAAGCCACCCAATAACATCAACATCAAGCAAAGGTTTTAGCCTAGGATTCTGCAGCTATCACATCCTCAGAGTGCCCACATGATCTAAACACTGCCTTAATATATAAAAAAAAGAGGCAAAAAGCCTGCAGGTAGTTAGGAACCAGGGGTACTGGAGCAGCTTTCTGCTCCCACATCAGCTGGTGCAGCATTCCCCGATTGTTCCCACAGCCCTCAGTGCCAGATGTCAGCACCTTGTCCCACCCACTGCACTCATCACTCTCCCCGCAGCTGGGCCATTTACCCTGACTTTCCTTTGCAAGTACAATCCACAAGTTCAAACCAAAGTCATGAAGTACATTTCCCTTTTTTGCTGGAGCAAAATATACAAAAGCATGAATGCTCCTTCAGAAATTTTGACCTTTTCCTCTTTTCTTTGGATCCAGAGTAAAATCCCGTTTCATATGATTGCCATCCCTAATGAGAAAGAACTGCTGCCCCCTTCATGGCTCCCTGCAGCTGACTCAACAAGTCACTGCATGTGATGGCAGCGTTTTGGAAAAAAGGCAGGTTGAAACACTGTGATACTTCTCTCATCATAATGGAATCATTCCTGATTAAAAAACACTCTTTTCACAAGTGCGGTAGTTCAGTGTTTATTAAAACCTAGAGATCAATAGGTTTTCTTTATATGTAATGCCTCTGGGTAGCATATGCCACCGTAAAATAGAAGAATTCCTATAAGCTGTGTGCTTGAGACTCAAATGAATATTTTAACCTTTCAGGAGGAAAAAAAAAAAAAAACCCACCCCAGTTCCCCCCACACCAGCTTCCCTCAAGAATCCACTTAATCATATTTTGAAATTTAATAAGGTTTTAGGAGTGATAACAGTGTGCTAGGTTACAGCAATAGAAGGGAATGGATTATTCTAACCTTTAACTACAGCAAATGTGAAGGGTGATTAATTTGGGAGGTTTTCTGAGGTTGGAAACAATACCTTAACTTCTTGAAGTCTATTGTTTCACCTTCTATTGAGATTGCACTCCTGTTTAACTTCCCCTAGTAAGCAGCCTGCAGTTATGGCACCACCAAACAAGCTGAACCCATGCATGGAAATTAAATTAAGACATCTCAGATGGGAGGTGAGAGCTAAAACAGAAACTGGGGAAGGTTCCTGTGCTGAGTTGTGCCACAGATCAGAGCAGATTATCACCATGGCTCTTCTGGGTTTCGACTTAGCCCATGAACAGAGGAATCCACTCATCTCCCAGTCCCAGAGGGCAAGACTACCAGAGCTATTGTGTAACAGCAGAACAAATAATATGCAAATAACTGCTTTGAAACCTAGTTCTGATCTGTGTTTTCATTCCCACCAAAGGGCACTTCTCAATAGAGGCTTTGATCTAGCAGGCTTTGGTGATGACTTTGATAATTCTTAGTAAATTATTCTGTTGTTGGCAGTAGTTTGGAATTGCCTGCCTTCATTTGGTTAAAAGTTTCCATGAGTTCAGTGTATGAGTTACAGAACATCTCTGATCTGAGCTGGGAAGAGAGACAGGAGGGAAAGGACTGGGGAGCATCTGTGTGGAGCAGAGGGTCGAAGTGTGTTCCTTCTTTCTGCATTTCAGAAGCAGAGGAAGGTGCAGATCTACAGAAAACTCAAGTCACTCTTAAACCATGAATTTTCAAAAGTTGAATTGGGGGTGCAATTTTTAGCACTGTGAGCTATTTTCTGGTGTGTTGCTGACTACAGTCTACAACAGAGTTCTCATCTATTTTTTGTTTGTTTGTTTAAATAGTACAATTATGCAAGAAGCTCTTGGTATTTATCCTAGTCAAGTCACTAGGAATGTATGGCAGATTTAGAAAGCAACATGAGTGAGCCCTTGATTAAAGATACAGAGAACTGTCACAACCTCTGCCTGCTGAGAGCGCTCCTGGAATAAATGTGTTGGTCTCTCTCTGTTTCAGATACACCTTTTACCTCTGTATCTCATTTGGATCCATCTCGTGGTGCCTGGGTTGAAGCCCTGTTGCACCAGCTTTGAATTACGTTCTTTACAAGCCAAAATTGTCAGGTTTTTAAAAGCAGGATGAAGATAGAGCAAAATGATATAAAAAGCTTGGAAATTTTTTTTTAAATATTCTAATGCAAAGGGGATGTAGCACACAAAGAAACACTGAGGAGGGAGAAATGGACTGTGTTAAATCAGCATGGAAAAACTTTCTCACTGAAGCTCACACATGACACTGTAATCAGTCTGCACACATTTTACCAGTAACCAAGGCATCATAGCAACCTGTATATCAGCTATACCCATGTAAGCAAGCCCATGGTTGTTTTTTATTTTTTTTTCCTTTTTAAAACTGACTACATTTACGTCTTTAGTCTCATTCAGTAGGTCACATTCAATTTATTTTTTTTAGAAACATTTAATTTAAAATTTATTTAACTTTTTTGTGATATTAAAATGTTCAAATGTAAAACACCCCATGTGATGAGTACAGCTCTAATTCTGGTTTTCAGTCCAATGAATCTGTAGTTTCTTAAACTGATCCCTATAGAATATCACAGCAGGCTGAAATGGCTTCAAGACTTTCTTTGTCCTCTGCAAACAAGAACAGTGACCAAAGAGCCACAGGACAGGAGGATGCAAATATGTCAAATATTCATCCTGAAAGATACCAGCCATTTCTCTAGATTTTTCTTGGGTTGACTGGATCCCAAGATCCCATCTGGGAACCATCAGACTTCAGGACTGTGAAATTTGGCTTTCATAGCTTCAGTGATGGAATGACCTAACACATTGCCCATGGAGTGCTCTCTCCCTGGATTTAATATAGATTTGCAAATTGATTCTGCATCGATGGGAGATGAGGTGTGGTGAGCAGGAGAGCACAAGGCAAGAAGCACGAGGCGCTGCTGCTGCTCCCTGAGGACAGCTCTGCTGGCTCATTAATTCTTAGCCTGTTGTTAATCTCAGATGCTCACTTGATTCTGCGACCCTGCCAGGTTTCCATTTAACACTGCCCTCTGTAATGTTCCTCTTTCCTGCTGGTTTTCTCTCGCTGGAGCACTGCTGCTCTCTAGCTTTCAAAACTCCTTCTATCCTCCACTTTTCTCTCATGAGTGATTTCCTCACATATTTCACTGCTCTCCTGTCTAAATTAAGATGAAAACATATTATTCACATCCTAGGCAAAGATATCACTTATTCTGCATGTTTTTAAAATGCAGGAGCAGAAATTACCTCTGAAAGGAAGGTGAGCCAAAGCAATCTATCTCCTAGGAGCAAAGGTATAGTGGAAGGACAAATATTTACGTGAAGCTTCTTGTGGACAAGGTGCCCTGCAAAGCTGAAGGTGTATATACAGGCAAAAATCATGCATCAAGTCACACATACATGTCCTTTACCACTCACAGTTTCATACAGCTCCATCAGTGGGCAAGAGAGGGACTGATGAGACTCTTGTGAGCACTGAATCGTTTTTACCATTTCTCTTCCCTCCTCATATGTAGGCGGAAAAAGAATAAACAGAAAAAAAAGTGGAGAATTTAACCTGCATGAGAAGATGCTGCCATGTAGAGGAAGCTCTGATATATGTGGATGGCCCTGGGAAGGAGCCCTTGGCTGTGTGGGGAGCTCCAGCTGCTGCATGGGGAGGTGATGCTGTGACATCCTTGGGGCGCCCGGGGCTGGCAGGGAACACGGGGGGTCCCCGGGGTGTTGGGGGTGTTTGTGTCAGTCACACCACGGGCAGGCAGGGCACAGGAAACACCAGCAGCAGGAAAGTCACTGCTTTTGGAGTAGGAGAATCTGGCATGGCTAAACACTCTTTATAATCTCCAACAGGTGTTGGGGTTTTTATCTGAAGATAAAGGTGCAGCCTCTAGTAAATCACCCTTCTAAGGTAATATTTGCATAAGAAAGGTCTGTGGCTTGGCCAGCTCATTACAGGAACATTTCAGCAGGGCTCTGTCTGTGATGCCTTATGATTTTAGCTTTTAAATTTTCATATATTTGTAATTCTGCAATTCTTTAGTGTATAACTCTAAACTCCATATACAGTGTCAGCTACTGCTCTCCCATTTTGGTCAGACACAACAATTTCTCTCTAGGCCTGGGAATCAAGGACATCTCACTGTCTCAGTCCCTAAGAAATGTAAACAAAAGTGAGTTCTGGGGGAGCAAACCTGGAGTGAATGACTTCATTACCTGAAGCTGTAATTGGAAGATTAACTGCCAATATGAAAATGGACCAAACTTATAGAAGTATAAAACCCAGTGACCCATCCACCTTTGGATGTAGGCCCTGGGGGGAGCTTTGTCTGCCTGAAATGTACCTGAATGCCCTTCAATAAATATAACTGCTTTTTATTCCCTTAATTTTGTCTAGCCTCTGTTTTTAGGTAGTCCCAAAAAGACATCAGCTATGGCACTGACTGCCCTACCAAGACAGATGCACAACTCTTCCCCCCAGCAAACCTAAGGAAATTCTCCCATTCGCTTCCACCTGCTCAAAATTATGGTGAGGACCTGGGAATCACTGTGATCTAAAGGCATATGATCAATAAACTGCCTTTGATTTCACAGATCTAAAGATAACTTCAGAAGCCTGAACTTCGGAGAGGGGGCTGTCCTTTATGCAACCAGATTTGTCAGCAAGGGAGAGCTCTTTGATCTGGATCTCTTGCAAAGGCTTCTCCTGACCTTTTCTCCCACACACAGGCATCTCTTGGGATGCATATCCAGCCAAGCCCTTGATTTCAATTCATATTCTTAGAGTTTTCTTGTGTGTTCATCCTGTATTTCAATGATTAATCTGAGAGCAAAATTAATTTTTGCTTACAAACTTCCTGTGAGAAGAAGAGCAGTTTTGCATTTGGTATCTGCCTGTTGGTTCCTTTAGACACAAGGAAGAACTTATTTAGCAATATCAAGTGTGGAAACAGCTGTGCAGCCCTCAACTGAACTGTGTTTGGGGCAGCTCCAAGGTGAAGGAAGTCCTGGGACCTCAGTAACTTGTGACCATCGACACCGAGTTTTTTGTAGCACAAAACTTGCTGTGAAAAAGCCCATGAAACTGGGAACAAGTGCTTGCAGGGCCGGGGACCCCCTGCTTTAGTGATTTCAAGCAGGCAGAGCATTAGCTGAGTTCCTACTTGCTCAGCTGAGTTTGGGAACGGAACAGCTCAGAGTTTAGGAAGCAGGTAAGTTTATCACTGACTAGAACTGACTGAACTAGGAACACTTTTATTAATTGGTACAGCAGCATGTAAATGCTGTTGGGCAAAGGCTCCCAGCACTACCTTTAGTTACCTGGCCAAATGTAACAGGGATCTTCTTGAAGGGGCAGACCTGGAATGAACAGAATTGAATAGAAAGAGCTCTTTGCAACTTGAAATCTTAAGGCAGCCAACAGTGCCCTCTTCGGGGTTCTTGCTGAATTCCTTCAGTAAATCAGGTATTTACAAACTGCTGGCTGTAAAACATGTGTTTTACCTTTCATTTACTCCTATTTGTATGCTTACACACATGATGTGTGAAATACTAAGCACCAGAGGGAAAAAACCCCATTCTAAAACAGTTTTTCTTATTTTTATTTTCAAGATTAGCTACTGACAGGTGTCAGGCAGACTACTTGGTCTCTAGACCATGGTCCATCATGCTTATACTTACTTTTAGCCTACATGAAGACAAAAAAAAATTTCCAACTGAAAATAAATTTCAGAATTAACTCACCAGATGCCAGTTTATGTGCTGAAATACTCGGGACTTGGGTCCAGGTGCAATGCCATAAACCAGAAATTGTCCAGGCTTAGCTGAAAGTCTGAAAATTCCCCTTTGCCCCCCAGTGTATCATCACTGACACAAGAGCCCTGTGAGCCACACCTGGTTCCATCCCCTTAGAGAAGCTCCTACTCCACCATCACCACCTAGAAAAGTATCTCAGGAGCCCTGAAGCACTACTTTAATATACATCACTTGAACCGCAGTTTAAATTACCCAGTCTGGCTCTTTGCCACTTGAGCCTGTGCTATCCCAATTCTTCTTTACAGTGGGAAATCTTGAGAGAGTTTCCTTAGGTCTTTCTGAGCAACTCTGCAAAATTCCTTTGAGGTTCCCTTTCAGGTTATGTTAAAACAACTATAAATTCTCAAGTTTGTAACTGAGACCTTAGTTCTAAAAGTTTTCAAAGCTTAATTAATCATAACAGGAATAGACAGCATTTTCAACAACTGCCCAGCAGCTGTATTGATCCTACATGTGCACTCAGCATCACTGAAACACTAGGGAAATAATTTATGGCCAGTGACAGAACAGCTGCTACCAACAAATTATAACCAGAAATAAACAGATAATGCAGAGTTATTAAAAATAAAATAAAGTTAGATGGGCACAACTGAAATCTAGGGAGAAATAATCACGAATTCACACACCTGGTTTCAAATACAAAACCCCTGGAGCAACAGGAACAGTGCGTTACCTGTGACTACAGACAACTGTGCAGGAATCAGTCTGAGGAAGGGCAGAGGGTAATAAGGAGAGGAAGGAAAAGCAAGCAAACATCGACACAGGTAAAATTGCTTGAGAAAAGAGAATTAATGGTCTTGGTTGATTTTCATTCAGGTTCTGGAGAGCAAGATGAAATGGACACTCAGGATTTTTGCTTCGTGCAAAGAGAAATAAGAAAAATAAACACAGAACTACTGCAGCACGAAGGATTACTGATCTTTCTGCAAAAGTGCAGATAGTGATGGATGCTCAGATGGTCTAGAAGACAAGGAAACATTATGAACCACAATGGAGTATTTAATCTGCAAAGAATCAGAATAAAGGCTTTTTTATTTTCAAGGCTGTGATGCTGTAGCTCAAGCAAGCTGGATTGAGCCACAGAAATGCAGTTGGCTGTGGCAGAGAAGTCACTGCCCCGGTGCTGGGGGGTGCCTGAGGAGGTGCAAGCAGCGCTTGCTGCTCTGCACTGCTCTGCTGTGTTTGGTTACATTCTGACTTGCCTTTTCTCCAGCATTCTGCACATCTTGAATTCCCTGCTTCAGACCAGAGAGTTAATTGCCTTTTTTTCTTCTCCAAGGCTGCCTGTGCAGAGGCACCATGCCTGGAGATGACTGCTCTGGCTCCTGAGGACCCTGACAAGCAAACAGCTGAAGGTTCATGTGCTGGCAGAGGCAGTGATCTGTGCTGGTAATCTGTTCAGATTCTAGTTTCCTGAAGTTTTGTGAAAAAGCACAAAAGGCTGTTCTCACAGAACAGTTGTTCATTGCCAAAAGCAAATAAAGCCCACCTCCAGCAAAAACTGATGATGTGTTTGCACACTCACTATAAAAGCAAGTGATGCAGTCAGACCAAATTCCAGATTCTGGAGATCTCCTGCAGCTGACTTTGCTTTAGAAGAATGAATACAGCCTCTCTTCGGCAAGGGAGGAGAGACCACCCAGTCCCAGGGTGAGCTTTCAGCTCCACTGAGCCCCAGCCTTTGTCTCACTTTATGAATGCATAAGAAAGAAAAGTTCATTGGTAAAGAAGTTTTACAACTACGTATGCTTCTGAATTTTCCAGCATTGTGTAAATCCTTTCCCAAGTTGTCTCCTGGAAATCTATACAGCTTCAAATGCATCCAAGGTGCCCCTGGCACGGACTACACAAAGGAAAAAAAAGTTTAGCTTAGGCCTAATGACAAAAAGCATTTCTTCCACTGTCACTAATACTTTCACGTGATACTGCACATCTTTTTTTTTTTTTTTTCTACCGTTTTTCATACAAAGGCTACACACAAACAGTTTTCTGCCATGTAAATGCAGACCCTATCAATAGAAGCTAGGTAACGAAGTATCCTTTAAAGAAATAGCTATATATATATATATATATATCTTTTGTTTCCATGTTTTGTTTTGGACTCTTGTAAAGAGCTACAAGGCTAAACCATCCATCAAAGTCAGCACTCTCTATGGGGGCCAGTGTAGCCAGGGTCCTGAGCATCACTGGGGAGCAGCTCATGGGATGAAGCGCTGGTGACAGACCTGACACATATCTGCATATATGTAACATTATATCTGCTGGCTGCAGAAGTTAATCATGCTGGTGCCTCTGCACTAAGCAGCTTTCACGTTGCAAGTAGGAGGGGGAGTTATTTTTAGCCCCAGGTATTATAGTGAGACATTGAATGCTGATAGTGGAGGGGATAGTGCATGATTAGCTGAAGGCCAGACAGGAGTGTTCTTGTAATGACAGCTATCGTACTGTGTGTCACTTGCAAATGGAAGTGTGGCTAAAAATACACAGCAACGGGATAAAAATACACTGTGCAAAAATTACAGAGCTAATGGAACATCCAAAAATGTGGTAAGACACTGGCATCTTTCCACAGAAGCACAGAATTCCCTTAATCAGACAATAAAGGATCGTTCCCTTCAGTGGAGTTCTCAGAGGTGGTCTTAACACTCTGGAACAGGGAGGGCAGGGTGGCACTACAGCTCCAGGACTTTTCTTAGGAACCAGCTGCTTTTAGCTTGACTACACCTGGCAGGTTTCTCCGTGGCCTGTGGCAATGAGCATGACCAAGACACGGCTTGGCAGGACCAGCTCCAGGCTCTCAAAGTCCTGTTTGCACTCAGACACTGATCCTGCACAGCTGCTGAGGCAGACACACGGTGATACTGAGGGGCTGGGACATGTCCAGAGAAGGGCAGCAGAGCTGCAGAAGGGTCTGGAGCACGAGCCTGATGAGGAGTGACTGGGGGAGCTGAGGGTGTTTAGCCTGAAGAAAAGGAGGCTCAGGGGGCACTTTCTCACCCTCTAAAACTCCCTGACTGGAGGTTTGTAGCCAGGTGGGGGTCAGGCTCTTCTCACAGATAGCAAGTGACAGGATGAGAGGAAACAGCCTCAGGTTGTGTCAGGGGAGGTTTAGGCTGGGAAAAATTTCTTCACCGAAAGGGCTGTGAAGCATTGGAAAAGGCTGCTCAGGTCAATGGTTGAGTCACTGCCCCAGGAGAGATTTAAAAGGTGTATGGATGTGGTGCTTGGGGATATGGTGTAATGGTGGCCATGGAAGTGCTGGGGTAATGGTTGGACTTAATGACCTTGGAGGGCTTTTCCAACCAAAGCAATTCTGGGATTCTGTGATGTGGTGGTTTTGGGAGTACAGTAGTGACTGTAGTAATGTCCGTACCCCTACATACCAGTCAGTAAGACAATGGTTTTTAATTAACTGGGGATATTTTTTTCCCCAGTAAACTTAAAACCTGTTCATTGGAGAAATTCGGAAGAGCTAAGTTTCACTAAATTATTCTCAGCTACTAAGGACATACTCCATGCCAGGACAGTGTGTTTCTGTCCCATGAGGTTTAGTAGGGGAGAGGTGCCTGCAGGCAAATATCAGAATTCAGACACAACAGTGGTGGGCAGAGCAGTAGATGGCACCAACATCCTACCAGACGAAACTGAACAGCAGCAGAAATCCCTCCCGATGTGTTTTTCAGTATGCAAAGAAAAAGTATTGCAAAACGAATAGTGATGTTAAAAGTTGAAATTCCAGTTCAACTGGCAGTAATACCTCTTGATTTACACAAGCCTAACCCACAGCCAGTGGCCTGGGATGCACCTTGTGTCAGAGGGATGGAAGGTAGGGATTCACTAGTCCTCAGATATGGCAGGTGCTTAGGGGGGCTGCCCACAGATCCTTCTGTCTGTGCTTTGGTGTTCTGAGCAGGGCAATCATTTCCTCAGCTCTGAGAGGCCTTCATAACAAACACAGAGTAGTGACAGCAGGAGGTCAGGCAGAGATGTATATTTGATCATCTTTTAGCACCTGAAGGATGGGCCTGCAGGGAACCTGTCACTGCTTACTTCTGTTCCTTACTAGACATAACAAGTGCTGGAAAATGCTGTGCTTCCCTGCTAGGTGACATTTTGTTCATCACTCAAACACCCAGTTCTGCCATCTCCTGAACTTCTCCCACTCACTAAATTATTCCTCAGATCTGACCCTTTCCTGCCCCAGAGATAAATGGAAAAGCACGGCCATGCTGCTGTGGTGCTTCCTTGTCCTTTCCTTGGGGCCATCTGCTCTCTGCCTCTGGCTGTACAACTCACACTGAGCTGACTGTCCCCTTGTTGTGCACTCAGGGGGCACCTGGGGAGGTTTTCAAGGTGCTCTGCAATTACCAGAAATTACTCTCTTGCACAGCAGAAAACCTGACAAGTCCTGGGAGAGCCAAGGCTATTAACAGTTTCACAGTGGCAGTGATCTTATTAATGAGTGACCTCCAGAGCAGAGTGGGTCATTCCCTGGAGATGGGAAGCAGCCAGTCCCTGCCCTTTGCTCCTCTGAGAGCTCTCTGAGCAGCAGAGGACGGAGCCCTGGTCAGCAGAAGAACCACTGTGATCCTCCCCAGGGCTCACGGCCACCTCTGCGCAGCCCCTGCTCCAGGGCTGGTGACAGCCCCAGCCCTGACCCTGCAGTGTGGGCTCGATATTTCGGAGCCTGGGAGAATTTTAGCTTGCTAACCATTGCTAGCAATTTTCCCAAGGGAAAATTGTCGACAGTTTCTCTTTTCAAAACATCCCTCTCTGTTTCTCAGCACAGGTTCAGTAAACAGTGTTTCCTTTGCCATAAAAACCGTCCCCAGGTGTTGTTTCCTATTCCTGAACCAATGGAAAGAAGTGTCAGTCCTATGCACCAATAATAGACCTTTTCGGTGGTATTTTGTTGGAATTGTAAATAAAGCCTTCTTTCTCTTCTGAGTATATGGAGTCAATCTATTTCGTGTCATACCGTGACACTGGAGCATGGCAGATTTCAGAGCAGGATGCTGTCACGGTGTCTGTGATGCTTTCCAAGTATCCAATTCACTCAGTGAGCTTTTCTAGCCTGGAGTGCAGTCATTTCCTCCAGGTAAAGGTGAGAAGCAATCGCTCCTAAGCCGTGCACCTTTTCTATTCTCCTCTAGGCAAGAAATCCTCACCCCCTTTTTGTGTGCCAGTGAGAGCAGGAATAGATTCCTCAAAGAGGACATAACCCAGATGTGCTGGTCACATTACAGCTAGAGCAACTATGTTATGGGAAAAAAGTAGGGTTATACAGGTCTGAGATTGCACACAAGCAAATAGGTGACACATTCATTTCAGTTATTTCATCAAAAATCAAATGAATTGATGAGCTTCCATTTAACTCAAGAAATAATTTAAATATGTTTCAGTCAACAGCTTGCCATCAGCTTACACAAAATCATCTGAAACAAGATGCTGCTGCCACGTGGAACAAAGGGCAGAGACAGTGACCTTTACCTAATTATTTAAATTAATTTGAAGTATGTGAAACTAAGAGATAAGAAATTCCATTATTATCAATACTGTTCTGCTTCCTTCTATTCATTAAATATTCAACTTCAGCACCAAACACAGTTAATATTCTCCTTCTGAATTTGAGGATTTTTAATAATGCATTAAATTATTCCTTGGGGGTTCACTGAGGCTTCATAGCATACACAATGGTTTTCTTCAATGCTTATAAACACAAAGCAGCAGGTTGTTGACCCAGGAAGTGTCTGACTGACACCCTTTACATCTTTACAAATGAAAATTTTGCATTTCATGGCCAGCAGTCACACTGTGATCCTAATTGTAGTGGGCAGTGCATATCCGTCTGGAGCCTCTTCCCTGGGTGCAATCAAAATGACTCTTTTAAGTGTTGCATACATGTTTGGAAAATTAATTCCTTATTGCAAACAATATGTCTACTGAAATGCTCTCTCTTTCCTTTTCTAAAGGATCCAGGAATGATGGGAGGGGTGACTGGGCAGCACAATTGGGCGTGTGTCCCTGGGCCACTCTGTTGCCCTGTTGTTTGACCTCAATTTCATACAAAAACTGCCTCTCAAGCCATACAAAAAAAAATATTATGGTTTAGTAACAAAAATCCCTCTTTGAATGCCCATGACCATACCGCAGTTAAGCAAAATTCTGTGAGTATGTATAAGGCATTGATAATGATTTTGGTTTCCCCAATTATGCCTGAGACTAAAGTTTAAGCTGGTTTTGAACCCTGGATAAGTGGGTTCCTGGCAGAATATCCCTGAATCAATTTTTCTCTATCTCATAGTTTTTTGGCACACGCTAATACTGCCAGCAAGGGAATCTTTCAATTTTTGGATATAACTGTCACTCCTGAAAGGGGCAGTGACAAAATGGGGTGAGATGCTTTAGCTAATTGCTTCCTCTTGACAGACAATATGAAACTGGTGGTCCCACAGTTGTTACTAAAGATCATAAAGGAAAGAAAACATGTTCTGCCTGGATTTTTCTACCCCTTGCCCTGTTTTCAGGAGAAGTTGGACTACCGTATTTCTTTCCTCCCTTTTCTAGATTCCACAGTAACAAAATGCCTTCTGCCATGTTGCATAAGGGGCCTGTTATTCAGGAAATAAAACCTTTGTGTTTCAGGTCCAGAACAGATAATTTATATTCAGACTCCCCAGTTCTGCTGTGGGAAGCCAGAATTGATCTGAGGCCTCTGAGACTGCACAGTTCGAGCAGCACCGTGCCAAGAGCAGGGAGCCCAGGGCCAGAAGGGTTTTAGGTCAAACTGCAGCAGTTTGGGGACAGCACCTCCTGCAGCACAGATGAACTCTGGATTTCCCTTTGGGGAAGGTCCCTCAGACAGGGATCAGCTGGAAAGGTTTCTCTCCTGACAGTGTTCTCAGAGCTTTCTGGGACAGAGCTGCTTGGGAGATGGAGAGCTGTGTGATAAGGAAAATCTCTATTTCTCTGAAGGAGCAAAAATGCCTTGAGATGCAGGACTGGCATCCAGGAAGGTGGAGATACTGCCTTTGTGTGCTTATATGGGCCTCAGGATCTCACACGTGTGTCAGCCTAGAAATCTACAGTTCTACTTTATTTCTGCAATATTTTATCTGGGAGTGTCACGTAGAAATATTGCCATCTTTGCAGAAGCTCAGGAGTTGGCAGTAAGGGAAAGTATATCTGCACCTTCCCTTGGGTTTCTAGAAAGGCAGACAGAAAATCTATTTATACCCCAGCTCTGAGCCTGCCTATACACACTTTCAGAATCTTCCAAATTTCATTCCAGCTTTGAGCTACCCTTTCATTTCGTTGCCTCCTGTTATCCTCATGAGACTTCTCAGATTTACAGGATTGTCAAGGATATTTGCTTTTTCTCAGTTATAATTATTGCCTTTCCTGTATTTTTAGTACAGGTTGCTCTACTGTGTGTCAGCCATGCTGAAAAGGAGCAAGCCACACTGCGGGGAGGTCTCATTAAGGCCAGTTTTAGGTTTAAAAGAGCACCAGAGCAAAATATTAACCTTATAACCTGATACTGTGCCACATTACACTGAAGATCTGGGAAAGATGAGCAACACTTCCAAAGGGATAGTCCCTATGAAAGGGAAAATGTAAAGAAACTTGCACAGATGACACTAAACTCTTAAATGTATAATATTCAACCAGTCTGCCTTTTCTTGGGTGTCAGAAAGTTATACATAAACTTCTGGCCAGAGATCACCATACTGGTAATAATAATAATAATAATAATAATAATAATAATAATAAAGTATAAATTTTAAACCAGAAACCTTTCTAATTTTGCATATGTTGTTTACTTCTTGATGAGGTTTTCCTTCCTCTCCAAGGTTCCCAAAGCTCGTGCAAGTTTGAATACCAAAATCTTCTCAGATACATCATGTGACATTTTATTTGGTAACTTTTGAAGGCAAGGCTTACTGAGACTGTGAATTAGAAAGGTTAAAGCTGCCCAGGTTTGGAGGAACAGGGCATTTAAGGGACAAGAAAATCAAGAGAAACATGAAAAATAGAGTAATTAGCTTTTTTTTTTTTTTTTTCTGTTCTGTTCTCTTTTAAGGGGAATCGTACCTAGAGAGTACAACTAGTCTTCAAGTCTATCCTAATTTCTCTGTCATTTATCAAAAAGTCAATCTTGTCTTCTATTAATAAGATTGAAGCTCTATATTCTTAGAAAGCTCATCTGTAATTTCTGTCATTGTGATGCTTGGACCAATTTTTTGTTGTCACTGGCATCAATTAACCATGAAAATTTTTATAAGAAGCCCACAAAACAAAATTCAAATATCTGTCTTATCACTAAATGAAAACCTGCCCATAATTCATTTTTTTAATGCCTTTTAGCCTTTATGCTTCACTTCTTCTTCCTCAAATGAAAGATATGTGACAAAGATGTTGCTACCCCAGAGAGAAAAAAATCTCTGCAAGCTTTGTGCAAATGGACAGCCAAGAAGAGAAGAGACTTTTTAACACCTCTGCTATGGAATGGCTGCAGCAGGAACAACTCTTCTTGAGGATCAGAAAGCCCAAATGAGAGACTAGAAAACACCCAGATACGGAGACAATCAGCCATCCCTGCTGGAGTTTGTGTGAGGGAGCTCACTGCTCAGGCATGGGCAGCTTTTGTCTTCTGCTGGACAGTGTCTCTGATACCTAAAGAGGGGCTGAAATGATGTTGAAGCTTTATTGAAGTTGTGCTAAGAAGAAAAGGCCTGGTCTGCCTGTGCCAGCCTGGCAGAGTGCTGGAGCCCTCCCTGCCGAGCAATCAATAGCTCAGCTGAGGGAAAGCTCCTTAACACAGACTTTCCCCATACTCTGCTGTCTCCTTGGCACAGCTATGACATCCATCACTACTGAAGAAAGGGAGTATCCACTTCTGAGCTGCAGGAAGAAAATTACAGCTCTTCAAAACCGAGTAATCATCCCCCAGGTCTTCTCTCAGCCCCTCGTCCCTGCCTGGATCTGCCCACCTGTACAGCCACAAGCCCAGCTCGCCCATTTGCCTGTACCTGGACAGAGAGCAGTGAGCTGCAACTAAAAATGTTCCCCTATATGAGGTGTTTCAGTTGGCGCTCGTGGGGAGTTATTCTACATAGCTCAGGTTTAAATTCTATGGGCTCTGTAAGAGACCTGAGTCTGCAGAGGTGAAGGATTAGTCTGGAGGAACTCACTCTCCAATTGATTTGCAGAGGGGTAGGGTGACCTTCGAGTCCTGTTCTCATTTGTGCTCTCTTTTGGGAAGAGTTACTGCAAAGCTGGGCATTCCTGCATTTCACCATCTGGAACTGCCTTACAAGAGCTGCCTCGTACTCCGTGGAAGCAGGGAGCAGCACATTTCTGCTTCTCTGCACATCTGAGTTATTTCTCAAACTCATATCTGGCAGAGAAAACTGTCAAGGGTAAGATGTCAGAAACAGAGGATAAGAGGCCAAGACCTGAAAGAATTTGATACACTTGCCCTAAGGAGCAAGTGCACTTGACTTACTCATGTCTTCTATAAATCCCAGGGCAAAAAGAGCTTACAAAGCTGTCTTGGCTTTTACTAGGTTTGACAGCGCTAAGCAGTCAACTTTCAGAGAAGATTTAGAAGTCCAAGGGATGTTTTAATTCCTGAGAAATAAAAGGACATAACCTATAATGAGGGACCAGGGACATGTCCAATAATTCCATTTACTTCAGTACTGGAAACTGATAATGATATCCAGGGTTTTTCTCCTGTGACAGGCTCAGAGGTGTCTGAAGACACACTTATTACTGCTCTTTGGTTATTAGATACTCTTATGGTTTGAAGCTTTGAAAAGCATCTGCATTTTTCTGACCACGTCCTCATTACCCCAGTCAGAGACATGGTTTAACATTGCTCATGTGAAGGTAAGCAAGCAGAGAACAAGGAAGCAAAGATGAGGAACCTTGCCAATGCTCATAACACATTCCTGCTCTTTCATCAAATCTCTAGTCTGGAGAACTGCCAGAGTATTGAAAAGAGAGAGAGAGATATGCAAGGAGTGAGGAGGAAAAAAGGAAATTGTCACAAAGCTGATTGTATTGGATTTTCATAAGAAGCCTCACTGTCTGCCTTAGCAGATACACAGGCAGAATATGCACCAAGAGGAACAGCAAATCTGACATCACATTTCATCCCCACCCCAGGATATAGGTGTCTGTCCCCCAGGATAAAAGAAGCTAGATTTCCTTTAAAAATGCAAGTTCCTTATGAAATCCCAGTAAGAAAGGGGTGGGAATGACCTGTGAAACACTCTGGGTAAAGGTCAGCTCTGAACCACCCCTGGGGGAGGCCCTCGGGGATGGGAGGGGCCTGCAGCCCCCAGGCACAGGATCTTGGCGCTGCTTTGCTCAGCCATGAACACTTCCATAGCAGAATCTCACCTGCTGCTGTTCAAACTCCTTATTTCTGTACCTGGAATTTTCATGGCTCAGCACAAGTTCCTGTAAGCTGGAACTGACCTGTGGCTATAACTGTTTAAAGCCAAAGCACCATGGTTCAAATTAATTCCGACACGTCCACTCTTGAGTCTCTGCTTGCTGCTCCCCTTCCTTGAAATGACCATGAGAAAAATTACCTTTAAGTACACACTGTATCACATCTTGATGGAATATAAAGTCTACTAGTCAGGTAGTACAAATTAAATGAATTTCATTCATGGGTTTTAATTTACTTCCTACAGAGTGATTTTTTGCATCCCAGCAAGTGAATGCCAAAGTCAATAATGACTGCCACCATAATTTCAACCTTTCCGTTCCGTTTCCTGAAACACAACTGTAAATCAAATCTGTTATTGCTGTGAAATTCACATCCTGTTTATTTGATTACCTCCATGTATTGGCCCCTACCAATAGAAGTAATTGCAGCTGTAACCTATTAAGCCAAAGCTTGACTTTGTAAGTCCCTGTGCTAGAGGCTGCACAGCTTTTGTTGCCTTCCATCCCATGACGGAACTCACCTCCACCCTGGGTGCTGTGCCTGGGTGCATCAGCCCAGTGGGTCATTATAGAGCTCTTGACCAAATGTCTGTGTACAGCTGAGGATATCAGAAAATCACAGAATTGTTCAGGTTGGAAAAGCCCTCTGAGACCATCGAGTCCAGCTGTCCCCCAGCACTGCCAAAGCCACCACTAAACCATGTCACCAAGTGCCACACATACACATCTGTTCTGGAGATCCCCTCCAGGGATGGTGATTCCAGCACTGCCCTGGGCGGCCAATGCTTAATGACCCTTTCAGTTAAGAAATCTTTTGAATTATCTAATCTAAACTGCTCCTGGCACAGCCTGAGGCAATTTCCTCCTGTCATATGTCTTGGGAGAAGAGGCCAACCCCCACCTGGCTTTCAAGGAGCTGTAGACAGCAAGAAGGTTTCTCCCTGAGTCCTCTCCTCCATGTACTTAAGCCAAGGGGGAATCTTGTAGGCATAAATTATGATCTAGAAAAGATAAAGGATTTTTAAAGGAATTGCTGTTTGCAAATAATGCAGAAAGCTAACAAAGACACTGCTGGTGATTTTCCTGCAAATGATACGTACAGCTGCAGTGAAATAAAACCAAATTTTACTCCTTTTTGAAGTGTTCAACATGTCTTCTCCCATTTGAGACATTCTGGCTAAAGCAGCATAGTAGAAATTCTTCAGTTTGAATTGTCCTGACTACCATGATGTCTTCTGTCATCTCTAGGTCTCGTGGCAAATATAAATTATAGTCAGGTTCTGTACACTTCGTTCTCTGGTACAGTCAAAGACACATTTGCTGGCATGGAAACCTCTTCTCCCTTCCTCTGCATTCTTTACCAGGCAGCACACCACTGCTGTGTATCAATTCACAAAATGTTGCAGCACTTAAAATTGATTCCTGTTCAAATTTCCTAAAACCTAAGAAAGAACATTGCCAGGTTGTAATGGGCACATTTCAGATTCTCATCTCTGCTTGCCAGTTGCTTTGCAAGCCTTTAAAGTCTATAAATAGGACAGCAGCAAAGGAAACTGCCCTTTGCTCCAAACTAGGCTGATTTGCTTAAAAAAGTAATAAAGGTTAATCAGGGCATCCCTATAGGGATTTTACTTGTGGTTCAGTAACAATGTTTGTTTCTCTGTAAAATGTAACCTGCATTTTCTTATGGCAGGCCTTTTGATTAATGACATAACACTCCCTTTTCTCCTATGCTATAGAAAGTAGAAAAAGCAGCCAGGAACCACTGCAGCACATTTGTGTTACAGGTTAAGTTCCTAGGCTCCCAGACCCCCTTTTGACATCAGAATGGTTAAAATTATATTCTTAAATAGCAAATAGGTAACAATATCAGTATTTCAAGGGTATTGCTACTTCTTTTGCTTTAGGACCAAGTACACAATGCCCTTAAAAACCCCACAGTTGTGATTAAAACCTGTGACAAATTTGTGACAAATATCCGTGCTGTGACTTTTTTTTTTTTAATCTCATAAGGAATACCCTTACAGTGCTGTTTTTTTTTTTTTTTTTGCATGCATTCACCGTGGTGAACAGCACAGCTACATCTAGAAAGATGACAAACAAAAAATCATAGGTTCCTACTTTTCTTTTTGGCAGGTACAGTGTTCTTCTTTAGGGATATTCTGAAATAACTTCATGGCACTGCTCATTTTCAGAGCTCAGTGCATAAAAGCACAAATCATAAAACTCAGCTGCATTTAGCCAAAACATTTTCTAGGGCACTTGAACTTTTCAAGTAATCCAGGCCTGATTTACAGCTTCCTATAAAAGTCAAGCAGCATTTCAAGGTTTCGTGTGTGTCACCAGTGAAATGATCCCATTTTGACTGCAGTTTGCTTCTCTTTTATCACCTTTGAACCCTGATTATAAAAATATTCATTTGTGCTAACTCGTTGAATGTGATGAGAATCAAACGAAACATTCACCCAAATCTCTCTGCAGCTTTGCTGCTTTTATTTTCAATGTTCCTTGAGTTACAGTGCTGTATCATGATGCATTTCTGCTGTGACCTCTCCATGCGAGGCAGACACAAAACACTCACTCTGACAGTGAAAACCCTGAGCTCTTCTCACCCCTGCCCCAGGGGCCACATTTCCTCAGCATTTATGCAAACCAGTTTAGCACTGCTGATTCCATTGGAGCTACTTTCAAATTGCACCTATGTTGTTTCTCATTCTGACTTGCAGATTTACAGGTAGATTAAAGGAACAAACCCCCCGTATTGCCAAACAGCAGATTAATTGGTATCTCCCCATTTGTTCCTGCCAGATGAATCCTAGACTTTTCACCCCCTTCACAACATATTTAGCCTTCAAAACTGATGGTTTTCATGAAATGAAGGTTCTCATTTCCCCTCACTTTAGTCGCAGTAGATGGCATTAATAGATTAGCTACCAAAATATTTTTCCTATTGTCATATAGGTACATGACCAAAATATTTACCTATTGTCATATATGGTTTGGCAAAGAGTTGAAGTGATGTAGAGACAAAACCCTGCTAAAAAGAAGATGGTATTAACAACCTCAGCATGTTGTTCCAGGAGCTGATGGTGCACACTGATAAAAACATCCATCACATTTCTACTTTGGGTTTGTTCAGTTTCAACCACTGGCTCTTACCCTCCTCTCCTAGAGTAAGGAGTACTAGTGCAGAAGCAACTTTGTCTGGTGATCATATCCTCTCTCACCTTGCTGCATTAATGGAAAGAGCCTTTGTAGAAGTTTTGTCCAAAAAACCTTGACCTTGAAACTCTTTCCTGTGACCACTGTGCAATCATCCTATTTACAATGTGGACAACAGCATTGCAATCCACTGCAGTCAAAATCTTAGTTCATGTAGTTTTCACACTGTAAGTCTTAATTCACACTCATATCTAAATGTTTTGTCCTAATGAGATGCATCTATGATTTTCCACTGTACTTTGTAGATATTGTTTTGGTAAGATCTTGTAAATCTTTCCTTCTTTTAAAAAAATTCTTCCAGACAGTCAGAAAATTCTGGACACTAACTGGAAGCTGTTCTGACATGTTACAGGAATTCTACAAATAGCTGCTGTGTAAAAATTCAATATATGCTTAAGAACAACAAGCAAGACTGCCAAATGTATTAACAAATCTCAAGCATTAGGGTACACTGTGTGGGGAGATTAATGACCTCAGACAGAAAAATATCTTCCTGAGGAAGTGAAGAAGCACTGAGGTATGAATGCAAAAGAATTGTAGCATTTACATAAACCTTGCTCAGGCTCTAAATCATCCTTGGTCAAGGTTTCAGTGTTTGCAAGCACCTACAGGCACAGATCTTCTGTTTATTCCTCCTCCTTTCATCTCTGCAAGGTCAGCCCTCAATGGGTCCTTCATTTATTGTTTGCTGAACAATTGTTGAAATGACAGTAAAATGTAAAAATAAGCTGAACAGAAAATGCCTATCCAGAAAAAAGAAAATATTTTAACGGCTGCTTAAAACAGCTCTAGTCTCCACAATATCACAGAATCCTAGAATGGTTTGGGTGGGAGGAAATTCAAGATCATTTAATTCCAATGACCTTGCCATAGGCTGACACACATGCCAAAAGCCAGGTTACATAAATAACAATATAATATAATCCTTATCTCCATGTTTTTCTGGTCGAGAACATTAAAATCACAAGCATAAACACTGAATTTAGCTGTAATTTGTTAATAAAGTTATTGTATCATTTTTGGTATGAGATGGAAGCTCAGCAACCATCTGAGAATGACTAGAGGTAACTGTACATCCAAAAATTTATGGCTCAGGTGAAGTATAAGAAAACATGGAAGCCCTTGTCATAGCCTACTTTGTGGCAAAGCAGCTGGCTGAAAACTCAGAACATGAAATGATGTAGCCAAAGCAAGAGCTGGAGCCTGGGCATCTTCTGTGCCAGCAGGTAGCTGTGTGAAACGTGCCACACAACACTCAGGTGAAGCACAGGAGGCACAGACACCACCAAGGGTTCTGGCTGAGCAGGGATTTGGTGATGCTGGTAACACACAGCTTTTAATTCCTCAGTGACACCACTTCCAAAGGTCACACTCTGATGCTCCCAAGAAATAGCAACCACCATCAGGGTGATCCCCCTGCAGACATGGCCTGGCCAAACCACCTGCCCAGGTCAAAAACTGGTGCTGGTAGAATGCTAATTCTTTTGGGGAAAAAGCATTTTGAGGCTAAAATAAATCACAAAGCTAGGAAATAATGAGAAACAATAGGGCATATAACTAGATGTAGCATATTTCTATGTCTTTGCCAATAGAAAAGAACAAAAAGATTATACATGCCTTCCCTCAAATTACCCAGAGGTCAGGATGAGAGAGGTTTCTGATGCGCTTTTTTCCTGGATCTATCTCTGTTCACCATCTTCATCTGAAGTCACTCTGAATCTATTAACTCCTTGGCCTTTCAGCTTTTTGTGGAGAGGCCCGGGCCTATAAATAACTACAGTCAAGTGAATGTGGTGCTCTTTGCAGTGGCAGAAGGATGCCTTTGAAGGGCTGATCCTGAAAACTTCCTGGTTCTGAACAGTGTCTCCATGAAGTCACACAATCAGAGGCAGGTGAAATTAGACCATTTGGAGACCAGAGCAGCCTGAGAATGAATATTTGTGGCAGGGCGGAAGTGAACTTAACAGGTAAAACTTGTTTAAAATGCACCAGAGGAAGACCCCAGGCTTCTTCAAATACCCCTCCTAGTAATCTCCAGGGATTATGACAAAGAGAAAGGCAGACACTCAAAGCAGTCAGGGTCCAACTCTAGTTCTGCATTATCCATGTCATAGAGATTAAAATGTCCCTTTTATTTTTTGGTATATTCTCATGTTGTTCCTGTCAGCCTGATTTTTTGGATTTCGATGTCTGTTTTCATTCCATCACTGCAAGTTAAAATGGATGTAGAATCAAACCACTAATCCAAGTACTTCCCCAAACACCAAGAAAAATCAAATTTGCATTGAAACTTGCTACCTCAGGCACTTTATTAAATGCAAATTATTCTCATTAAAAGTAGTATACCAAAGACTGCTCTCCAGACATACTACTGACTTGATCAAGCCTCCTGCTGAACAACTCTATAAATGTGATTATAAATATTAATGAAGTTCATGTAAATAACGTCTCCCACAGTGCTGCTGTTGCTACACAGGTAGAGTGCACAAGAAAGTTATTTATTTATATATCATCTTAGGAAGGTGGTCCACTTCTCCATTAGAGGGAAAGAAGGGAGCCATAAAAAAATACGAGGAGTCTCTAGAAGTGAGGGAAAGGCTGAGTCACTGGCAAGGCCAAAAACAAAAACAAAAAGTGGCCTTTGAAACAAATTGGTCCTGGACAGCAGCGATGGCTGTTTCCAGGCACAAAGGATTTCCACTGGATCGTTGGCAGGAGCCTGCTTTGGGCAGTGCTTCACAAGGCTGATTTAACTCCTGACACGCTCTCACAAGCAGTGAATGATGGATTTCGCAGGGGTACCTGTGCACTGCCCAAACCACATCTCTGCCCAGTGCTGCCTGGGCAGAGGGAGCTGTAGCAGAGCCATGGACTGGCAGATGCAGCTTCAAACAAGCTCAGCCCACTCAGTGTTGGGCTGCTGTGGGGAGAGGACCAGCTGGCCTTTAGCCCACCTTGCGTTTGGACTCTGCCTCTCTGCTTCTTTACCAAAACCAGGCCACACACCCTTGAAGGTAATTCTTGGCACGAAGTTGGGGAGATGATCAGGAATATCTTCCCAAACCAGCCCCTAGTGCTTCTCCATGGCAATGCCAAGGTCAGAGAGGACAAGTTTCTGCCCCAAGGCGTGTTACCCCAGCTGCTTCATGGCAGGGTGGCCTCAGGGGGCAGCTGGCAGGGTCCCAGGGCAGTCTCACCAAATCCCGACGGGGCTGCGGATCAAGGAGCTGTGTGACAAGAAACGTAACGCAGAGTGAAGGGTGCCTAGAGCTTTTCCAGAACACTGAGTTCAGCACCATTAAGATGTCTAAAAGGGAAGATACAGGCCAGACAGCTTTTACTTCATCTCCTACTCTTTAAGGAGACAGCTGCTGCTGGGGAGGTTTTCCTATCTCTCTGATCTGCTCCATAATGAAGGAGCAACTCCCACACACCTTCAATGCACACACGGCTCAAGAGGTCACTGGAGTCACTCTGCATCTGACAGCAGTAGTTTTGCCATCCTGAAAATCCTGGACTGAGACACTTCCTGGATTATTAATGCTGTGATTTTTATCTTTTATTTGTGACTGTGTTTTGTCCTATTTCATAGGACTCAGGATAAGAGAATAAAGTCTCTTCAGGCTAGGAGAAAGGGAATTTGAGGCAAAAGTCTCATTAGTAGATAATTCTGGTAAAACTACTCTGAACCACTCTCCCCTGGAGAGAGTAATGGCTACAAAATCTTCCCTCTTATTTTATTTTTCTATTAGAAAATCTTGAAACAAAAAAGAAATCTCATCAGTAGGGAAAAGAATGTTTGGTGTGGTTTGGTTTTTGGGGTTGTGGGTTTTTTTTTTCCTATGACAAGTTTTGCTTCTATTTGTTTATAAATAAATAAAGATTATTAAAAGTTGCCTTTGTTATTAACATTTCAATCTTGCTGTGCTGATCCTCCCTGCACATGACATGTTTCCTTAGTGATCAATAGGCAGAATATGTATATATCCATGAGAAACATTGAGCTATAACTCATTAGTGAGCTGCACTTATTTTTCATTTTGAAATTACCTTGTAAATATTCAGGAGCATGATGCAGAACAGGACCTACCTACGTGCCTCCTATTCATATCACTGAGGTGTCTTATTTTGGGAGTTTAGGAATGTGTGCAATGTTCATGAAAGAGATTAATAATTTTCATGATGATTGCCAAGAAAACAGAAGCAAAGTTGATGAATGACAGTCAAGATACACAGCTAATTGGAGAGTCAGCACAAGACAAGAGAACAAGTAGCAACAATCACAGTTCATTACTATGGGCTCAGCATCAGTTCAATTTTCCATGGCCAGGGTGCCCATGAAGGAAGATGGGCTGAGGAAAGTGATTGCCTGACTAGAAAAATTTTTGGGTCCAGTTTTCTAACACAATAAGAGGGAAAAATTCTTCAAAGAACTGAAATGCTACTCCTTGCATAGACGGGATGGAAAGCAACTCACAAGGGGAGTGCTGTTGTGTTATGACTCTTGGCAGCTCTTCATCCCTGGGGAATGTCACCTGCAGACAACCCTGCAGCTCCCTCCCTGTTCCTGCCCCTGTCCCTCTGGCTGTGGGGATCCTCAGCAAGAGGACAAACCTCTTTACCCACAGCTGTTGTGCTTTGGGCTCATCCAGTACCCGAGGAGCTTGTGTTTGGTATGGCCTTTCCTCCACATCTTTTATTCTTCTCCTTGCTCTGAAGGAGAGGATGGCATCTGCTCCCCCTGTCCCATGTGTATAACACAGACTTGGCTCTTGCTATCAGCAAAGTTTGAATTAATCTATTTCCTGGAATTTGGAGAGAGCAAACGTAGGTGGCAGACAGGACTGATTCTTGAAATGTCCTTTTCTTCATGTTAACCAGTGCTGTGAATGTGAATGTGCTTGATTTTCTGCAAGTCAGACAGCTCCGTGTCTGAGCAGCTGGAGCAGCGGCCAGCCTGGAGGAGGAGATTCCTCCTCTCCCCTTTTCTGCTCAGCTCTCCACAACACTGTCAGAGGAACCTGCCTTCCCCCTTCTGCAACAGCACGGGGCTTCTTAGCTGGATGCTCTCAAGACTTCTTGCCAAAAACTGCCAAATCTCCCTGGCTAGATTCTTGGAGTGAAAACAGGCGTTCCTTTTAGGGAGAGAGGCCCTGCCTTGTGTGAAAGATTGATACTGCAGGAGCCTAGAACTGAAGGTAAGTGACTCAAAGGAGAGGTAAAAAGGTTTGCAAAAGTTAGTGAATCTTACTGCTAAATCACAACTAGTTGAAGCACAGGTATTTAAAGTGGCTTTAATCCAGAAAGCAAATTAAAGAAAAAAATCTAGAAAGGGAACTAAAGATCTATTGCATGACAATTGCCTGAAAGTACTGATCACATTCACCTCAATTTGTAGCAGTATTGGACAGGAATTAAAAGAAAACAGATTCCTCAAGACAGGTTGATCTGGTACAACCCTGAAAGAGAAGTGTCAGGACAGAAACATGGCAGTGGCAGAAAACTGCCATGGTGTTAGTTCTACACTTGGCCCTTCTGCACAGATCTGCAGTTCCTAATCTGTTCTGGCATTACATACATAAAATGGGCTATATAAAAGCTAAAAATATGGGACACAGGCATAATGTGCCTGTAACAAAGGACAAACAAGTAACTGCACAAAATAGAATGTGATTAATTTCAGATTTATATAGCAATATCAGATATACTAAACAATGTAATCTTTTAATGACAGGACGTGTGTTGGCACATAGCAACACTTATGTCCCCAGGTACAAATTTGCAACATAAACTGGGAAATATTTTGGTTCAACTTCTCTTGCAATGCTTCCCTCACTTTCCTCATGTATGAAAGAGCATGTCACATTTGGTGAGAGAGAAATATTTGACATAAAGCCACTGGTGACTTGCTACAGGGTTTCTTGGGTTTAAGGGTTAGGGTGTTTTTGTGACAAGTATTTGCTCTGAAAAATAATTAATTGGTGTCTGTCTTTCATGAAGATATTGAAACAGACGGTTGTGGTCTTAGCATTCTAATAAGGGTGTGACATTTCACAGCTTAATGCTTATTCTTGCAGGGGAAGATGGGGAATTCAATACACTTTTCATTGACCCATGAAGAGTCTCACTGAAATTGCTGTTTTGTCTTAAACTGATGGAATGATGAAAGATGGGCAAGAAAGTATTTCTAAAACTATATTTAGCCTATTTTTCTGTCCCAAGACACAGTCAAGACACTATATCATTCCTTCAAAGTCTCTCCTCTAACATTCAGGTTAAGTGAGAAAAACAACAGTGAAAAATAACCCAGGGAAAAATTAGAGAGAAAACTGAGCAGGGAGCAGATAGGCTGTCATGAAAAGGTGGGAAGACTTTCCCATGCAGGTAAGTAAATAATCCAAGGCCAGATCTCACCAGGAGTAAATCAACCTCGGAGTCCATTGCCTCCACACACCCATGGGACAGAAGCTATGCAGTCCCCCTCAAGGCTGATGATTTGCCTCCCACCCCAACTCATAAGCCCACCAAAACAAAGTTCTTACCAAGATTTTTGTACAGGCAATGGACCAGGCAGGAGAGTGTCTATCATGAGTACCATGTTAACAAGGAGACCAAGTTTTGGGCAGATAACTTCTCCTTAATATCCTAAGTTGCATGGGCTCAGAGATTGGTTTGGGTTGTTAAGGATCCTCAAGGATCACCTATTCCATCCCTTCTGACCATGGGCAGGGACACCTTCCACTAGACCAGGTTCCTCAAAGCCCCCTCCAACCCAACCTTCAGCACTTCCAGAGATGGGGCAGGCACAATTTCTCAAGATATCTTGGTTCATCTGAAAGTTCAGTTTGAGCTGTTAGCAAGGCTGTTCACAGAGAGGAATATCCAGTGGCAGAGAGGAGGTAAAAATGCAGCCATGAACAAAATCAGGTGGAAGTTTGAACAAACAAGGCTGAATTGCTTTGTTAGCATTTAGCCAGTCATGTGAACCTAGTGACTCATCTGGCCCTCAGTCCTAAAGTTAAACCTCAGTGCAGCTCAGCAGTTAAATACGCAATTAGCTTTCAACATCTGACACTTCAAATGTATTCCCAAAAATCACACCTGGTTGCTGAACAAATCAACCAAATGTACTACTCCTTTAAAATTTTCTGTGTACAAAGAAATTGTAGCTATTAGCCCAGAAGGAATAATCCCAGAAAATCCATCAATCTGAATGTAAGAATAAGGGATAAAACACCTTATGTGAAAGACACATCCGCAATATCACTCCTGAGTTGGACTGAGAGCTTTTTTCCTAATGTCAGTCTCAGATACTGCTTCACACAATGGCCAGAGCCAGCAGCCTTTTCAAGCATTACTCATTAAAAATGTCAAAGAGCACAAAATATCTGGATATAATGATGTGATCTTCAAGGGGGGAAAATACAGAGGCTTTTCCTCCTGAATGGCTGGTACTCTTAAGTGGAAACTAGGGCATAAAGAGGAAACTCAGCAAAAATTACATTTAATTTAATAAGAACAGTTACCCAGGATACGTGTGAGCCTTCCAGCAGGGCAGGCTAACACTGGATGGCAAGGGATGAAACCAACCTGTGGTCTGGCAGACTGTTTCTCCCTTTCCTCACGCTCCTGAGCAGTGTGAGTAATGCTTAAAGCTGAGTAGTTAGGGGGTTTTGTTTGTGGGGGTTGGTTTGGGGTTTTTTGGGGGTGGGATGGGGTCTTTATTTGCTTTTGAGCTGCTCAGGGTAGCATACACTTATCCTTGTGTACCTGGGTAGAAAGGAATTGCTCTCCCTGCCTCTACTGCTCTGTTCTTTAACAGGGAGCTCCTTCCAATCCTTTTTACACACTGGGCTCATTTCCTCCCTCTGCTTTCTCATGCAGGAACATTTGTATTGAACAACATGTTCTTCTACCCAGGACAATTCTCCTGACTGCACCACTCTTCTGGCACCATTACTTTTCAGTCCAGCAGAAGAGCAGAAGGACTCATTAGACAGATCCCCAGCGGTGCTTTTTGCTGCGTGCCCTCATCCTTGTGGCATCCTGCTTTCATGGGAAGCACATGGGACCCCTCCTGTGCTGGCAGGGAAGTTGTGACAACGTGCTGCACTGAGTGCTGGCTCTGAAAGGCATGGGATTTTCACCAGGGTGAACTTATCTCAAGGCTTGTAATCACCCAGGGAATAGCCAGCAAAGCACATAGACCTCGCAGTGGAGACATTATCACTGAGAAGGGCAGAATTCTCTTTCACAGTGAGCAGATAAATAATTCTTGTTTTCACAGAAATCAGTGAGTCTACCAGCACAGCACACTCACTCTGGGCTGGGCCCATAGGTGTCCTGTTTTGCTCTCACTTTACCAAGGAAAGACAATTCAACTGATTCTCATCACCAGCAAGTCTACAGACCCACATTCAGTGATGCTTTGTATATTCAGTACTAAAAGTCCCCCACTAGAGGGATGAAAACATGTAATAAGGTTTGAATAGTTTAATATATTTCAGAGAAGCTTTTATCTTTTATGACTAAAGACATTTCCAGCAGGAGAAAGCCAAGAAAGGACAAGGCTTATAAGTCAGTACAGATGATTCTTTAAGTTCCCACAAGGAAAAGAAGATACACTGAAATGAAAGAACAGAAGATACTTCCTCACTCTCCATCACACCCCAAAAGAAGGTGCAAATGCAAAGCTCTCTGCTTCATCACACCCACATCTTCAGGGCAACACAGGCACAGGTGGTTACAGCTCTGCCAGAGAAAGAGCAGCTGCTGCAGTCTCCAGACACAGCACAGACTTTGCAGAGTACAAAGGTAAGATAAAGATCTGCATCATCCCTCCAACAGCCCCTGTTTTCCTGAACGGTGAGCACCTTCCTTCGGGGAGTAACAAGGTGACTCAGCTCTGAAGGGGACGACAGAGCCAGAGGAGCACTGGGGAGTAGTTTGTGAAAGCCTCTGAGCAGAGCAGCTCGTGCAATGTTTCTGCAGCCAACACCAATCATTTTACAAATTATTTCTTACCATAGCAGGTTCAAACCTACACAAGAAGGTGCCAGCAAACATTATTTCCTTCCCCCACCTCATTTAGCCTGCTCTCTGCATTTTCTCAGGGAAAGAGTGGGAAAGCTGTGCTTTTCTGCCCCAGACACTGTCTTACTTGGTAATGGTAATACAGGTCAGAAACTCACAGCAGCTCCCTGGGACAAAAAGGTTTATAACAGGTCTGATAAGGATATTGTAGGTAAGAGAGGTCCAGCTCTGTGATTTGAACATTAACACTTGTCATCTGCAAACACAGAAGACTTTTCAGCTTTTACAAGGGACTGATGAGTTCAGCAGATCATATTCACAACCTCATCTTTAGGACTGGAGCTAAAATGATGTTACAACACAATAAATCCTATTGAAATGAACTACTAATAGTTATCTATTTGCTAATGTTAGTGTTATCTGGTAGCAAGATCTTCTGCTCTCTTGTACTGTCTTTATTCATTCCCTAGTGGCCTATATATCATGACATGGGATTTTTACCAAGGAAAGCATACAAAGTTATAGATCTTTCAGCCTCAACATGAGCATTAATTAAAAATACTTGAAGTAGTACAAGGCAGGATTTATAGTCTCAAACTGGTGCTTGGACTTTATGCCCCTTTAACCTCCATGCATCCGTAAGTGTGTTTTCTTTTGCCAGTTTTTAGAGATATGAATGAAAATAAAAATCTAGCATATCTAGCATATGTGATTTCAGAATATAGGATGTGTGCAGCAGTACTTCACTGTGCTTCCCTGACACATCTTCTATTGTGTTACCCCTCTGTTGAAAAATCTACATTTTTAAATTTCTTTAGTCCTAGAATACATTACTTCAGTGACTCATTTGCTATTAACACTAAATTTCATATGTTGCTAAGATAAAGCTGTTGGTGTTAATACTGCACAGAAAAGAAGCTGTCACATCTTTTGGATGTCTGTACTAACTGTTTGCACACTTCAGTTCAATGGACTAAGTCCACACTATATTTAGCTGAAGGATCCTGTATCACAATTCCCTCTTCTACTTCCTATTCCCCATTCAGGGGTAGCAGCTCATTAACATCATGTTAGAATTAAACCTTGATCACCTGGATGTGCCCCTTTCTACAGAAACATGCAGAGCCCAGAAAAAGCATTAGTTGTAACACTGCAGAGAGAAGTGGAAATCTATTGATCTGTGATTTAATAGCTATTTTTGAAATTTTGCACTGATTTTCATATAAAATAATACACAGGAGTGATAGACATTCATCTTGAAACAAAATTCTTCTTGGGTGACAGGTGAATTAGGAGTTCAGGCTGTCAGTAATCCAACAGCATTTGGGATTTAAGGGGATTTTATTCTTGTCAGAGTAATAGTTTATAAAAGGTATATGTACAGAGTCAAAAAATTGATTCTGACAATGAAAACCTCTTTCTGTGAAAGCTTATCCCATTACAGAAGCCAGGAATTGGGGTTGGCCACTGAGATAAGGATCCATGAAATGCTTTGTGCATAGCAAGAGGTGCATTACTGTTCCAGCATGATTCTGTAACCTCATAGCCCTGCAGGTTTTATTACTTTGGGTGGACACAGTTTACATATTCACAAAATATTCTGAGTTTGAAGGGACTAGGATCGAGTCCAACTCTTAAAGGGTCAGTATTACCACAAGGGGATATTCACAGTACAAAATCACAAGATCACTTGACTAACCTTCGACTTTATGCCGAATTAATTTATTACCCATATTCCATGTAATATTCTGTAATGTGCTGAGAGGGCATCACGGAGTTTCACACTTGCATTCACCCTCCTGAGATCAGATCATCTCCTCTGACACTGATTAATATGCAAAAAGCTCCACAGTGCTGACAGCCAGATTGTGAGAGAATTTTACAGATATCTGAGCTTATGCTTGTGCACATTTTCCTTCAAATTCAGGCCGGAGCCATTGTCTACAAAAGACTGATCCTGCTTGGATCCACATCTCACTACTCTGCAGGGGATCTGCAAAGCCAGAGAAGCTGCTTGGGGCAGAGCAGCGATGCAAAGTCACTTCTGCCAGCAAAACTCACAGGAAAGTCAGGGTAATGGGTGGCCATAATAACTTCACAAGATAGTGAAGAAGGGATGAGAAGAAATGTTGTTATCCTTAATAGGCTGTTATCTTCATTACCCTGTAAGTTTTGCCAGAAAATAGAGCTGTGTTATACTTGGGAACACATCATGCCAGAATGAGAAAAATCACTGCCCCCGAGATGTCCTAGTTTAAAATAAGAAAAGAGGAAGATGGACACAAGTTCTCCAGAAAGGGTATTGGGACTACAGGTAAGAGTAGAAGTGATTTTGGTACTGCTGTAGATTTTATATACAGAGATATTCACAAGCAGAACTCGGGCACGAGAAGAATGTGAATTGCAATACCTTCACCTTTTGCTATTAAAATGAAATGTGAAACTGAAGCTGCTTTCCTGGTGGCCTGGGAAGTTCCTCCTGGCGTAATCCAGTGTGAGCAAATACAGAAGTGCCTGACACAAGGAGCAAAAGAAAATGGGCGCAGGAAAACAAGTCCTTCTATTAGGCTAAAAGGCTCCTGCCTGGACAGTTCCCCCGAACAAGAACAAACCTTGCTTTGGGCTCCCAGGATTCAGAGAGGTGTAATCCCAACCTCTGGGTTTGAGTCAGAGCTTTGCTTCCTTTAGCATCTCCAGGGCAGTAATTAAGTCAAATAAAACCTCTTGGTACTGTTACCTGTGGGAATTGTGGTGAAAAACTAACATATTAATTGTTTGGGTATTTCTCTAAAAGCAGCTTTAGCAGATTGAGTTGTTTCTTCAGAGGAAAGCACCTCTTGCCCAGGATATCTCAAGACACACATATTGCTCTGCTGCTCTAATAAGCCTAGGGAGAGCCTGAATCACAAAGAATGTATTTCTACCACTAAAAATCTTTAGCAACTGTCAAAGCTTGTTTCAGTAAAACACACTCAAAGGGAGCTCATAAACATTCAGTGTGTGAATCATGCCTGAACTAATACAATATGTGTTGTGATTGGAAGGGTAGGAGGAACCCAAACTGTGACAGTTTGCTTCACAGTTTAAAAAATTAGGCTGTGTTGTATTCCAAGGAGTAGCTGTCACAGAACTGGATGTGTCTGAAGTAGTGAAACAAGCCAGTCTGAGAACACTGGAGCAAAGCTGTGATCCCTGACCTGCTCTCACCTCCAACACGTTGTTACCTGTGCTAAAACATCACAGCACAGGTGAAACCCCGACCTTCAACAGCCACCAGGCACCTGCAGCACTGCACACCTCATCTTCTGCTTTGGAATGTCCCAAATTCTTTAAAGTTTCCATTCTAGCCTGTGCACACCCAGGAAATAATTATGTTTGGGTTTTTTTTTTTGGTTTTGTTTTTTTTTTGTTTGTTTGTTTTTTTTTGTTTTTTTTTACTTCCAAGTGAAGGAACCAGCCCCGAGCTGCCAGAGTGCTGCCTAGGGAACCACCACACAGTAAAAAAAATCAGGTTGCATGCTGTGAGGGAGAAGCAAGGAGTGACTTCTGGAAGTGAAGTCACCATGAACAGTTATCAATCCATGAGAGCTATGATATGAGTCCATATGATGCTGTGAATACATTTTAAATATATTCTTTCACTCCAACATCTTAACCTGTTCATTGTTTAACCAGCCAGAACATGACTGCCACTGCCTTGTTCTGCTCCAATGCTTTATGCTTGATAATTTGTTATCTCTGGAAATGATTGCTCTTTTAGCATGTTACAGTGGATGGTGTAAAGCCAAAATAAAATTCTGAAATGTTCCTGGATTATTGTTCTAGTGAGAAAGAGCTACAAAACTGGAACATGTACATGAAATTGGTATCATTATCTCCTTTCTGGGTAAATGCAAAATTGAATAATGTCTCTCTAATAGCTCTCACAGATCTCACTTACCACCGCAGATAATTAAACACAAATATTCTATTGTATTAAGGGAAAAATACCAGCAAGATATTCTGACAAGAAGTTTGTCTCTAACTTATAGAATCTATTGTGTCCTTAGATTAATGTTATGATTCATTACTTTGTATTTTGTCTCTTTTTTTTACATGCATTTTTACTACTTTTGTTGGTTCCCTGATAAATCAACATGGTTACAGTGAAGGATTTTGTAGAGGAAGAATAGAACAATTAATGGACTGCAAATATTCTCAAGCTTTATTCTAAAAGTGAATGCCTGACTTTGTGTCACAAACTGCACTCCACTTCCTCCCATTTCAGCCCATATGTCACGGGAACCAGCCAGAACAGGCAGGAATGTGGCAGCTCTGGACGGTGGAGCAGGGAGCTGGAGGTGGCGCCTACACTGCAGCTCAGGTGGGGAGGACAAGGGCACTTTTATGTCCTCCGGACAGAAGGAAATCTGCCACATACAGGTGACAGGTGTTTGTCACCAGGCTGGTAACAAGGGGACCCTTTAAGACAGGGAGGAGCTGAATGCTCCTCAGGATGGGAGAAACCCCAAAACAATTCTGGAATTCATCTCAGTAACCCCTGCCGAGCTGCTCCAGGCACAAAGTGCCTTTTCTTCAGGAACATGCGGTGTAGGCTTAAAAGCCACCAGGGAAGACCTCCTGTTTCTCGTTCCACAATTGCAAATATCAACTCCAATATTACTTTTGCTATGATGATGTGATGGGAGCACAGGGACTGCCTTACAAAAATATAAAATACTGGCTCTATTACAGACAGTTAATAATGTACACAATGTTTACAACAGTCATATAACTACAGATATATAATTCAGCTTCAAAATTAGAAACAATGAAAGCATTCATTTTTATTACTGAGCAAAGAGAAAGAAATTAGTTGGAGGTTTTTTTGTCCAACGTTCTTTTTGGGAAAAAATTTCTTCCTGAAATCTGAATTACATCAAAAGGTCAAATTTTAAAAGAAAATGCTTCTTGGGAATGAGGTATTTCAAAGTCCTGGATTTTTTTTCTTCCAAGAGAGCAAAGATTATCTATCCTCTCTGAGTTTTCCTCAGAGTTGTGTTGCCTGTTCTTTGTAATGACAGGAAACTGTTGTGAACAGCCTCTGGGGCAGCAGCAGCACATATTTCCTAGGCAGAGGAGGTAGCTGAAAGAATCTTATTTTCCCCCAAAGAAGTATACAGGCAATTTTCATGTGAGTGGGAAGAGGAGACGAGTTGTTTTGGGACAATTATTTTATCTTTCTTAAGAGTTGCCCTGGTGCCTCTGAATTCCCTGTTGACTGCTCACTCTATATTTACAAAAAGCATAGATGAAAGGTTAAAGCCTTAGAAATTATGCAGCTTTTCTCTGGCTAGCCACAGCTGTTTGGGGCAGTGGCCACAAACCATGTGCTGCACTTCACTGGAAATTTATACTAGGAAACACAGAACTAAGCTGGGACAGAATAAAATCAAAGAACTACAGTTCAAACTCATCCAGCCCTTCCTCCTCTACCCTCTCTTTCATCCATCTTCCTTCTCACATCTCCTCCTGCTTTGTTAATTACCATTTTGCAAAGAGGTTCTCATGTTCAGTGTGCCCAGAGCAAGCAGGATGAGGAATCTCTGCGATGAGCAGAGGTAGCAGGTCACTTCCCTGCCCTCAAACCCATCTGCCTCCAAGAGCCCTGGCTATGCTGAGGCATCACTGGTGCCAGGATAAGGTAAAAACACCACAGGGACAATTTCAGGCCACTGAGCTAAGTTTTAATCGTGTATCTTCCACTAATGTCAGAAGAAATTACATGGCTAAATCCCTGCAAGCTGTTCTGGATATGTGAAAGTTAATTTTACAGCTATTGCTGGGGCAAAGAAATAGGACTGCCTGCTGGCAGAGGCAGCAACTAACCGAGACTGGCAGGGCAGAGAGAGATTAGCAGCTGGAAAAAACACAACCCTCTCCATTATGCCCCCCCAAAGGATGTCAACGCTGTTGGCACAGGACACTTCACTGTCACCCCTGGTACACAGGAGCCAATGCATTGCACACACTCCAGCCCTGCTTCCCTCTAGGGAAGGATGGGGATGCAGGATTGCTGTAAGGACTCGGAGCACAAGTTCTTTTTTGCCTCTGAAGCACCTGGGGGCCTCAGTGCCAGGACAAGCCACTGCCTTTACCAGCAACCTCTGACTGTCCAGGTTAATTACAGTGACAGAAGGGTCCCAGCGTCTCTGAGTGCTCACGGCAGGACTGACACGGCATCCCTGGCCCCTGCAGCCCCCGAGTAGCTCCAGTGGCTGGGGAATGCCTAGGACACCTTGTGCCTGGGGCAGTGGACACGGGGCCGGCCAGAAATGCTCTTGCAGACACTGCAGGCACAGCACGAGCACTCAGGACGTGGAACAGGACGTGCTAGACTATCTTACAGTAAACAGTGTTCTCATCTCACTCCCAGGTAACAAACACATCGGGGGTTGGGTTTGTTTTGTTTTCTTTATTCTTTTCCGGTAAATTTTAGGAACTTGTGCCCTCCCACTTCTGAACCTGCCTGAGGTCACTGGTGTGCTGCCATTGCTGTCACTGCTGGAAAAGGTTCTAAAACATCCAGGAACCTTTGAAAAAGGAGAAAATGAGCAGACAGATAACTAGAAACTCTGCAGAGATTATTTTTAAACGCTTTGTAGTTAAAAATGGTTCAAAATAAGGTACAGTACATTCTGCATCCTTCATTCAACATCTGCAGGATTAATGTCACCACAGCTGAGGAAACATTTAACATGCTTCCATCCCTAGGAGCCCTGTGCACCCAGAGTCTCCCTGGGAAGCATTTTTGACTGTTCAGGAGAAAAAGTTCCGTGGGATAACAGCACATTTCATCCCAGCAAAAAACATGTGTCCAATAGATGCTTTTCGCAACTGGGAGCCTACCTGAGCCTGTCAGTCAAATTACAGGAGAAAGAATTAGAATGAAAGTATTTGGTAAAGCATAAACAGTATTGCAGCATGAATTCATCATGGCAGTCAAGCTGAATGTTAGTTTTCCTGATCACAAAACCAATAGACAAATCTACTACAAGCAGGGATCTCACTCATTCCTTCATATCAATGTTTGCAGTGATGTCAGTGGTTTTTGCACACATGGCAAAAGCAAATTTAGCTCTAAATATGAATTAAAAACCTTTCTCAGAAAAATCAGTGATGGTAAAAACCGCAGCAGAGCTTTTCACATGTTTTTAAACTGAGACAAAGGTGGTGAAGATAACAATATTTACTTAGCTGCTCTCTGTGCTGATTAGACCAAACACAAAACAAGGACACATTCACTGAAGATAATGTTTTCAGCACTCGCTGCTGAGGCCATTTAATTAATTGTTCTCCTGGGGTCAATATCAAGTTATGTCAATAAGCATTTGAGCTCATCCAGCACCAATAGCTGAATCTGTTTGTTTGATCTGGCAGCTTTATCTTGTACACGTGGCTCCTGCTGCAGAGTCTAACCACAAAAACACCTTAGGAATTTTTTTTTTTTTGGGGGGGGAGAGTTTATAGTAGAGTTGAACCCATGGAAGTTGAAAACTACAGTTGTTCTTGTTTTAAACAGTGATGGAATTCCCATTAGAGAAAAAAGATTTTGTAGGGAATAAAAGAGAATTGGAAGTATTAATGGCTTTTTTTCTAGCTGAAGTAAGGATAATCCACATGATTTTGTCTTCCCCTTTGCAGAGTTTTCCCCCTTCTTAGAGGTATCTATATATATTCAAGAGAAAAAACAAACCTTGAGTCTGGCAAATCTGAAGCCTTTTTGTGAATTATTATAAGAAAATAAAGTGGTTGATTATCTGTCATTAGGCTTAGAAGAAAAACCACCTGAATTTAAACACATGGTTTTGACATTCAAGATGTCACTTTCAGGAAGGAGCCCTCATTTCTTTTAGTGCCAGGTTTTTTTTTTTCTTGAGATAGCAGCCAGCACTGCATCTGATCAACACACCTCAGATCACACAGAAGATCTTTCCTGGTTAGGCAGCGTGGTTGGCTTAGTGCTCCTGGAAACTGGCCACATAAAATGTCATTTCAATGTGGAACAAATCCAATGAACTGGAAGTTATAACAAATCCTTTCATAACGGGGATTATTTGCTTCTCTTATTCACAGAGATTGGGGCACACCATGGGAACTGGACACTCTTCACCAATTACCCCCCAGTTGCTCCTGCTTCGGTTTTGTGGTGTTCTCCAGAAAAAAAGCAACACAGGTGCATAAAGCAGGAAGGATGGCTGGCATAGAAAAGCTGTCAGTGCAAAAGGAGAATGAAGAGCACAACAATCAGCCATTTTAAATACTTTCCATACCAAGCCTTCTCTCTGGTGTCACCAGAAAATTCCACCCATGTATACCCTGTGTGCATCATTGGAGCACTCAGGAATCAGGAAAAGGTGAAGACACCAGAAAATATGAAAGTGTCCAGGGAAGCACAAGGTTATAGGTGAGTGTAGCTGCTCAGTGAGAAAGCAAGCACAAGTTTTCTACTCTGATTTTTACTGAAAAATCACCAGTCTAAACAAGAATGAGTATTTTTGGGATGAGTGGGCGTCTTACTTGATAGCTCTTTCCTACTCTATGTGACTATCCTAATTTTGGTATAGAATACCACTAAGTAAAGGATAACATGATCACTTGCCTTTATCAAATGGGCTGAGTCCTCCCAAGGGAGATGCATGCTTTAAATTCCCCAACAATTGCTGCCAAGGTAAGTGTCACCAGCCTGGAACACATTACACAGCTGACAGGAGTCCAGAAAGAGTTGAGCTTTCCAGATATCCTGGTACTCTTTCAGCATGAGCAAAGATCTTTTTCAATGAGAGGTGTCAGGCACCAAAATCAAGCAATTACTGGTTATAAAACTATTCGTCTGGAAAAGTGTGCAGTCTGTGTAACTTGTTGTTAAATGGCCCACTCTGAGTACATCATTCATCATTGTGCACAAAATGGTCTTTGTTACTTGAAGCAAAGCTTAGACTTTCCGTATTCATCAGGGATGAAACCATTCCATGAAAGAAAGAGCATTTTCATTTTGAAGCACTAGATTATGTGGTTTTCAAGCTCACCTACAATGCACTGGGAAACCCTGCATGTGGGAACATTTTTCTATTAATGTATAATAACCTCTTAATAAGTGAGAAGATGGATCTTGCTCCTCAGACCTATTTACGTCTCACTCCATTGGAGTGATAAGACTTATAGAACAGAAACTTTCTGCCAATACCTTGAATTATTTAGCTGCTGGGGTGTAACACTTATTAGACTGTAATTGGTTTGGTTTTGCCAAAAGGAAGCTGTTTGTCACTACAATCTCTGCATTAGCACAACGTTTATGGCACTGGAGTGCCTTAAAGAAATCTACATCTGTCTTGAACTGCTGTTCTTCTGCTTTGATTTAATGGTTCTTGAAGCAATAAGAGCTGCATGGTCCCACCAACTGCTGATATCTACAGAAGTAATAAATACTGGATTGAATTCTATTAAGGAGTACTAAATATTCAATGTGGCAATAGAATTCCCCTACAACATCCAGGTGGATTTATACTTCCTCTATGGGAACTAAAGCAAACATCAGGCAATTTTCTGTTCAGGATTCACTGCTGGTACAAAGTGAATTCAGCCACAACCAGAGTACTAATGAGCTCTGAGCAATGATGATCACAAAAGCAAGAAATTTGTGTTACATGAGACTGAAAATAACAAACTCAGGAATAATATCTGTGGGACTGACTAAGAGTCCTTTTCCTTCATTGTCACCTGAGCTATGCAGCTTACAGAGTAAGCAGAAAAATTGCCATTTTGTCTTTGTTTTTATGGTGGGGTATATACAGTCACATATGGAATACATGCAGGACTGCTGAAGATCATAAAATAGATATAAAGACTGTGCAGAAACCTCAATTTTATTTTTCTACTGCACTATTTTAAATTGTAAAATGCCTATTCAGATGATTACAACATGTTGCTTGCTCATATTCCAGAATGTTCATTTTCTTTTCACATTTAATATACTGGAATATGTGCACAATCATGCTGAGCGGGGTAATTGAAAATTAAACAGAGAATTACTCACAGAAGCAATATTTTAAATTCAAATAAGTTCCACAACATATGGCCTTTATAGCACAGTCTAACAAAAATTTTGTAGCTGCTTAGATGAAGCAGGTGCTTTCTTTTTGTACTGCTGGATCCACACCTGTATTGTCTGAGGCACAGCTCCAGGCTGCTGCCACATCAGGGACAGGCCTGGCCAAACAGATTTCACAGCCAAATGCTTCATTAGTAGCCCTATCCCCTTGATAGACTCTCCAATCCATCTTAGATGCTGCTAAATTTTAAAGTCCCTTTTTATAGGAAAGCTGTTCCCTTAAATTACAGCAGCTGACAAGATCGTCATACATGCATCTGTTTAAGCATTAGGTCAAGACAGATCAAGAAGACGTGGTCTGAGTGACCCTGTCAGACCAAATTTCCCTTTTTTCTTACAGGGTGCAGCACCTCTTGGGCATTTCTAATTGTGAGACCCACTGTTGTCAGAGAGCTTCAGCTCCAAACATTCGGCACAGAAAACTCCTACAGTCTAACCTTAGCTGTCCAAGAAGTGTGCTACAGCTTGGAGTGAGTCCTTCTGCACTGCACAAAGTTTTTGGAGGTCTTGCAGAAGCCCATCCCTTTCCAGCTCCTGACAGGGAACAGCCCAACTGATGGCAGCATCCTGCTCTCAGACATTACTAAGGGAGGGGTGCTGGCACATCCCAGCCACCTTCAGTGGCCACAATACTCATTTCAGGTTTGAGATGGCAGGGAAGTCTCCTCCTCAGAGCAGCACAGGGCACTCTCATTATGGGCTAGAACCTCCCCAAAAAGCAAACCCAGAGAAACAAATGTTAGACAGCTCCCTATCCCATACTTCTTCCTGCAATATGAGAAGCATAAATACCTATGTGAGAGGGAGTTTTGCACCAGCTAATGCACATTGTAAGTAATGATTTAATCTTTCCTTATTTGCTCACTCCAGAGATTATTCAGAGTTCTTATAATTAAGATGCTGTGAACATGCATGTGCAAACCTTGAATATTTTAGAGGAGGTACCAGTAAAAAATCTCTACCTTCACATATACAACCAAAGATTGCTTCAAAACCTCTTTCATGTGTCACACAACCATGACTTTCCTCTGTATTAAGAGGAGCCCTATCAAGTCATCCACTTATTTACAGTACCACCCACTATTTAGGTACACAGCTGTCTGATCACTAATTGTACTCTGCATACACACCAACACAGCCAGGATCCCTGAGGGAAGGACCAGGATTTTAGATCCCTGGATTTCATGGGCTTGTGGGAATCAAGCTGAGGAGCATTAATTACTTTCCTCTTTAATGACAGGTAGCATTTCTCTGTCATTTGTTGCTCTCTATTCAATTATCTATTTGTGGGAACCTCCGTAACACCAAAGCTCCTTGGCTAGGAAACAACGAGATGTAAAGTAGAAAACTGATGCTCTTCATTACAGTAATTTTCAACCTGTCTGACAGCAATAGGAATTCAATTACAGTCCTCCAGTGGCAATAAGCTCTGTGCACTAGATCTTAATTGTTCAACCATCAGTTTGCAATTTGCATTTGTAGTGTAGTGACAGCTGAATGTTTCCATCTGTAGCAGATATTTATATTCATGAAAAAATAAATATATTGTACATCTAGCTCAGCAAGGAAACTTTCTATAATGAAAGAACGAGACTATTTACTTAAATGATTGCAATAATTTGCTGCTCTGGATTTGATATAGATCTTTTCCTTGGTATTGCAAACTAGAGGCACAACTGTGCCTTCTGAGAGGTAGTTATATTTAGTAACCATGTCAATCACATTTCAGTTCCCCCCTCCCTTAAAAAATCAAGTTTAATAGAAAAAGGCTTCCAGTATAAATGGGTGTGTCCTGAACACTACACTTTCAAAGCATGCCTGCTATACATGCTCGTGTATAAGCAGAAATATGTAAATATTTGTGAGCATGTAAACAAACCCTTTACCTTATACAGCTAAGCTACAAAAACGACTTAAAAATTGCTCAGACTTTTCTGGCACAGTGATATACATAAAGCTGTATGTACATCTTCTTCCCTCCAAGAAGCTTGTGGAAATGAGGAATTTTGGAGCATTCAAGAGGTTCTGTCAAATCCTAACCAGCGACTGCCCATCTCTGCCCACAGCCAGGGCGAGGTGGGTCTTCACTGATGGCTGCACAGAAATTCTTTTGTAAAGAGGAGTTTGGCAAGGCCTTGGTAGCAAATTATTAACGCAATATATTAACCCAATCAGCTCGTGGCTGTCATCCCTCAGGTGTTAACTCAAATCTGCAATCACTGCCAAACAAGGAGGTGGGAAGGCAGGACTGTGTCACCAGGGCCCAGCACAGGTATAAGCTGGCAGTGCCAGAGAACTTTGCGCTGCAATAAGAGAAAATCACGAGTAGGAAAGGCAAGGGTTAGGACTGAAATTCATTAACTGAACAACCTGAGAGAATTAGGCAAATACCTGCTTTTACATCACCTTGATTTGACAGCGAATATCATTGTTCATCACTTTTTTAAAGAATAAAAATGTGTTTTTAAGAGCTGGGAAAACAACAACAACTCAATGTTGTGTCCCACAGGCAGCTCCTGCCCTGATGAATTACTGCTGCCTCTCACCACATGTCTCTGGGTGAATGGGAAAAGCATTTTTGTGAGAGGAGGTATGAGAGATTTCTATCCAGGGCTAAAAATCCTCTCCCTTTTGTGCAGACAGCACAGCCTGGGACTGGCAGCCTTGGGATGTTGTCCTGCACAGGGCTCTCAGCATAAAGGGGTTTTACCAAGCTCTGAGGACTCATTCTGGCGGATGTGCAGAAGTGTGCTCAGGACTGAACCAGCCCACGAGAGCCCTTCAGGAGTTTCCACTTCATTACAGATTTCCCTGATGTGGGCACTGTTCTCCTTCTTGCTGTTTGTGTCAGCTGCATTCTCTGGCATCCTAAATCTAAGTAGCAATTTGTTAGTGACAATTTTAATCTAGTGGAAAACATTGTACTTGCAACAGTAGGAAAAAAGAAGCACAGAAATTTTTGACTGATTTTTGCCTTTGTCACTCTTAGAATACATAACCCTCTATTATATTGATTGAAGGCAGTCTAAACCAACCTGACTTCATTTTCCAATCTGAATAACACCAGAGCCTCAATCAGTACAAATAGGAGTTACACCCATGCTTCAGAAATAAGAGTTCAGATACTTTTTATATATTTATATGTCTGTAGTATATGTTACATATTATATCTATGTATTATACAAATATATATTATTTATATTAGTTTTAAATCGGTATCTCTTGCCCTTCAATGGCCAGACAACTTCCCGCACCAGACTAACACAGATTTCTATTTAACTGTTTTAATTTATAGGGCTATTCCTATCTTAACATACATTTTCTTATTAATTAGGTCACAAGAATTCAGTTCATTAAGAACAAGTTCACTCCTCCAGCTTGCTGATTGAAGTGGTAGCTGTACTTTCAGGGAAACTTTTTTTCTTATAGAAAAGAGGAGGTTCAGCTCAATTTCCAAGTAGATCTTAATCCAGATCCTGTTGCTGTAGAAAAATAAGTCAATCACTGTCCAGAAGGAAAAAAAAAACAGACCCTGCTGGTATTTACCTGGGTGTAGGATAAACAAACATCCAGGTTACTGGTTTAGGTCGCAGATCATACTCTAAAATGCTCTTGGCAGTACTAATTTTATTGTCAACCTCCCCACAACTCTTTTCTTACAAAAGCAGCACAGATGTGAACCTTTATGCCTGGAACAAGCTGCCTTTCAGATGAGCAATAAGATACTGGATAAATGTTATATGAGAGCACTGCAAGAGAATTCCAAACGGAAAAAGTGCTGGTTTGATCTACATAATCACTTTGAAAAGGGTAAATCTCTCTCAAGCTGGGGTTTGCAGCATCAGATGTTATTGTCAGCTCACAGCTGCCTGCTCCGAGCCCGATAACAGCCAGCAGTTGTAATGAGTGTGCTGCAGAAATATTACAAGCAATAAGCTCTGAAAATCAATGAAGCATGTACCCTTCAAGCCAGCCTGCTGTAAACCACATCAAGTGTTATTTCAGGTGTTATTACAGCTTTGTACACAATGTTTACTTGGGCTGATTCTGTAAGACAAGCCTCTTCCCAACCCCAAAATATAAAATCAGTGTTATTGAACATAAACACAAACACTGCTTTGTGTTCCTTAAAATTCCTACCTCTTTTCTCTGTGCTGTTATTAAAAACAAACAGCCAACTAAAATGTCTTACCTCAGGATTACCTTTTAAGACAGAAACGCTTGTATCTGTATTTTCTGCTTTGCATAAACAGAGCTCTGCTTGACTATGCATCAAGTATTTATTCCAGGGAGCTTTGTCTGCAGAAGATACTATCATGATTCATCATGCATGTATGCTTACCAAATTTTATAAATACTGGAGAATAGATCACAAATCCTGCTTTATGTTTTAAATCACTGTTTTGTCTAGCCAAAATGTCTTGAGAGTAGTAGTGCTAGGAATTCAGATAATGAAAATTAAATACGCATGTGCTTTGCCTTCATACAGCAAAATTGCACAGATACAGAAATAAATCTCTAAAATAATATGGGTAAAAAAAAAAAGTTACAGCATGATCCAAACTGCAGGAAAAGAGACAGATTCCACAACCTTTTTCCTGAGCCAAGCTCTGCTGTGCAGAGCAGCACTCAAGGGCCCATGATCTGCCTTTCCCAGACTAGCAGGGACAAAAGAAGATCAGCTAGACTTTATTTAAATTAACCGTAATTCGACAGCAAAATATTTTTTAAACATGAACTCTGCTCCAGCTGCTGTGCTGTGGTGCCAGAGCAGCTGAGGTTGTGCTGCAGGCACGGCCCCTGCCCAGCCTGTGGAGGGATCGACAGGCAGCTGCCTGCTCCTTCCAGGCACCTCGCCAGCCCGTCAGGGCTGTGCTAGCACAGGAGCACTGTGCCAGCCTGCCACAACAGCTTCAGATTATTATTTTTGTTCCTCTCCCCTTTATAAATATATATATATATATGTATGTATATGTATATGTATATGTATATGTATATGTACAAATCCCCAAGCCTTCAGTGTGAACTGTGAGAGTTCAGAGGGGGATGTCAGGATTTTTCAGCATTCAGGTGGTTTGATTTTCCCTTAGAATTTTTTAGGGATTTTGTGGATTGCAGAGCGCTGCTGTCTCACTCCCTTACCAAGTCTGGCACGCTGGTGGACCCACCATAGCCCAGGCACTCAGCACGTGCCATGGCAGGGAACTCTGTGGCCACCAGCCAGGGATGTACCCTGAGACTGAACTGTCCCAGCGCAGGACAAAGGGGTTCAACTAAACTGCCGCCAAACAAGAACAGGAACATTTAACATCTAAATGTAACCATGTCATAACATCATAAAATGCCTTGGGTTGAAAGGGACCTTAAGGACAATCTCCTCCCAACCCCCTGCCGTGGGCAGGGACACCTTCCACTAGACCAGGCTGCTCAAAGCCACATCCAGCCTGGCCTTGAACCCTTACTCTTCCAAGCTCACCCAAAACATGTTATGGAAAATACAGTGGACATTGATACATAAAACATAATGGAGACTTTAACAAACTACTGCAAACTACTGATGAGTAGTCTACCAAACCCCGAATATGAGAGAAGCAAGGAAGTAGTTTCAAACAGTGTATCGAAAATTTTGCCAGTGGCAAATTTAAAACCACTCTTTTTCACTTACTAAAACTTCATTTCCTTCCCTAGGAAAATTGTGTAGGTTCAGGCACAATCAAAGATCTCCTGAGCACCAAGGACTGTAAGGACTTCTCTTTCCTTGTGGCTGGCTTCCCAATTAATTAACTTAATATGTTGATCATCTCTATCTTGCAGGTACCTCTAGGACTGGGCTCTAGAGTACATAAAAAAAGACTGCCTAATGCTTCAACAGGCACTTGATTATCAATCAGTCAGAATTATCAGTTCTCCCATCTCAGATCTAGCACTACGAACACACATTTTGCTGTCTGTGAGCTCCCCGCTTGTCTACACCTCACAATCCTTTTTTGTCCCAGCACAACACATCACAGAGGGTCATGTCAGCAGTCAGGGAAGAATCAGTCTCATTCCCAAGAGTTTTGGTGGTAGTTCACCTCATTAACAGGAGATGGACCCACTGGGGGTACTCAGAGAGCAACATAAACTGAGGGATATTGATGTGGACTGGCTTACTAGAGAAGATTAAAAGAGCTAAATCTGTGTAGCTGAGTCCAGTGACAGACAGCGGCTATAAAAACTTCTAGGGCATAAAAATTAAAAGTGGGCTTTAGGCCCTGAGAAGAATGTGTGGAACTAGATCTAATAGAGGAGAAAAACAGACACTCAAGGAATTGCTTTATCAGTTTGAGCTACTTTGTGCAAAACAAGGTTTGCATCTTATACAGATTTTTTTTGCCAATTAAATCCCTACATTACATTCATACACTCATGAATTTGGCCTTCAGAAAAGCTACAATGAAGGACAATTTTAACATGCATAAAAGGCTTTTTTTTTTTCTTAATCATTAAAATAGTAGCTAAATGTGGGAATACAGGCAAAGAAAACAGTATTTTATTTATCTCATTGGGCATCCATCCTAAAGAAATTTCTGATTTCCTGGCAGACCCAACACATTACCTCACACCTGAAGTTTAATTTAAGTGCCTTCCTGTCTACCTGTTTTTACTTCAGTGGCTGAGCTGATCATGAAAAAAACCCAAAAAACCCAAATAAATTTTAGCTGGCTTCATTCCAAGAACCTCCTGTACAATATGCAAAGGTTTTAAGGAAAAGGAAAAGCTTGTGTCCCTTGGTGAGCTTGGGTTAAGCTGTAAGGCCATTTTTTACATCTAATCTAACAATCTGGAGTGACTGCCAGAGTCATTTACCTGTTGCTCTTTACCCTGCAGGTCAGGACACCTCCATTTTCACATTAAAATCTCAGGCAAATGACCCTGAAGTGATTACTAGAGGCCAGCCTTTGGAAATTATCTCAGATTCATCATGCAAAGTGGTGAGTGCATAATCAGGGGTTCATAATCAGGGGTGCATTTTTTACTGCATCTGCTATATTTAAGAATATGACCATGCACTCAGTTCACTGATCTTTTCCACAGAGAGGTTTCCTGCTTTGCCACCCATAAATTGAAGCCATTTGTTGAGCTTTTAGCAAACCTTGGGCATTAGAATGCCATAGCATATACGATATATCATAAAATGCGTGATCAAAGGAGACTAGCTCCTACTAAATTTTCTTTTCTTCCAAGCTCCCCTCCTCAGGCAAAAACCTGGATGAAGAGATAAGTTAGTCCCATGAGGTGGATGAAACTTTGATAATAAAGCTTATGCTGCTTACACTGATACTCATTCAGCTTTTCTGAAATCCATTTACACAATGTGATTAAAGCAACAAGACTTGGCTTTCCTCTAACTTTCAAATTCAAAAATTTTGTTCACAAAATAAATGCAAGATCATGCCCTGTATGTTTTTTGAAAAGTAGGAAAAACATCAATACTATCTCCTGTAATTACAGGAGAAAAGATGTAGAGGCAGGAAAAAGTCTCCTTTCAGACTGTATAGAACTTAAGCAAGTAAAATACAGCAAGGCAGTCCAGGATAGTAATTTTAATATATTTGAATATGTAGCTAAAAATCAATGAAAATTGTTCATAAAGAGCCTCTGATGCACTTAAATTATCCATCTCCCTATGTGGCCTCGTTGCAGCTCCCCAAGTAATAGGAAAATTAACATTCTAGGTACTTCTTTGCATCTTTCTGATCTTAAAAAGACCTGAAAACTAGTCCAGAAACAGTAATTACGTATTTTTGAGACAATTTAATTTAATGCTCTTTTAAAGATGGAGGCACAAGGGACAGAATCTTTGAACTTAAAATCCCTGCCAGCAGTTTTAATGAGTAAATAAACACGTGCCTTTTTGCTGTAACCACACCAACCTGAGCCAAGGTATCCTTTCATTCTACTCAGATATGCAGAAAACACCCATTTACGAAAATAATTGAATAAGTCTTTTACTAAATAGGTGAAAATTCTCTCCAGTTGCCTCACAGTTGTACAAAGTTTTGGTTGAGGAGGAGGTTTTTTTGAGGGACTGGGAAGGTTGGGCATTTTTGGGTTTTTTGTTTGTTTTTGTTTGTCTCTACACACTACAAGCTCCACAAGTGCACTGTGACCTACTGGGACAGGGAAGATTTTTGCCAAAGTTTTCAGTATTTCTCTGTCTCAGCAGGTTTATTCTTTAAAGTCTCATCTGTGTCATTTCTGTATTCTTTGCTGCACATCACCAGGCAGGAGGGAGGTTTTTCTTTGTGAAAAATTTGGCCTTGGATCCTGCAAATTTATGCTTTTTACCGTGGCAGACCTTTTTCCTGACACAAGCTTCTGAAAAGCCAGGCGTGGTCAAGTATCTCAAACGCTGCTCAGGTGATAAAGTAAAATAGTTCTTATGAGAAGGACAAAAAAGGAAGAGAAATGAAGGCCCTCTTGATGCACCCCAAGGGCTGTTTGTCATCACCTTCAGTTGGACTCATCAAATTCCAGCAACTACTTTATCCAAAGAGTAACATTTTGAGAAATCAGAACCTAAACTGTTTCTTCCAGGCTCAGATTATCTTGTTGCAAGGAGAGCTGCTTTTATAAGAGGATTTGCACTAATTACACAAAGTATGTTATGAAACAGTGTTCAGGAAATAATAGAGTAGAAAGCCAGAAGGTTAATAAGCAAACTGATCCTGTACCTCTCCCTGTCCTGAATTCCCACGTAGGAAATGCAGTCAGGATGCCTAGTGAAGACACAAACCACAATTACTTTATGGAAATTATTTCTCAGCAGTGTAACACCCAAGAGTTCCCTTCCACAGTCATTTAAATGACTGGTGGAGCAAATAGCAAAATCAATAGCCACAAAACTCGGTCTCATTTTTGCAATTAAACCCCCGAGACAGAATCCATCCATAACATGCTCCTGGCAGTCCCAGAGGTGATTGCAGCCTGCCTGCTTCATCTGCCTGAACACCTCATTCCCATGCAGCAGCTGTAAGGGTATATTTCCTGCACACATTCCATTTAACCTGCTGGAGTGGGTGCTCTGCAAATGACTTACATTCATTTACACAGCCCCCTGAATTCCTCAGCTCGATGCACACACATTAATTACTGAAATTGGAAACAGGCTTGGTTTAAGCAAAGGAGATGATTTAGTAGAAATTTGCCAGTCTCATGTAAGTGCATCCCATGGTGGAAACACACATTGCCGTGGTGCCAGAGTGTGGCCATGTGTGATTTTATAGCTCTGTGTAACTGCCATCCATGGGAAGCAGCTGCATCCCTGTGGGAATGTGCAGGGTCAAGAGGAGATGTGATAAAAGCCTGCTCCTTTTACAACAGGCTGAGAAAAGCCATTTTAGACATTGCAGCAAGGGAAAAAAAAGTTCCCTTTACCAGCAGGGACTGGGGATGTAAGTGCACGGAGACAGGTTTGACTGCACCAGACCCATGAGTCTGCCTCTCAGTCCCAGCAGCAAAACAAGTGCGATGAGTTTAGTCTGTCCAAGGGAATCTCAGATTGGATGCACTTAAAAACAAATAAAAAACCCAAACACTGAAACAGCAGCAATAAATTTAAATCTACAATTTTCAGCATATAAAAGTATGTGTATAAAATGTTAACATCATACAGATTTGCTGAGCTTATGCTCCCACACAGCTTGAAAAATACTAGAAATTACATGTTTTGATAATGTCAAGTTAAAACACGCAATAAAAATGAGAAAATTCCTGCAAAAACTCCTGCTTTCACCAAGACTACACTTTTGGAAATAAGGAGATGCTCATCAGAAAATTTTAACAAATTTGACAAGTGCCACCTATACTATGGATATATACCAGTTCTCTCACATGGGCATGCTTTCCCTCCTTTCTCATTCTATGGAGAAGCAGGACCAATTACTGAAATATTGATCCTACTGAAACAATGGGAGTTTTGCCATCTGACACTTACTACAGTCACTATTTTCCCCTTGCTTCAAAATTTACCAGGTTTACACGGAGCTGATTTTTCTAATGGGTCTTTCCCACAGGAAAGGTTTGTGGAATAACACTTATTCTATTGCAGGGATCCACTCCCTTAACAATATTAAGGAAACCCAAGGTCACTCAAATATTTACATTATTTCACTGAGGCACAAATGAACACCTACGTAGTTTGGGGAGGCATTGGGGTAGATTTTCTCAAGTTTTTTCTCATATATGACTGTGTACCCAAGTCATAAGTGAGAAATTAAATATTTCTCACAGGAATAAAAGCTCCTTGGGTAATGTTCATTAGTGATTAGGAAAGTGGGAGAGGAAAACAGGTCCAAAAGGCTTAGTAGCTTCCCCCGTCTGGCTGTTATTGTTGAAAGTATAAACAAAACGCACAGCAAAATGCACATATTATGGATGAGAAAAGAAACTGTATTCCAGCTTTGGTTCTGCACTGCCTCATGTTACTTTGGGGCCAAATTGTCTCAGCCTAGAGGGATCTCCTACTTCTGGGTTGTATCCACATGAGGTATTCTCATGCCCAGGTTGGATCTGAAACCCAGGGCAGCAAACAAATCAGAGCAGAGCCTGTGTCCTTAAGGAACAGGGAAAACAAGTATTTTTAGAATGGAGTCCAAACCATACTGCCATTTTAATCTTGTTCTGGAATGTGTTCCATGTAATATTTTAAATTTAAACCAATCTGGAAAGGCATCACGCAACTATAAATCCAGCCATGGAGGCAGAGGAGCAGGACTAACAAGGCAGATGCTTTATGAGTTTGGCCAGCTTCCTGCTTGCAGATAAAAACCACCAGATGCCTCAGTGAAGAGAATTCCTTCCTGGGAATGCTGATTTCAGAGTTGCAGGCCATAATATTGATTACACAGGAAGGTCAGAAACGAAAGGCAAGTGAAAAACCCAGAGCACCCCTTGTCCAAATCCCAAACATCCTGCCTGCCATGGCCACTCTGCTAAGAGCATGTCCCAGAATGCAGTTTGACAAATGTGTCCTTGCTACCATAAACTCCCACTTTGGAGCTATTGACACAGAACCTCCACACTTGATGGAGAGCCCACTTCAGGAAATATATGGAAATTAAAAACTAATAAATGACGGAGAATGTGTTTCCTGGCAGAAGTTATCACTGAACAACATATGCAATTGGCTCTGTATGATTTCCCCTTGTAGTTTAATAAAAACTGGGGTTTGAACAACTAAGTGTTCATAGGACAAGAGGACATAGCCTCGTGTTGCACCAGGGGAGGTTTAGATTGGATATTAGGAAACATTTCTTCACTGAAAGTGAGGTCAAGCATTTCAACAGGCTGCCCAGGGCAGTGCTGGGGTCACCATTCCTGGAGAGATTTAAAAAACAAGTAAATTCTGTGCTTAGGGACATGGGTTAGTGCTGCACCTAGCAGTGTTAGGTTAATGGTTGGACTTGAGAATCTTAGAGATCTTTTCCAACCTGAACAATCCTACGGCTCTGAGTGTAACAGGTAAGGAAATTGCCAAGGAGATTCATTTATATGAGGGAACTTTCCCTCAATACCAGGAAAACCCCACGGGGAGAGCGGCGTGCACCACAGGCAAGCAATGAAAATCACACTTTGCTTACAGCTGCTTAAGGATATTATTTTATAGCAGCTATCTACAGTTTGGGGTTGAATCTCATAGCCAGTAACAAAGCCAACAATGTAAAAAGGAAACAGAATCTGTCTCATTGCAAAAAAAAAACCCAGGACAGACAGAATGAAGGATAGGTACACAGAAGGGGTTAGTTTTTTGATAACTTTGGAATAACAAGTAACCTGCCTTGCTTGGCTGCAAGGAATAAAACCATTAGAATATAAATATCAAGTGAGAAAAAGACTGCAAAACGGCATTTAAGAGTTATGGGCCAGCCTGTGTGGACTCACATCCACTGCACTTGATGAACACTTAAGAAGTTACATTTTTTATTGATAGGACAGCTGTAAGGAAGCCTCTGCATGGAGAAAGAGACTGCTTGGGGGTCTCAGAAATGGTATGGAATGTAGAATCAGAAAAATATATTTACTTTAAAAAGAGAGAGAGAGAGAGAAAAGAGAAAAGTCATTGTAGCAGTGAACCCTTCCTAATGCCAGCCTGTCCAATTGGTAAATTGGTAGCAGCTGTGGCCCTTTAGGCTGTTTTGCATAAAACAAACAACAAAAAAATCCAACAAAACATAAAGTACCCCACACCAGTAGTGGAAAAGAAGCATTCTTCCAACAACACATACTATAACCATCCCTACTTATTTTTCTTGTTCTAACTACAAAATATTTACAGCACATTTCTGGAAAATACATCTCAAAGATCGCTTTAAAACATTAACTTTAGCTGTAAGAGTCCTGTTAACCCCACAAAAGCAAGTTTTCTCTCTTCCAGCCACAGACAAGTCCCTGTACTTATAAAGAATGAGTGTTTTTGTTAAAGTGTTCTTTATTGATTAGCCACTTTATTCAAGAGTATCATCATAAACTCCTCTGCTTATTAATTTCAGTTTTATCTGAACACTCTCCCCTAGACACTACTTCTTCCTCAGGCATATCTGTCATTCCTGTCAAGAGTGCTCCCAATTAAGAGGAAAGAGAACCTGGGAAGTACTGACTGGCAAAGTGACATTGGCGTGGATTTGTGAATTGCAGTAGAGATCTGGAAAATAATGAAGAGCAAAACAGAGGTAAATTGGTGTTCCCTGCACCAGGCTGTACCAGCATGGACACAAGTGTACAAAACATTAGCTGCAACAATGAGAGAAAACATTGAAAAGAAACATGGTGTTAACAGAATGCAAAATGAGGCTGAAGGACTCCTACACACACCCTGACAGTAAGGGCAGAGTGTTGCCATTAGGCAGTGTCAACTGAGTAGAGAAACGGCACCAGGATTTATCTGTTCTAGGAGCAGAGAGTATATTTTGTTTTATCTGTTTTATGCAGTTGCAGCAAACAGAATGAACAGCTCATTAAACACAGTATTATAAAATACATGCAGGGCCACTCAGATCTGTTCAAATACATTCCCAGCTGAACCGCAGGCACTGATCTTGCAGCCAGGTCAATACTAATATACTCAGTAGTATTTACCATAGTCCTTCAGACTGAAGTCAATTATAAGGGCTGACCATAAGCCAGAGTTCAGTGCTTATCTCAGCATTCCAGCTCCTGTGGACATCAGGCTAAGCCACAGAAGACTGTAAGGCTGGGTGGAGCCGCTGTGTACACTGGCATGAGCATCATCACTTCAGTGAGCCAGGATGGGCTGGGACCAGCCTCCTGCTCTCTGCCTTTCCAGCTGAGGGTCCCAATAAACCCAAGAGTGGCAGAGATCCAGCACATCCCAGAAAAGCATCAGCAGAAAGGCTTGGAGTGCAGTGGCAATAGCATTTAACTTGCATTGCACATTCCCAATCTAGCTCATGTTCCTGCAGCTAATTCGTGTTTGAAAATGCCATCCAGACTCATGGCAAGAGCTTCAAAATGCCAGAGCAGAGATCAGCCCTGCTCCTGCTGCCTGGGCTCCACTCCATTGCTCTCCTTGGAAGGTGCAGAGAGCAGCTCAGTGCAAGGCAACATCTGGCTTTTAAAACTCATTTTCATCTTACAACATGAATCCAAGTTACCACCACTTCATGAATATTTACTATCAAGGAAGTCAGTAAGTTCAAGGAATATTTGGCAGGCCTCAGTCAGATATTATGGCTGTTAGACTTCACATACTAAATCATCCAAATTCTTAAATACAGCTAGAAACACTTACAAGAGTAATCAAAAACTGGCTTGGGACTATCCCTGATTGTTATTGAAGCATTTGCAGGTCAACTGAACATCACAAACTATGGGAGATAAAACAAGCTTTTTGAGTCTTTAGAGTCTGATCTTTTCAGAATTCCGGATTTATGTTTAACTGCAAAAAGTATTATTTTAATGCAAGTAGATACATACTCTTAAAAGCACACCTTTCAGGGGTAAGCCTTGAGAATATAAAGCAGGAAGACTTTTTAATGACAGCAACAGTAGGAAAATGAAGAAAGCTCATTTTATATGTCTGTGGTCTTATGCTTAACTGTGAACAATCTAATCCCGAGTATTGGAATAGCTGGCGAGGAGGGTGGAACCAATCTCTCTGCAGAGCTATTGTTGCAAATGCACACAAGATTTATTGTAAGAATTGTGATAAAATCCATAACAGCAAAAGCAAGGAATGAAACCCAAGAAAAGAAGGGTAGATGTTTACTACTCAGGGAAAGAGTTTAGCCAGGAAATGCTCTTCTATATGTAGTTAGGATGGAAAGATCTATTGAATTTTTCAATTTTCAAGATCACACTAGGGAGATCAAGGGGGTTTCTTGGCATACAGACAATTCATATTTGCATAAAATGGACCTAGGATGTCACAGCCATGAGGCTTAAATTACAGCAGAGTAGGAAGGTGCCCCTTTAAAGCACTTGATGGATGAAAGCATATAAGACAGTTGACAGCAGGATAACAATCTTTTTCTTGTGCAGCATCATTGTATCATCACCAGCTGCTTTGTGAAGAAGCTTTTAGAACCAGCTATGCATTGCAAATGCTGTAACACTTCTCAGGCTGTTAACCCTGTGATTTACTTACTCATCTGAGCACCATCAGTGAATGCTACAACAAATTACTTTGAGGATTTAATAAATTAATCTGCGATTGTGAATAATTCTCACACTGATCCCAGAAAGTTAGTAAAAAAGAAAGCAAACAATGGCTTTTGTAACTCTCATTTTACATAAACCTGTTAAAATAAGCAAGTACGGGAACACTATTCTATTTAATTTTTTCCCTATTTTGCTGCACCCAGGATCTTTCATCCTCCTGAACCTGGAAAAAGCAACATGGGAACACAGGACCAAGTGGTACCTCCAAGGCCCTGGAATCCAGGCCTCAGCACCAACCTGTGTTACTGCTTCTGCAAATTCAGCTTGCATGAGAATTCCTGTTGGAGAGCCTAATGCCAGACTCTCATTCCCCAAAACATATTTCTTCTTTTTGGGTGGGGGGTTTCTCCAAAAACCCCAAATTCCCTTTAAGTGATGGACAGTGTGAGCTCCATGGAAGATTCCTGCCATGGCCCAGAGGGGGAAGGTAGCATTCTCCTCGCAGCTCCAGCCATTCTCCTCAGGCCAAAGCTGGTGTTGATTTGGAGCCATCAAAGCTCTGCTTGTTCAGCAGCTGCTTCCAAGTGCTCAAGCACAGAGGTGCAGCTCTACAGGTGCCTTTGCTGTCATGCTCTTCCCTAACACTACTCTTGTTTTCTTTAAAGCTACATTTTTGGTAGAGGAAACAGAGTGAAAACATAAAATTAAGTCCCCTTCCAGTTTCTTCATTCAGTCCCTTTAGAAACGTTCATACAGACTAAATATACTAAATATAATAAATTTTGATAAACCTCCTTTTTAATAACCAATCAGCACCTCTTGTTATGGTTAAAGTATGCATTCACCTTGGAAATATGCATTAATTTGTTGCAGTTTTCAGCAACACTATCATTTCCCAAGGACAGGAAAAGGAACAAAGTCCAAACTTAACTTTTTCTTTTTTTTTTTAATGAAAATTACTTTTTTTTCTCCTGTTGGCACTTGCAGTAATTCAGAAACATTTCAGTTCTAGAGCATACAATACATTAACACCCCTGAGAACCTGCAGAGGTAATGATTTTGTGTTTAGTTTGAAAATCTGTCAAATTACAGGATCACATTACTTATTGTCCTCCCACATTTTAAATGTTGGTTTAGTAAGACATTTGTTTAAAAGCAACACTCACTCAATCACTGCTTCCTAATGGGAGCAGACCCCAGGCCAGCACTCTGCCTTGTGCAACAGCAGCTCCCTGCAAAGATCAACATTCTCTTAGACTAAACCTAGGCTTTAGTAGAATACAAAGCAGGATAATTCACTTTTTAAGTAGAGGAAACTCAAGAGTGTCTAAATCAGATGTAAAAGGGCTCCCAATCACTTCAGCCTGCTCCCCTCATCAGCGCAAGCAGGTCAGTGCCTCCAGGCTTTGTGCCGTGCTGAGCCTCCAGGGGAGTACTGAGCCCAATCCCATCCTGAACCACCTAAACATCATCACAGAGCTGCCAGCAACCGGGAAAAACCCCCACAAGCCCTCCCCAGGACGCCTGCCTTATCAGAATTAATCACAGGTGTTTCTTAACAGCTAAAGGACATTTTCTGACTCATTTTTGTATGGCTGGGTTTTTTTCTGTTGTTCATTTTTTGGTTTTGTTTTGTTTTTTTTTTTCCCTTTTAAAACTTCTGATTCAGACTACTAAAAAGCATATTGCAGTATTATGCTTTTTGCAATATATTTATGTTGATTTTGGATTTTTTCCTGTGGGTGACTGGTGTTTTGTAGATTTTTTTTCTTGCTAGATGAGCTCAATGAAAATCCTTAAGGGCTGTGTGTAGTATATTCAAAGAAATATTGAAAGTTGCCTTGGGAATTGTAATTGAAACCACATCTTGGCAGTAGATGTGCCAGGTGTAGAGGAGAGAGGATGTAGCTGTGCTTCTCAGTCTGCTCGTGCTGAGGCTTCAGAAGGTTTGTCAAGCACAAAGATAAGGCAGAGTGGTTATTTTGAAAAAGTGCTCCTTCAAGGGAAAAAGAAACCCCCAAACCGTTGAATATTGGACAGTTTACTCCTCCCTTTCCCTAGTACTGGAGCTGCAGCAGGGTTAAGGAACACAGGACTATCCACTGCTAGTCTGAGAGCTGGTTAAAACCCAACTAATCTGCAGATGGGCTGGTGCTTTAAGGGAAACTTACAAAAAACTTTAGAGCATATAAATTTGTAATAAAAATTGCACTGTTTAACTTTGAAAACCCCATGGCACATTGTTTGACATAGAAACACCTCCATGTTGACAATGACTATCCAAAACTGAAATTTTAGATGTTGTTTCTGCAGTTCCTTAAGGCCGATAAGGAAAATTTAAATCTAAAGGCAATTTATGTTTATTAGTGGAAGAGGGCCCTGGGGCAAGAAAAGCTATCTGGGGCTGGCATGTGAGTCAGAGGCATTTTCCAAACTGCAGCAGCTGCAGCTGGCAGGGAATCAAGCCCTGATGTGCTTTAAGGAACCTGTGTAGCAGCTTGGCTGGAGGCTGCTCACAAGGCTGCAGGGAAGAAAATGATAGCTGGAATTTGGTCTGGAAAGTGACATTCTGCTTTATGGCACAAGTGAACAAAGCATTTAAAGACATATTCAACTCCCAATACTCAGTGTTTTAATTAAGCATGTGCTTAAGGATTCTGTTGTCTAATTTGGGATTCCTGACTCTATCCCTCTAAAAACAGTGGTGTGCTGTGAAGAATTTGTTATAGGTTTGGTGGTTGGCGCTTATTGGGGTAGAGAGAGGTTTGGTGGAGTCAGGAGGTGGACAAGAAGCTGCAATAAAGGCACATAAGTGAATAATTGCATTAACCTTTCCGTACCTCCTGGGAAATCATCGGAAAGCTTTTTCCCACTGAGTTTATGGCATGTTTAGAGTCTTTAATACTGACTTCTCTTTCCTTACTTATTGAAGCAAGGCAGGGTATTCAGTTCTGGGCTTTGTCACAGTGTGTCCTTCCAGCCCTGCCAGCGCAGTAAAGCTCAAATGGCACAGGGAGCACTCAAAGCCTGAGCCTGCCCTGTCCCCGGCTGCTGCAGGGAGCCTGTGGGGCCAGAGCTTTCCTGGTGTACTGCTAGAGCCAGCAGGCTGGAAACAGATGGCTGTGCCGTGGAAAATGTACTAGGGTAAGACGTAAACAACTTCCACCCAAGCTAAGTTTTGCTTCTGTGCGCAGAAGCAAAAGGAAAAGCTGGAACATTGCAAAATCAGGCTCATTTGCAGAATTTTCAGGAATTTTCTCGTTGTGGTTGTGACGTTGTTTGTCACAGACACACACACATACACACTTCGGTGAGAAGGCATGAACTCTTTATTACAAAAATCTGGCTCCATTTTATAGTATTTCTACAAAGGCCAGGGATTGGTGGAGAAGGTTGACACCTCTCCCCATCCCATTGGTTAAGACACCTGTCCCTCAGCTGTCCATATCTCTAAAACAAAAATGTAAACTTTTCCTTGATTTAATGAAAACATTGCCTCTGTTTACAACACCTGTGTGTGAGAAACAACCTCACTATGAAAACTGTGAAACAGAAGAGAAGGCTGAAAAATCAAGGCGACATGGTTGCACCTAGGCTATCACCCTGAGGTAACTACAGGTTATCCACCCAGTCCTGTTTCTGGGCAGGAGAGTAATTCTTTCTCCTAAATTAAAAGTAATTCAAAGCTGAGAGAGCAGCTAGTTTTGCATTTCTCACATTGTCTTTGTGATGAACTCAACCAGATTTATTGTTTTAGTAACAAAAGTGTCAAATTATTACCAAGAAAGGTACAAGGTGTAGAAATACGATTCTAAGTTATTCTCTTAACCCAAATTCACTATGGAAATACTTGTCTGACTTGTGATGGAGTATGAAGTATATTACAGTAACATTTATGCTTAAATACTATTCCCTGACTGATCAAAGAGGAGCTGTAACAAGAGAGAAAATGTATGAAATACCCAGCACACAAGAATGTCATCAATCATGAACATAACTGTTTGCATTTTGAAAAGCTTTCAACTTGGTCAACCCCTGATGGGTGTTTCTTTAATTGCTTTAATTGGGCTGTTTCCTCTGGTGTATATTGGTGTTTTCTAGGCTGCCAAGCAAAGTACAACTTGTCATCTCCCTGGGAACAAATGTTTATCTTGTTCTGCCCCAGAGCATTTTGGTTTGTCTAGTTATCCTTTTCCTTTTACTTGATGATTAGTCTCCATGTACTTGATTATTTTCTGATTTTCATTTCCACCTGAGGTATGATAGAAGGCAACAAGCCAGTATTTTAGGTCTTCATAAAAATATGTCAAAAAATCCACTTCAATTGAACCAAAGGTCCAAAATGCCCTCTGGACTAACACCATTTTTTTTATTTTTAATTTTTTAGTAGAGGCATGTCTTGAATATAAGAGGACAGTTGCAAGGTAATTCTCAGCTAAGAAATTTTCAGATGAAGTATTAAATACTAGAGGCTTTAATATGCAATCAGTGTGGATTTCCAGCAATGGAAAAAGATATCCTTTCCAGAGTAAAGAGGACACATTAATCTCTTCAAAACTTCTGCTACAGCAGAATGGTCACCACAGGACTTGAAACAGAAATACTTGGAAAACTGTAATAAACTGAACCTACTGTCCTAATGTGCTCTGTGTCCTGATCCTGGCAGCTTCTTAAATCCCTTAATCACAGGCGGGCTGGAGCTGGAAGGGACTTCTGGGACCAGGGCTAAAGCAGGTTCCCCTGCCACAGGGTGCCCAGGATCATCTCCACGTGGCTTCTGAATATCTCCATGGAAGGAAACTCCACAATCCTCCTGCTCAGTTTCTTCCAGTGCTCTGTCACCTCCCTGTAAAGAAGGTTTTTTTCCTCATATTCAGATGGAACTTATTGTATGTCAGTTCCCAGGTCCACTTGCTGTGTAGGTGCCACTGAAGTGCAAGGGGCCCTGCCTGGAAAATGCAGATTTGAAGATTTGAAAGGGACTGAGAAGCCTCTGAGCCAAAGATGTTGGCCATCCTTCTTTCTGTGCTGTTTACAAAGATTTGAAATCAGAAGGTAATGTAATTTTGCCCTTGCTTAGGGTCTTGATTTAATATTCATTTACAGAAGCCATTCTTCTTTTTTACAATGGAATGGGCAGAGTATTAATGGACTTTTCTACTCTGACCTATTATATTTTGCTGAAGTCTGCCAGAGGCTTCCAATCCCTAGAAACTCTTTTCTGGGACATCTCCAAATTTGTAAGCATGTAGAAACACTAATTAATGTAAAAGCTTTACTTCCAAATGCAGGGCTACTAAAAATCTGTAATGATGCATTTTAAAATTTTTTTTAGGTCTTTCAGCTGGGTGAAATTATAGAGCTTCTATTTTATTAGACACTGAGCTATTTGGCTCCATGTCAAGCAGAAGTAGAAAAAAAAAGATAATTAAAAAAACCAAACAAACAACAAAAAAAAACCCCAAAACTTTTACTAAGTAAGGTTAATTCCTTAGTTGTGGTATATGAAAATGTGTTGGGTGTCACCAATATTGTCGACTTCTTAGGAACACAGAGCCTGAAGAAAAGTTAAAAATTCACAGTTTTCAGGATGTGAGGAGCTGTTTCACTGCTGCTGCCACACCTGAAGATCTGTACCCTGAGATCAAGTCTCACCCTCATCCACCCGCTTCAGCCTCACTGATCCCCTGCCCTTGGTCGGGTCTCTAATCCTCACTGATCCATTGCCAGAGGCAGTTCCTGCCCACCCTGAATCAGCAAAGGAAGGCTCCTGTGACCAAGGCCAAATTCCATCAGCAGTTACAGGCAAATCCAGGCAGATGGAGGCTCCATACCTTCCTTCCACTCATCCCTTCCATCTACAGCATTTTTCATCAACCTGGCACTTGATCTGCTGTCACCTCTTTTCAGGAAAGAGATCTATTAAGTAGTCATTTCTTTTTCTACCCTTTCAAAATCAAACTTTCTTTGTCACAAATTCTCCTCCACAGACCTTCTTTTTT
>WBMY01004155.1:24748-46577 GCA_013397315.1 Donacobius atricapilla | reverse complement strand
TTTTTTTTTTGTATTCGTGTGTGTGTGTGACTTTGAGACCAATCTTCAGCGTTTTCCTCAATTTCATCAACTCTGCTTGATCAGCTGTGCTAGATTTGAAGCTGTCAGCTGTTACCCAACACTGGGATTTCCTAATTTTTCAGAAGCTGTTAAAACATTATTTTAGCATAAATATTTATTGTGTTTATTGGTGACTTAAAAAAAATAAAAGGATGCTCTCTGAATATATATGGGGGTTTTTTTATCTCCTGCTCTCTTCTGGCACATATCCAGCCAAGCCTTTCACACAGCAGAGCCCTGGGAATCAGTCCCTGTGATGAATCATTCTACTTGAAAGTCCTTCTATGCCATTAAATAAGGCTGATGATCCAGATTTCCTGATATGTGCTTCTGTGCTTCAGATGAAAATTGGTGAAGTCAGTGAAGTTGTCCTGGTTCTACAACAAAGGTGGTGTGTCCTGGAGTAGAAGTCTGACAGTGTGCTCTTCCCTAGAATTACAGAATCACGGAAGAAACCTTTAAAATCCCTCCAGATCCAACCCCTGCCATGGGCAGGGACACCTTCCACTGTCCCAGGTTGCTCCAACCCATCCAGCCTGGCCTTGGACACCTCCAGGGATGGGGCAGCCACAGCTTCTCTGGGCACCCTGTGCCAGGGCCTCACCACCCTCACAGGGAAGACAGTTTTTCTTAATATCTAATCTAAATCTATACTCTCGTAATTGAAAGCCTTGTCCAATCACTTTTCTTGTAAAAAAATATAAATATATATTTTTTAAAGCAGGAAAAATATTTTCAAAGTATAAATGAAAGCATAAAGAATTAATCTGAGTAACTAAGAGTTACAGTAACACCAAATACAGATGTGGAGATGAAATTGCTCAGACTTGTGTCTCTGAACAGAGATTTGGAGGGTTTCTAATTTTTATTTCACAACCTGTGTGAGTGTACACAATACCTCGTGCTTTTAGCATGGCACTGCTGAGACACACTTTGGTGTCTGTGTTTAGTCTTCTTGTGACTCAAATTGCAGAAGAATAAACAGCCTTTTTCGGATTTAATGATAATGGCACCCAGACAAATGGAATTACTGCTGAGAAAAAAGCAAACTCCTGCATGAATAAGAAAATAAAACATGTAGTTTTAAATAAAGCAGAGGCTCTTGAAGTTCACATGAAAATAATCATTGAGCAGCAGTAGGCCAGGCAGCCTATTGTGCAGAAATAAGAAATCAGTAGATTTCCAATTTTAGGTCTTCCAAAAAACAGCCTAAATAGGAGTTTAAAAGAGGAATATGCATTTTCTCAAAGTAATTCATTTTTCCTGCTACTTACAGTTCTCATGCTTTCAATGCAAAATATTTACTATAACACCATGTGTATGGTTGTGTGTAAGAATTCTTTACTGTTTTATTTGTAGATTTGAAGTGTGAAGAGTGGTTGAGAGATCTTCAGTATTGAACTGGAATCATTATATGGCATAAAATATTAATACTGTTCTAACTCAATTTTCTCGGGTTTCCCAAATGACAGTTTAAAATGAAGGGTTACGCCTGCAAAAATCACAGGTGAGCATCATTTCTAGGGAATGTAGAGGCACTTCTCTGCTCCTGGGAAGGTCACAGGCTGTTTGCCAGGAGCCAGCAAGCTTTCCTCGTGGGACCTGCTGAGGGGGAGAGAGCAAGTAGTGGCACAAACCACAGTCCTGCAAAGCCCGTCGGTCTGGGGTAGAAGCTGCTACTCAAAAGCCAAAGAGTGCTGGGGTACCTGGGGCCTCCCATGGCTCCTCAGGCTGTGCAAGCCCATCTTCAGCTGGAAGTGTTCAAGGCTGAGTTGGATGGGACTTGGAGCAACCTGGCCCAGTGGAAAGTGTCCCTGCCCATGGCAGGGGATTGGGACCAGATCATCTTCAAGTCCCTTCCAACCCAAACCACCCTGGGATTCTATGTTGCAAGGAAATATTGTGTCTGTTCTTTTCTGTTTGCATTAACATAAATTTAGAGCTAAAAAGTAGCTGGGATTTATTTTATATTAATTCCAAAACTAATCTCTGAGCTGGTCAGTTTTATTATTTCTTTCATGATTTATCTCTAAATGTCATTGAGCAAAGCACATCACTGCTGGAACTTCTGAGGGGATTGTTTTCAAGAATTAAGAAAGAGGGGCAGGAAGGAATTAACGATTAAAAGATGACTCCTGAAGACAAATGTACTAATTAAAAATCGGAGGAATTATTTCAGCTGAAGTGTTTTTCTTTCCAGAGACACAAGTATTCTCTTGAGAGAACTGATGATGAGCTGTTAATAAGAAATACAGCTCATCTTGTTTTGTGATACAAGCAATTTTCAGAAGCTTTTACATTTTATAGGACAAAGATATAAATTGAAATGAGCAGAATGATAAAAAAATATTAAAAATTCTAGAAGAAAGTTGCTCTAGGATTTTGATATACACCTGAAATACAAACAGTGAATACTCCATGTTTCTGGTCAGGCTGCGTTCTTCCAAAGAACATGCCATCATCCTTATCCACATATCCCTTTCTCACAGAGAGGAATTTGTTCTCATAAATAAACTAAGATAAATAACACCAAATCAATGGGGTTTCCAGCTTTTTTGCCCTTTAAACAACTGAATTTCATTGTTTCACTTCATATACATATATAATTAAATGAATGGGGAAAAAAATGAGGAGGAAAGGATTGATCCAAAGTGGGCACAAACATCAGGAGCAGGTTCTGTTCATACCCACCTCACAAGCACTGGGACTTCAGGAGGTGCTGAGCCAGCACATCCAGGTACTAGGGAATGACTTCATAAGTGAGCGTTTTATGGCTCTCTGTAGATGCCATTTCCTTCCTCTCCCATTCCCAGGCTGGTCCCCCAGTAAGCACTCTGGGGTGACATGGTCCTTCCTAAGACTGTCCTAAAGTGGACAATTTTCAGTATCTAACAAAGAAAACTTGACCTGTAATTGACTATAACAGGGCGTCTTCCAAAAATCCTATTAACAGGGTTCTGCACTGTAGGGGAGAAGATCCTTACCCAGGAAAGGAAAAGTCTTCACAAGAAGCTGGGGCTGAATGTGAGAAATTTCTCAGGAAGAACATCCTTTATTGCACAAAGGACCAAGCAGCTTGGTCTGGAGAAGGAGGAAAAGGAGAAGGAGGCAAAATATTTTCCTTTGTTCCCATCATATTTCACCTACTTGTAGGGCCAGTCACTGCATTATGGCCTCCTTGATCCTCTGCCTTGGTAGTCTCCAACAGGTAAAGGGTTAAAATAAATCTGATGTGGAAAGACTTGATGCTGAAAAATTAATTAAGGCTTTGTCTTATCTGTGCCTGCTGAATCTCAGTGAGGTTTAACAAAATTTTTATTTAATATGGAACCAGTGTAGATGAAATAAAATTCTTTTTCCTTTCACAGTGATCAGAGAGGATAGCATGAGAAATGTATCATCTGACACAGTATTGTGGAAGCCTGAAACCAGTTGATTGACAGGACTGGGCACTGGAAAGAAATTACATCCTGCAAATGAGGTTTTTGTCTGGCTCCACATATCTCTGAGGCAGGTATTCATGGAATTAAACAAAATAATCCTAGAGTCTGGGCATAGGGACCAAGAGGAAATGGAACAGAAAAACTGTGAGCAGTATAAGCAGAACAACAAATAACTTTGAAAACAGATGGGTAAAATCCATTGCAGCTCTTTCCAGCTGAGCTTTGCAGATCTCCTTATAGGGAGGATCGATATATGGGCAACATATTTCCAGCTGGATCAAAGTGGATAAACCCAGACCAAACCAGCTCAAACCAGATCCAGCTACATCCAACCAGACAAAGACAGTTCAAACCAGTACAAATCAGATCTAAAAGGATCAAACTGCACCAGGCACTGAAATCACATCTTCAACATGAAAACAGTGAGGATGGCTGATAACCAAATGAACCGGAAATTATAGCCCAGAGAAATGCTAGAACAGGTTAGTGGCACGGCACTTCGCTCCCTACTCTCTGAAGAAAGCCCATTCTCCAGCCATCTTTTATTTATGGTCCAGATGTTAAGCTGAGGAAACCTGCTTACAGGTTCTTTTCAGGTAGTCATGCATTTTAAAGAAAAAGATGGCCTTTCGGCAGCTGTGATGGAAGATCCTGTGTGCCCGGCACTACTGAGCTGGCCTGTGCTGGCAGTGCTGGGCTCGGGGGCTCGGGGTGCCAGGAGGGGCTTGGGGTGCCAGGGAGGGCTCAGGGTGCCAGAGGGGCTCAGGGTGCCAGGGAGGGTCTCAGAGTGCCAAGGGGGCTCAGGGGGCCAGGGGGGCTCAGGATGCCAGAGGGGCTTGGGGTGCCAGGAGGGTCTCAGGGTGCCAGGGAGGGTCTCAGAGGGCCAGGGGGGCTCAGGGTGCCGGGGCAGTGGGGGCTCAAAGCCCCTCACAGAGCTCTGGCGGTCCCTTGGTAGCAACAACCACCACAATTAGCCACAATAACAAAATTTATCCATTGCATCTTCAACGAGGAAGAGGAGGAAGAGGCTTGGAGAAAAACATAATAAAGCAGGATTGCAAGTATGCTAATTTTTTATGACTAAGTGGGGTAATGGGGGAAAAAAAGCCACTATTTTCCTAAGAGATAATGCTAGGGAAGGGAATTTAAAATTCCCTGTGACTGGGAATAGGAACTGAAGGTCTCATGGTGGTTCTGAGTCTCTGCTTGACACAGTGAGCATTCACAGGGGATTCTAGTGTTTCACAGAAAAGTTATTATTTCAAGAGAAAAAAAAAGAAAAAATTGTTAAAAATTAGGCATTACATAACCTTATTTTCAGATTAATTTACAGCCTCTTTAGTGGGTAAAAATACTACTTGTTAATAAAGACCAGTGATAAAAAATATTAGCCATGGATGGTTGTCCATGGACGTGGACATAAGAGCAAATTCTCATTTTTAAAATAAAAATACGTCAATGTTATTTCTTCTACTTCAGAAAAACTAGTAGGAAATAATAACTAGTAGGAAACTAGGGGGAAAAATAAAAGCAGGTTTTAGTTATTTTAATTATGTAACAATTTTTTGGTTTACTTGCTTTGCCGAAGGACCTCTGTACAAGCTATACAGGTGACAGAGTTTCTTTTGAGAGCATGATAGGTATGTTTTCATTCTTTTCCCACTGTCTGTTAGAATTACTCTCAAACTTGCTTCAGTATGTGCGTGNACTGAGAATTTTAGAAGCTGTTACTGAATGGCTAAAACATGACCATGACCAGTGTTTGTCACTGGAGGTGAACTACTGCATGCTCTGGCTCTTAAACATGAAAAAACAAGTGTCAGGTGATACAAGCCTGACTGTCTTAGGGTCATTTTGCATCTTGAAAAATTCTTCCATTTTCTTTGTCAGGAATGGCTAAATTGGCAGAAAAGGTTGCTGCTGGCAAGCTGCAAATATGCAAATATATGTGCTCCAGCTCCAGTTATTGGAGTTCCTGTATGGTCTGTCTGAGACAGGGTAGCTCAGCCTGGGGCTTTTTGGCAGGTACTGCGGGATGCTGATACCAGCAGTGGGGAAACGCCAGCAGGTGCTCACTTGGGCAGGTCTTTAATCTGAGAATTGCAATGCAGTGTTTGAGTGGCAGCTTTAAGTGACAGAATGAGACTCAGGCTGTGGCTCTGCTGACACTGATACACTGTGTGCTCATTAATTCAGTCAGGATAAAATATAAATTACAATTTTGCCAGTGAGGGACTGCTGTGATCATCTCTGTCATTTACCTGCAGTAGAGAATCAAGGAGAGGCTCTTTGTGCTCATGAATTAAGTTTATGTGACTCTGGCTCACTTTTCACTGCCTTCCATTCATGTTATTCCTCTTTTGTGCTGCTCTCCTTGACCACCTATTTTCCAGTCTTTCTGGAGGTTTTGGGCAGTTTTCCCTTTATGTTCCCCCCTTTCTTCCCTGCACAGTCCTTATCAGTTGCATGCTGCTGTTTGTACTTCATTAATAATTATTCCACACAATGTTCTCCTTTCCAGCCTCTTCCCACATAGAAAATGCCTATTAATCAGTCTGTCATACTCATTTTTCATAAACAGACACGTGCCACAGCATTGAAAACAGACTATCTGTCATACTTAAGAACATTCTGGATCTTAAATAAAAGAGACATAACACTGCAAAACACTCAGGACTTTGACAAACAAGGGAAAGAGTGGAAAAATGGATCATCACACGAACTAGGGATTTTCCATTCAGAAGCCTCACCCCAGGGCTGGCAGGGAAAAACAAGCAATGGTCAAAAAGGAGAAGAAAAATAATCCTATTTCTTTCTTTTGAAATCATCTCATGTTCCAATATTCAAACCCATTCCATTTTGGATTTTTCTTGCCATGCTGTCAGCTGTCTCAGAGCACAGTTAGGACAAAAACTCTCACATTATTGTGCTGAATGTGATAAAGTGGGAGTGGAAAGCAGAGAAAAACACAAACAGAGGATGCAGCTATTGTACCCATAGAAAATTAAAAGGAAATGAAGGCTGCATGGAGGTTTTGTACCAATAGATTATTCTCTCCATCTTTCATTTGTTTCTCTGTCTCATTTTACTACACCTTTATTCATATAAATAAGTCTGGAACTTAGACAAAATGTATATGCTCATTATATAAAAGATACGCTCAAGAACTATTAATGCTTGAGTTCTACAGAAGAAACTGGAAAAGAGTTTTTTACTCAGAAATGGGCTTCCACTATCAGAAAAGGATAATTTCTTAAGGAGAACTTCAAATTAAAGGCCTTCCGTATCAGTTTTTGGAATGTGAGTTTGGTTACTTTCATTTTAACAAAGAAGCTACCCTGAGTCTGCACTGTTTCTCATCAAGGAAAAAAAAAAAAAAAAAAACAGATTTTGGTTCAAGCTCTCCTATCTTCAGATTTCAAGTAGACAAGTGTTTGAACCATAAAACAAATTCTTACTAAATTATCCTAAAATGCAAACCTGAATCAGCTGCCTCTGGAAGGTGTGGAGTGACTGACAGCCGTGATGAAGCAAGCCTGCATGAGCTTTGATCTTCCGGGTTCTGCGGGTGGTTTTAAGGATCCATCCATCCATCCCTGTTCCTGGCACCGGGCTCCCCTCCAGCCCCCGGGTGAGGAGCTGCGGTGCTGTGCAATAAACACCCTGCATGCTGCAGGAGATCGTGCTCGCTCAGGTAATGAGCCATCCCACCTGCAAATATTTGCTTTTGTGGGTCCTAGGAGGATCTGGCCTGTGTCTGAGGATGAGAACAGTGTGGAAGGGCAACATGGATGGCTTCAAGTACAGAGTTGTTTGGTCTGATGCTGTTTGTCACTAAGTGTGAGTGAAGACTGAGTTCCAGTAACTGAATTAACTTTCCTCTTTCAAATACATTTGTTTTACTTAGAAGACGTGGGATATGTATGGATTCTTATTTTGCTAATGATGGATGAAAAGAGGAAAATGTTACAGTAAAGTGGATTAGTCTGAAGTTCTAATCTTTGCCTATGTGCAGACATTAATTGAATAACTGGAACAAAATTATGTTTTAACACAGTGAGTTGCATGATCTTTTTAGTGAGGAAAAAGAAGTGCTTGCTAATGATAGTGCTGAATAATCAATGCTGAAAATCGAAAAAACCTTATTACCAAATTAATCTACTCTATTACCTGTCTGTATTTGCTCAGCTATTGTGAAATACTACATTAAGAATCCTGCTTGACTAAAGTAGTAACAAAGAAAGGCAAGATACTGATAGAAGATTCCAGAGGCCTTACTATTATATGATTTTCAGCCTTGGGTTATAAACTGTGACCTCAGGTAAAGTGCTGCACTTCATGTATTTAAAGAACTCTTACTTTTGCAGTGACCTTGCCACTCATCTTGTAAATTCATCTGTGAAAAAATATTCTTCATCCATTTTACCTCCATGTATCACTATGTTGCTAGACAACCTGATAATTAGATTAATTTGTGCTGGTTGTTGTTTAATTATTATGCCTCTCAAGTGCTTAATGTTTTCAAATAAATATCCATTGCCATCCTTTAAGCAATTTGATAATTCAATGAGTTTTCAGAAATTATATTTGTAATAAGCATTTCTTCTAAAAGCTTTGAAAAATGAAATAAAAATGAAATTGATTTTTATTTTCCCTGAAAACATGGTATTTGGCCTTCTGGTATTTGGCTCAACTGTTCCTTTCATTAAAAACCACACAACTATATGGGTTGTTTTCATAGGCAAAGTTAGGGCTCCTTTCCTCTTCATTGTTCTCCATATTTTTTCTGTTGAAATAAACTAATACAACATCTCACCGTTACTTCCAGTAATCTCTTCTCTCCAAAAGAAACTTGTTGGAACACATTTTCTGTTTCTAGCCTTATTCTGCTACACTCCTGTATATACCTATGAGATTAAAGTCTTTTCTCTTTTCCTTGTAAAAACAACTTATATATAGTTGTTATAGTTCCTTCTGTATCTAAAAATCAAAAGCAAAAAATAAATCTTCAGGACTAAATTCAATCAGCACTCCCAGTCTCAGTTTTTGATAGTGACTTGTTTCCACAACCATGGCTCGGGAGCAAGTCACAGAACTGGCAACTGCACTCTCATTTTTATGCTGCTTCAACCAGTTTGCAAAGTCAAAAAACTGTTCTAGAAATACCTCTGGTCTGCAGGGGCAAGGAAATGAAGACTCAATTAGATGGATTGAGAGAAGATTTTCCAGGGTTTTAACAAGTCTGGTGGCAGCCAGACTCTAGTTTGACATAGTATTAAATATAGCTTTAAATAAAATTAAGAAACATGTAGTTAGTTCATCTAATTTAGGACCTGATAACAGGAGGGAGTAAAGAAAGTATAAATAGGAATGAAACTCTATGAAACTGAGGAATTCCCTTGATTTCAGGCTGAAAGTACATTTTCTCAGTAATTCTTGCACACAGATTACAAATCACTGAATACACTTTATGTGTTTATTTTATACTTGAAGAAAAGCAAGTAGGCTCAGGCAAAATGTCAAATTATTTCTTTGAAATATTTTCCAAGCTGCCTTTGGATCTGTCCTGATCTCCTTACTGCTTTCCATGGAGTATATTGATGGGGAATTGAGAGCAGCAGTCTGTGAGAGCTGCTGGAGCAGTAAGGAACATTCTCCCTGTGCCATTCCAGGGCAAATCTGCTTAGCACAGAGAGCTGAAAATGAGTTGTGAGCTGAGAGAATTTGATTGAAATGTCAGAGTACTCAGAGCCCTGTGGAGTTCCCACAGAAGAGACTTCTGCAGCAGAGGGTTGTTTTGACAAAGGAGTCCTGCTGTGTGAGATTTGCAGCTACACCTTGTGATGAGTAACCACATACTCGGCTGAGAAAAATTCGTATCACTACTTGGATCATGAGACATTAGCAGGGAATGTTGCTCCAAAGCCAAAGTGTTCCTCCTAAATACAAGCGTGCTCTAAAAATCAATATATTTATGTGCAAGTATTGGCCTGTTTTGTGAGCTTTGAAGTCCATTCAGGGGGACTGAGTGCCACATTTCCGAACTTAAGAAATTCAAATGCAGAATGAAGTAGCACATGCAGCAGAAGCCAGAGGCAGTATATGCAGCAGAAAGAAAAACACACTGAGCTGACATCTCTTTGGGACCCATGGTGCAGCTAATAAAACTAAAGATCTGGTAAAATACCGTGTCTGCTTTCTGAGAGGGTGACGAACACAGCTGGTACCCTGAATTTGCTGCAGTGACCGTGAAGGATGCAATCAGTTGGGAGTTTGATCTTCTAACTGAATCTATGCTTGGCAGTGAATTTTAAAAATGCATTTTCTTAGTTTCTTTTGAAATAAAAAATGGAAGCAATCTTGACACTGATCAAACAAGAAATACTAACATGCATATGTATTTTCTTGCATGGTGGCTGGTTGAGATTTGGAGCCAGGAAATAGTTTGTTATATCTGTGCTGAGGAGTTGGAATTACATTTATCATTTTCTCTTTGATTTACAGAAAATGACGCACCCAGTGCTTCATGGAGAGCTTGATAAATTAATGCACTCAGTTTTTTCTTTGTTTGTAGCTTTTCCTCCTGTGTTTATGGAAGCACCAGCTATAACAGGCAGCTCTGCTCTCACCAAGAGCATGCAGCAAGGTCTCTATTTGAAGCTTTCTGTTCAGAAAGAAGTCATCTTCCGTGAGGAGAGGAAGCAGCCTTGGGGGTCTGGGAGGCAGGGCACACATCACACTGCAGGCCAGGCCTTTTGGGGATTTGGGGAGGAGCTGAGGGCTGCAGGCTCTTGCCAGCCCTTCAGGTGTCCCTGGCCAGGCACCAGGGAGAGCAGTGGGATGAAGCTGTTGGAAGCTCCCATCCAGCAGGGTCCCACTGACCCTTCTGATGGACCCGGGCTCTCAGCAGGTGCTGCTGAGGGAGGGCTCTGTGTGTCTGACATGAGTGAGGTATGAAAGGGGCATGTTTCCATGTTTCCCTCTGGCTGGCAGAGAAAGAGTTGGGGCTCTAAACTGCTTACAAAAATTAGAAGGGCTTCACAATGGCCAAAGATAGGCTGAACTTGTAGTTTTCTCTCCGCTCATCTCTCTGGTCAGGTCTTTGATATCATTACAACGGCAGGAAAATCCATTACTTCCCTGACTGCTCAAGCTGCAAGCTCTCACCACAACGAATATCTCTTCACTTGACACCTTGGCTAGAAGTGTTCTGGAGGAATGGACTATTATTTTTGTGTGGTTTCAATTTGGCACTCAGGGAAAACCTGATAACAAGCTAATATCCAACTTGCTGAAGGAAAGGCTCTGTCATTGGAATGAAATTGTGAATTACTGATGCAAAGCCAGAGCATGGATTTCCAACTTTGCTCTTGCTAGTACATGGCTGGAAGAGCTTTTTCTGTGCTATTGGTATCATGTCAGGGACTTGGAGTCCACCCTTTCCTGGGGTAAAATTGGGAAAACAGCATTTGTTCTTCTGTTGCTTATAGAAACATTTCCTGTCCAGAGTAGAGTTCCCCATCCTCAAGCCCTACCTAAATTAATTTTGCCCAAAGTGATGTTGTTATGTGGCAATGGATTTTAGTAATGTTTGAATGCTTGAACTGGAAAATAATTGGTTGATTTTATATTTCAGGATCTCTTCATTTTTGTTATCTATCTTCTGCCGACCTTTAAATGCTTCTAATAAACCACAGAAAATATTTTCTTTGAAAATGTTTCATTGAAAGAAAAGGCCATCCTTTTTTTTCTCAAATCACATCTTGTTGCAGGCAAATTTCTCCTGGGTTTGTCTTAGCTGGGCTGTGAGATATGCCTCAGTTTGGATGCTTTTCTAAAGTCAGCAAAACATAGCGAATCAGCCAAAATTTGCTTGAGAACTCTTGAAAACAGGCTGTCTCATGAGCTTTCTAATGTTTTTGGCTTCCAGTCAGACTGGAAATGCTATGGAAACAACACTTATGACAGTCCAACTCCCAGCTGCTTCCAGAACTCATAATTTGGGAAGTGAGGAAAAAATCACAAATTAATTGCAAACAAACTGTTCAAAACTCAGCAAAGACTCAAGGATGGGTTTAGGTAAATTCTAGTAGTTCCACATTCAGTCAGACCTAGTTTACCTGCATCTTTTTACTTTAGGGAGTGGTGACCACACGGAGTACTTCTACTTCAGGTTTGGATTTTCAAAGGTGCTCAGTTCTGGCCTAAATCAGTTTTCTTTAAAGCCAGTGGGTAGAGTTTGGATTTCAGTGGGAGTTGAATATTTTGAAAATCCTACTCTGACTGCATTTTTGATCAAAGGCACTTCCACCTCCTATTCCTGAAGCAATGTGCATGGATGGTAATCAAGTTCGGCTGCACTGCCTGTGAGATGAGCACACTAGTGGGGTATGCTCTGCAGAAATCAAGTACCTCTGGCTACTTAAAGCCTTTGGACTCCTATTGACATCAAAGACAGAGGAAATCGAGGCACTGATAATGCATCAAACCTCTTGAAAACCTTCAAGTTGATCTAAAATTCATCAAACTGTAGTTTTCTTTCTCAGAACTTGAGAACGTAATCAGGACACATATAAATCTAGATTGTGGAAGATTTAAAGGGTCTGGATGTTCAAGTGAAAGCAAAGTGGAGAGCAATCTCTTTGATAAGTACTGTGAGACACATTCAGTCAATATGGAAGTTGCTCATTTCTCCTCTAGAGCTTTCTCCTTCCCACATGCTTTGCATGGATCTTGGTAGGATGTAGCTGGCACAAACATTAAGCAGATCAGTGTATTTTGCACATAGCTGAGAAATTTTTAATCTCCTCAGGCATGAGGGTGGAAAGATTTAAAGAGGAACGCTGTCTTTACAAAACCAAACCAGATGCAAACAAAAAAGCCACAAGCAAAACAAAAACAAACAAGCAAGCCCCCACTCAGGGATGCTCCAGCTGTGGGGCAGCAGTGGTTAGGGTTGAGCTCAGTGTGGGACCTTCCAGGTGCCTCAGCAGCAGTGGTGGTGTGAGGTCACTCATCTCCCCTGCCTTCAGAGGGATTGCTCTGCTTTGCAACAACTGTGAGCTTATTAGACTAAGAAAACTTTTTCTTTCACCCAGAATGAGACTATTATGCTTTTTACTGTGGGCTGTTTTGGTGGGGATACTGGGAAGCTGTGGGCCTGATATTACTGAGTCTGAGAGATTTTAGCCTGCTAGCCGCTGCTAACTTTTCCCAAGGAAAAAATATCTCGAGAAAGCTTCTTCTCAAAACAATCTTGGTAAACAACTGTTTGTTCTCAAAACAATCTTTCTCCAGGTGGTGTTTTGCCTTCCTAGTTCTGTTTCTCTAGTTTAACAAATGGGACTAGAGAGATGTCATTCCTATTCACCAATCATGTTCAGTCTGTATCAGAACACCTTATAAAAGGTAGTAAGAATTAGACAATAAAGATTCTCTGTGCTCTTTGCCTTCTGAAAAGTATTTGGAGTCATTCATTTCTTCATGTCCGACAATGACAGGAAGCAGGCACTGGTGTAAAGCAAATACTTCTGGCGTGTGCTTCCAGCGGGTTTTGGGGAGGATCTGGGTGCTGTAAATGAGCACCCTGAGTGGGTTTGGTGGAGGCCACACACGGAGCTCCCACAGCTCTGCTGCCCCAGGATAATGTGTTTGCCTGACTGAGCCTTGGAGCAGGAATCCTGGACCAGCCCCAGGGTGGTGCTCCTGGGCAGCTCCCAACCTCCCTTTGCTGAGCTGCAGAGTGAGCTGAGCAAAAGGTTTGCTGTGCCCACCTGAACAGCCAGGGCTGCTGGCTCAGGCTGCCCCATTTTAAATGGTTTGTAACAATAATGGAGAAGCTTTCACACCTGGAGGAGGTTTAAAATATTTAAACAGCTTAAATGTAACATGAACATGGCTTGAAAGGAAGCCTAAGCAGCCGAGGCAAAAAATGTTACATGATATGAAATGGTATCTGAATTACCTAAAGCATTTAGTTTTTCTGAAAGATGGACCAAACTTTTGATCAGCTTTTGCCCCACTGCTTTCCCACCATTTCACTCTAAGACTTGTATAACATTTCCCTGCTCCTAGGATGTGCAGGTTGGCTTCATTCAGAATTTAGGTACCTTAGTGGAAAACTTTGTACAGTGAATTTACATCTCTTTGTCTTGTTGCTTGTGTTGCCTGTGTTCATGACATGTAAGGCCTGACTTTCAGATAGGGTAAACTACAGAAATGAAAATTGCATTCCAAATGTAGTTTTGATCATATAGTTTTAACAGTGGGGTTTTCTTTCTTCCTTTCTTTGGGGTCATGTTTTCCAGAAAAAAAATATATTCCCTGGGAAAATATGAATTCATTTTGTCAATTAATTTAAAAAGTCTTGGAAACATTTCTATGCAAATTTCAATGGGAAGAGGTCACGACAGTTTGTCAAACTGCACAACTCTCACCTTGCACTTTTTTCTTCTTTCACTTTTTAAAACCAGGTAGATATCATGTGGAGGGAGAAAGATGAGAAATGAAGCTTCTATGGTATGCTTTGATGGATCATCAATGCATGATGTGGTGTTATTCTGAATTTTGGAACTGATCTTCTCTTAGACCAGTACATTTCAGTCCTCAGAAATAAAATATGCTGTACCTGGCAAAATTCTGCTTGCCAACATTGCAGGCATCATCTGTCTTGCAGATTTGTGCACATATGCTGCTGCAGAAATAAAAAAATTCTTTGAATACACTTGTCAATAATTCAGGAATTGAAATAAACATAGAAATACATTTTAATTGAAGAAATTCTGAAGTGTCCAAGCTGAAAAAAGGTACACTTTGTATGCTAGAAAGTTTAGGCTGATTTTTGTGCCATTACAAATCTGAGAACTGCTAAAAAATTATGATCACTGCTTTATGCCCTTTTTAACAATAATTTGAGCTAGTATTGCTATAAAAATTTTGTAATCTCCTTCTAATCCACCTCACTTTCTGAGCAACCTGTTTGGGGACGAATGAGACTGAACTCTGTGGCTGTTTATCTGCTGAACCCCGAGGCTGTGAAATGCTGATTTACGGCCAACACGCTCAGCACCTCGAGGGACCAAGCCCTTCATCCCAGGGATATCCACAGTAAAGAATTGAAAACATGCTCAACTGTGGCTTTTTTTGGTTTGTTGCTTTTGCTTTCAAACTTTGGTATTCACAATATGTCCAGTTTGGAAGATTTTTCACTACTTTCAAGCTCTCTTCTGCAGTTTTTTGGGAAGGTGATTAATTATAGCAAGTGGAAAGGGCATGAAGATTTATTCAGGCATAGTTTTAAGAAGTGCAAATGTCAAAAAAAGGAGTTGAAGAAATTAAATGTGAGAACGATCCAAAATAGAGCAGCTATGGTGACAAGTTTACAGTAAGATGTAAAGATATTTGTATTGTGCAAACAGTGTCCGGTGTCCTGGAATCTGGTGTGGATCCATAAGCTGCTTTCTCTGTAGCTATATTGAAGATGAAATCTGTAATACAGAATGTATTGAGGGGAATGTCTTGGCTCCGTTTGCATGATAGCTGATGACTGAGTTGGAATTTAATTTTAATTTTATTAATTAATTTTAATCGGTTCTTGAAATTAAGTATTTGGGAGATTGACACCCAAGTGAATGGATAGAATTAAAAGGCCACAGATCCAAACTTGAAAACTCACATTTCAGGTTGCTGTCAACAGAAACATGAGGTTGCTCAGCCTTGCTGAACAACTTTTGAAAAAAATATTAATTTGAGCAAGATATAAGAGAGATTGTGAGATCAAGCTCTTTGCTGTTGAGTCTTAACCACAACTATCATATAATTGGTACTCACAAGACATAGGCCGTGTTGCCCTCAAAAAAATGGTACATGGAAAAAAATCATGCTGTTTAGTTCTGTCATTTTTTTTATTTATTTAAATAGAAGGATTTTTTTCTTTAGAACATATTTAGCTATTTTACAGACAGATTGTCTGTTTAATTGTTGGCAAACTCTGTGTGTGGGTGGGTGGGTGTTTTTGAAAAGAGAAATCTTGCCTTAAATATTAAATTCTAAGGCAGTTTTTACAGGAGTAAGGCAAATAGTCCATAAGGCGATTAATTCCTTGCCTCAGTAATTGGGCTCATCTGAACTGTGGATATTAGGAAGTTGAACTAATAATGTGTTTCTTAAGGACAAAGTTCCTTATTAACGGTGCTGAGCTGTGTCTTATTGTGCATTTTGGAGACCCTGTTTTTTTGTATGACCTAGCGCTCCCTAACTCCTTCCTCTGATCCAGACCAAAAGCTTCCCCACTCACAAGGCTGCTCTTGCTGCATCTTCCATCTCATATTAATTGTAAAGTATTTCTTTAAAATTATTTCCAAGTCCTTCTAAGATATCCCTACTTAGAATGTTTACTCCCAAGCTCATCATGGTTCTGTACTGCAAGCAGAAGTGGTTGGATGCCTTTTGGGGAATAAACAGGTTGATCCTTAAGAAGAAAATCCAGCTAGTTGTGCCTCTTGCTTATTATTCCTACCACTATTCACAGCTGTACAGCCTGGCAATTAGGATAGCCAGCAGGCATTTTTCATCATCGATTTAACAAGGAAAATTTCATCTGTGTAGCACCATTTTTGTGTTCCTCTGATTTCCAAGAATGTTCTCCTTGAGTTATCAAGTCTTTAGACTTTATAGCTTGGACAATATTAGAGAGAGTCCTGAGAACACCCTTTAAAAGTTAGTTGAAAATAGGATTTCAGGCTGAACAACAGAAAATTTCAAATACACTGATAGATGCAGTTGGGGATTATTTTTTTAATGAACAAAGTGTCTTTGATGCCTTTATATAACTGCTGAGAAAGTACAAGTTAAGCTCAACTGACAAGAAGTGTCTTTCAAACTTTTAAAAATGATCCTTGTTGCAGTAATGCTTGAGTTAGACAGGGAGGAGGGAATCCACAAAACCCTCTGCAGTCCCAGGGCAGGAAGAATCTCAAAAAGTCATCCTATCTTGTGTTCAGGATGGCAGTGAAAGATCAAATTACCATATTCTGATTAATTATCATGAATTTCATTGTGTTGCACTGTCCTCCTGTTGTGTTGATGGTTGGGTATTGAGCAGTGATTGTAAATGAAGTTCTTGTCTTTGTGTCATCACATTGTATTGGATACATCATTGAATCCATGGTGAGTTTTTCTGTATTTAAAATATATTGGGAAGGAGTTTTGTGTCTAAATTAAGGAGGAAAAATAGTTAGAGGAAGGGAGCAAAGGAAGAGGTCCTGCAGCAAATAGAAGCAAAATCACACACGTGTTTGAAAGAGCTGTAGCTCATTAATGGGCTCATATTTTTGTTCCTCTAGGTTTGCAAAGGACTTGATATCTATCTCCTGGCAGGTGGGTGTGTGTTTTCTGGAAGAAATTGCTACCTGGGGTTGGTGACTGTATTTAATTGATTTATTTCTGCAAATAATTTCAATGCTGGGGGTTGTACTGCAGTTTGGAATAGGTCATGCCATTGTGTCTGGTTGGAGACACCACTCCTTACAATTCCACTGCTTCTGAATTTCTCCTCTAAAAGGAGCAGAAGAAGCCTTAGGAAACTATTAACACAAACTATTCTTTTGTAAGATTAAAAGCAAAGACCAAGAGTTGAGACCAGAGGGACACTTCGGATGGGTAATGCAATTTATAACTTGTTCACTCTGCTTTGCTTCTTGCTAATTTGGTTTAAGATGTTTCCTGATCCTGTCACTGAGATTTACCATGCAGTTCCCCCTTCAGACAGAAAGGAATTTTCCACTGCTGCTGGAGCAGTGGGAGAGCAGATGGCTGAGCTCTGGGAAAGGCAGTGTCTCCTTGGTGCAGCAAGGGAGAAGGTAGCCTGAGACAGCGTCCCCAGAGCCAGAACCCCCTCGGGGTGACACACACTGGAGTGCTGCTTCACCAGCGCTCAACAAATAGTTTCAATCACATTAGGAATGCCACTAAGATGAAGGTAAGTGTAGTCACTTGGTGCTAATCTTGTAAAATATCTGATTCTGGGGCTCAGTACATCCAGGAATGAAGTGCACTTCTGAAAGTACCTCATGGTCCTCTGCATTGATGGAAAGCCCTTCATTAAGTTTTCCCTCAAATAAAGCATAAAATGAGCTACATGAGGATACTATAATTTCACTCTACTTGAACACTCATGTTCCCTTGATTACCCCAAGTCCTGCAGCACAGTGTGGCAATGGCAGTGGATAATGTTTTAAGAAGATGGCAAGAGATTTATTACTGGATAGATTTTTTTTTTTTCCATCTTGGCATCAGTGTGTGTCACAAGAGTGATGGGATTTCTTGGCTGTGCTGTGTCCTTTTGCTTCTCATCTATCCCCACCTTATACTCTCTCCCTTCCAGGGCTGGCCAGATGTGTCAGTTCAGAAGCCAAATGAAAAAAGTGGGTGCAAGAGGAAAGTAAACATGGAAAAACTGCTTGACTTTGGTAGACAAAACTTCTTGACAATCTATTGTTTTTTAAATTGGGAAATCTGGTTATATTGAAATTACTTTTTACATTAAATTATGTAACTCCAATTCCCTGATCAGCAAAGTTCTCCTCAGAAAGTATGAGAGTTCTCACTTCTACACATTGAATTTATCAGATATTCCTTTCTGAAAGCCACCATTGAAAGTGTTTCCCTGGGTGTGAATTGAACTTTCTGGGTGTAAGTGTAGTGCACAAGAGCCTGCTAATCCCTTCGCCTTTTTCCTAATGACATTGCAGCTTTTTTTTTTTTTTTTGCCTTTTTTTTTTTTTTTTGCTTTTTTCTTTTCCCTTCATTTTTTTTACAGCAGCACATAGTAGAACCACAGATTCTGGCCTTTAGGGGTCTGCTGAAGGCCCTTGCTATGCAATTCAGTATTCCTGCTTCATATTGTGCAATGAACTGTATTTCTGAGGGTACAAATACCCATTCCAAACATAATAATTCATAGAATTTTTTTATGTTTAATTTATTATAAATGAAACCATTCTCTTCATATTTGCGATTTGGATCTTAACACAGGAATAATAACTTCAACAAGAGCAACCAAAAAAATGTCTCCTTACTCTATACTAAACAAAATATAAAGTTGAGAGAATGAAATAAAAGTGCTCTTGACCAATCTTACACCAGAACAAATTCTAGAGCTGAAAGAAAATGATTGAATTACAACTTATATTACAATTTGCCCTCAGGCTTTGCCCACATAATTAAAACTGAAACAGTCGTCTCAAGAAATGCCTTTTTCCAGGAAATGGCAAAGATTCATGTGGTGAAAAGGGTAATTGGCCACTGAAGTAAGAGATTTCTGTTGGTATTAGAAATAACAGGCTTTTTGGCTTCTTATTGCAAATTGATGCTTGTTTGTGTTAGTTAAATGGTCATTTAGTAGCATTTGAAGCATCCATTTGTAGTTCTACCTGATGCACCCAATAAAACTCAGCTTTGTTCTGAAAACCATGATTATGCAGAAAAACTGTGCCCTCTCCATCAGCTTTCACATTGCCCCTCTGAGATTAAACCACGCTCCCAAACCTCGTTTGCCTGTGCTTAAGGGATAGAATTTATTTCATCAGATGAACAATGATCAGTGTAATTTTGTAACTGAATTTTCTCAAATGCATTATTTATGCTCATTACCTCATGAAAATCAGTGGGATTTCACATACAATAAGCTGAATAGATGAGTATTGCAGTGTTTGAAATGCTCTGCATCACTTAGTTTGGACCTGCACTAAAAGCAAAATAAAGAGCTGATATTTTCCTTTTTATTTGCAGTGCCCAGTGAAGCAGAGTGGAATTTTTGGGATTTGTTATTTGCATGCCATAAATCTGAAATAAAAGTCATGTCTTTGTAGAAAAGACTTTGGATTATAACACAGTAGTTTAATAATATTGTACATACAATATTTACAGGTGTATTTATTTTTTGGAAGGGCTTTAATCATTTACCCATATAATAAAGCAGAGTGTTCAGCTGCATCAAAAGATAAGGCAATATAGATGATCTGGGTGATAATCAAAGATGAGGATCAGCAGTTTATATCTTCAGCAGCAGTCCATGGGGAGGTACAGAAACCATCTGCACCCTAACCATGAAATACAGCTCTACCCATCAGTTATTTACTGCAAGCTCCTCTTTGATCCTATGTGTGGAATTACCATTGATCAGAAACCCCAGCTCAGCTCAGCAAGTATTGGATGTCTCACTTTCTTCAAAATCAGTCTGGAAACCTTCCCAGGGATGCATCTGCTCCTTTAATTTGCCACAGAGATGAAGAATTTGTGAAGAAAATTAAAGCTGGAATAAACATCAAGCATCCTAAATCTTCATGCTGTTGTGGTAGAAAATGTATGTAATGCAAGAGGAAAAATCTTCAACAGATGTTCTGCTTTTAACCCTAAATTTGAGCTGATCCCATGCAAAGGGGACCAGTCCAAATGGGAATAATCCCTTTTTTCAATGATTTGTTTGTGATAGATGTTTTCTTCCATGAGTGCTACTGGAAGATTATCAGTTACATTGAATGGGAAAGTATTTACCTATCCAAAGGAAGGTTTCCCCACTTTACTGTTTTTATATCTTCCTTTTTATTCTATATTGCATATATCCAGAGGCCAATTTTCTGGACTTTTCAGAGGCCCTGCTGCTTAGCATAGCCAGAGAACCTCAGTACAGCCCAAGGGAGTGTAGTACAAAGAAAAAATTTGGTATGGTCCAATACTGAAGGAATATTTTACTTGCCTTGACATTCTTAAACTCCTTTCCCACTATCCCTTTGTCCTGCGGTTTTCTGCATTTATTTATTTTTAAACTATAACATACCTTCATTTAGGAAGAGTTCTGTTTAGGTTCCTCCAATCTGACCTCTGTAGGTCCAGCCCACCCGACGTTTTTCCGAGGAAAAGTTAATCATGCAACCATAGAATAGCTTGGCTTGGAAGTGACCTCACCCAGACCAATCCCTGCAAGGAGCAGGGACATCCCCAACTCAGGTTGCTCAGATCCAACCTGACCTTGAAGGTTTCCAGGGGTGCAGCACCCACCACCTCTCTGAGTGCCAGTTTTTACCATCCTCACTGTGAAAAAAAATCCTTCCTTCTGTTTAATATGAATTGATTTAAGCTTAAACCATTACCCCTTCTCTTCCCTCCCAAGCTTTTGCAGCACAGTGCAGAAGAGACTTAAATGAGCTCTGCTTTTACTCCTGGTTCAGAGCTTGCTCTCCTGCTCCTGCTGCTGCCATTCATCTTATTTTTCCAAAGCATCTCATGGCGCTGCCAGCTGGGGTGACCTGGTCTGTGATGGGGACAATAAGTCATAATCAGCTAACTTGAACATTAAATCTGGCTGTGGTCTGGACTGAAAACTTTCCATAAGAAGCAGGAGAAACGATCCAGTGGGAGCCTGGACAGAGTTTTTTAGGCTTTCTGCCAAGGTGTCATTTGAAGCTGTGCTGCTCTCCTCCTCTGGAGTGCCTTGCTCTAGGCTGTGGAGGGAGTTTGCAACCAAATTGAGGCCAGACATTTATATGCCTTGAGGCCTTGTTGCTTCCCTCTGACAAGGTCTTTTTCCACTGGCACACAGGAGGCCACTTTGGCTGAAATTCGGTCTGTTCACACTGAGGAGACCTTCTGTTTTCCTCTTAGCTTGTAGTTTCTCTGTCCCAAAGTCCTCAACACATTTCTCCTTTCCATTCCCTGGAACGGCCTTGCTGCCCACCTGTAAATCACCAGCCTCCAGAAATCATTTCCTCTGCTTCCCCTTTCAGCTTATCAGCTGCAACGGCCTTGCTTTGAGTACATGAAATACAGATTTCAGATAGCATTTCGGGTTGTTTGGGGTTTTTTGGGGTGAGAGTTTTTTTGGTGGTTAATGGTGGGGAACCAGGATTATTGCAAATAAATCCTTCAACCGTGTTGCTTATTACTGGCCTGTGGCTGCAAGCCACAGAGTGGCCTGCAGAGTACATAGTGAATGATTTTTCACTTTTTTTTTTTTCCTGTGGCATCATATACAAGATATTCACAAAAGATACGGGTAAGTGTTAAGATGCTTTATTGAATTTGAAAGGGAGGAAAAAATGGTTGCTTATCTAAGTTATTTATTTTCTGTTTTCCTTGCAACCCAAGAAGAGGAGCCTTAAAATCAGTTTACTCAAAATGATCATGATGCTGAGCTGTAAGTCCATAGACTGGTCTGGAGTGAGTGTCCTGGTAAAGGGACAGTCTGTAAATGCAGCTGCTGTTGTCTAAATTAATGAAATCTTGAAGGGAAATTAGTGAAAACGAGCCCTCTTTTTTTTTTTTTTTTT
>WBMY01004155.1:12663-24741 GCA_013397315.1 Donacobius atricapilla | reverse complement strand
AGGGGAAATTAGGTAAACTAGCTCTCTGTTTTTTTTTTTTTTTTTGTTGTTGTTGTTGTTGTAATGCAAACCAGATTTTCTCATAGTATTATGCAGTTGTTTGAAATAGGAAGATTGAATCCCTTTTTCACTACTCAGCCTCTGTGTGCGGTGAAAGGAACCAGCAATGCAAGTCAAGGGGGTGTCATGACTAGCTACAAACCTATAATAAATCCCAAGCAAACTGGGGAAGTCTATGCTTTTTCCACCTCACTGACCCCAAGAACTAGTTCAGGTTGAACCTTTTCAGTGCTTTTTGACAGAAGAGATCCATTATAGCTGAACTTCCTGAGAAAATTTTAGAGCTAAATTTAGGTGAATCAGAAAAAACCCCACCATTTCTCTGTAACAGATTTTGGGAGTGGACTAAATATTTCTTGGAAGTCAACTATACTTGGGGCACTAGTACTCCACATATGCCAGAGTCTGATTCTGCATTTTTAGGAATTTATCTAAAAATGATACCATTTCTGCTCTTCCTCCTGTGCAAGTGCTTTTCCTGGGAGCAGCACTCACAGCTGTGCCCACAGCTGGAGCTCTGAATGAAAAGCACATCAAACACGTCCTCTTTCTTGTTTCTGCAACAAAGAGGGAGGATGCACAGAAATGCTTTTATCCAAATTGTCATGTTCAGAGAACTTTCTTTTTATTATTTTCTTGACTTGAAGCGTTACTTCCATTTTCACTTTTCTGCTTGACTGAGAAGATGACTGGTGTGAAGGTGAGCCATGGTGGAACAAGGACTGACATCCTGGAAAAAGAGCTGCTCCTGTGCCCATGCTACTGAAGAGAAAACTTTCAAACACAACAACATTATAGGGAAGCAGATGGATGAATATCAGAAAATGTTTACATTGGTCTCTTAAATCTTGGGTCTTGCCAGTGGTTTGATAATGCTATGCCAGTGGATTAATGCTTTATTTAACAGTCATTTTTAAACAAAAATTTACTGCGTTCAAGTCTGGTTCTTGTGGGGTGCAATGTAGATTTCACAGAAAGTAAATAAGAAAATAGTAAAGGCTGGCTCTAAACAAAACTTTCTTGCTGTGGAACTTAAGTCAGAGTACTACAAATAAATTACTGACGATGAAGTTTCTTGAACAAAAAAATGCACCTGAAAAATACAGGTGGAGAAAAATCACAGAGATTTTTCTTTTATATAGCAACTTTAAATCTAAAACCACCCTGCAAAGTTCCTGGTGCTTATTCTGGTTTTACGTGTGCACGGGGACACCACATTCTTGCACTGAAAGGCAGACTACAGGGGCAAATGGTTTTTCCAGGGAACCACATATCCTACAGATGGGCAGGGAAGATGAGTCCTCACCTGGTTTACAGCTGGCCTGGCTTCGTTGGTCAGGGCTCTCTGTTCTTTAATTCATATTTTCCTTGGTGCAATCCTGGTTCTCCTCTATAATGACTATGATCTTTTCTCCAGTTTGTGGTTGGTTCCTGATCTATGTCTAATGTCCTGTGATATCTGGAAAGTACAGAAGCTCTTCAGACTCCATCTCTTTCCCTTTTAAAGGTTTTAAAGGTTTGAGTTTCATCCACATGCCTGTGGATTGTCACACAGGAAAAAACCATCGGAGGATCCTTACAATAAACATTAATATTAATATTAATATTATTCACTGTCTCACTTCAGAACTACACTTTTCAAGACATCCTTTCCCTATTTCTCCTTTTTTGTTTTGCTCTGTCTTATAGTTATTTAAATCCAGATGTCCACTTTTCACTGGTTCCTAAATGTCTTTTTCTTTAATGCCATCATCGGAGAGTGGATAAACCAGAAGGATAAAGAGTCTCTGTCATGGAAGTGAAAGTGATAAGGAAGAACCGGCTTGATGCTCACTTGCTTTCTAGAGCCTATGGGAGTACCTAGGGATGGAGGAAATGTGCGGGTTTGGCTCAATCCAAGCAAAGCCTACCTTGTAAGCCTGATGAAAGCCAGCCAGGGTCTGTGGGCCCTGTGCCCAGGGCGGGTGTGGGGCTCTGTGGCCGGGGGGGCTCTGGGAGGGAGATTGGCTCTAAGGGCTCTCATCCTCTTCTCGCAGAATATCCCTCCTGCTACTTGGCAAGGCAAGGGCTTTGCCTCTGGAGACCTTCCCCGCCATCACTGCTGCAGCTCTCCCTTCCTGCAAAAGGGCAAGGCCAGCCCAGGAAAACAGCAGAAGGCTGCAAACTCCCCTGGTCACTGGCTCTGGGAGCAGTGCCTAGGCAGCAAACCACAATTTTACTCATGCTGCCTGGGGAATCCTTGGGTGGATTATGATCTACTTCTGGAAAATCCATGCCATGGGCATGTTCAGTGTCCTCTAATTCAAACCTTAAATGTGTCATGAGGTGTAAGAAAAAGATCTTTCTATTCTTTAGTTTCCTCACTTTCCTTAGTTTCTCCCTCATACCTCATTAGGCTCAGCAGCTCTACCATGAAAGATTATTTACATCTATGCTCCTACTCTTTCAAAAATAATGTATGGGCAGACCAAGTTGGAAAAATATTACACAAAGAAAGCAGGATAGCCTTAATTAAACAAATTAGTGTTTGTCTAGTCAGTGTGATTAACTTTTGTCCCTGCAACACCCTGAAATGATAGAACTAACAAATATTGCAAGGCATTTTAAAATTAAATTAAATGCTCCTTTGATTACATTAAAGATAATGCATTTTAAATCTAGTCCTTCAGGAGCTGTTGCTCTCCAGTGACAGCACTGATCAATTTGCCTCGACTTTCCCTGCAGGAGTAATCTTTGAGTCTCCTTGAGTCATCATTTGATCAAAGGGCATCTGCAGCTGGGCTATTTGAGCAGTCTGAGTCTTCACCTTAATGTAAAGGTCCCAGGGGAAAGGAAAACGAGAGTGAATGTGCTTATGCATGGGGTAATAAATTGATCTGAGTATGTGGATAATTATACACAGGTAGGGAAAAGCAAAAGGTTTGGAGAAAAAAGCCTTGCTCTTAACAGCCTTCATAAAGAGCTGTTTGAGTTGTTCTTTTTCCAAGAAAACCAAATCACAGCTACCAATTATTGCTACCTGCAGGGGAAAAACAATTCCTGGATTACACATGCAGGATTAGAGAAGTCTGGTGCCCTCATTTCTTCCACAAGAAGAAGGTGTGCACTGAGTAGGTTCTTAGCAGGGAAATGAAGGCTCTAAGGAAAGGATATCTTCTGGGTGAAGTAAAATATAGCATTAAAAAGATTTGACATAAATAGATATGTATTTACTAATACATGTAAACTAGTTTTTACTTAGAAGGATTTTTGGCATTTCTAAAATAAATCATGGAGAGCATATTTCAAAATTATTTATAAAATTGAAATCTTGATTTTCTGTCTTGGATTTGTCTTCTTTTCTTTCCCTAACATGCCAAGGGTGCATGGTTATTTTTAAGCTGTTCAACTCAGTTTGGGAATATTTTTTTCTAAGCAAGCAAACTGTGGTGAATTTTTCCAATGAAAAAAGTGCTATGATTAAAAGCTTATAAGTCAAGGAGCAATTTCCTGAAAAATGGGATATTTGAAAATGGATGCTGCAGTGGCTTCAAATATTGCAGTTATGCAGAGCCAGAGCTGGGTTGCTGCAGATCTCTGTTTTCTCGCTTAGACATTGGCCTTTTTGAAAATTCAATTACACAGATGCAAAATTCTCATTCTAACAGCAGGTACAGATAACACAAGGATAAATGTGTGTGTGGGTGGGTGTATTAGTGCACACACACACACTGCCTTCTTGAGGGAAAACTAATATATCCATGTTGTTTATGTAATTCCGGTGTTAGCTGCAGGGATGGGAATTTGCTGTCTCCAAACAAACCATGGACCCCACATCCTCAATTCCCTGGCGTGAGATCACAGTCCTGCAATTTGAAGCAGGTGATGCCTCCTGTGATAAATGAGCCAACAGAGAAATTAAAATCTCCAAACAGCCTTTTTCAGAAGGAGAATAATCTGGGCATCCCAAATCCTGGAATGAAAGAAAACTATGAAATGTCAGCACCATTCTGCTGAAAAAAAAAAAAAAACCAAAAAAAAAAAAAAATTTTGGGAAAAGTAAGGCAGGTTGATCTGAGGTGCAATGTTATTTCAAAGCACAAAGGACTTCCCAGAAATCATATATGTTGAGCAGAACATCAGAATGGAATTTAGGATGCAAAATAAAAGCCTTTAATCACACTTGATAGCTTCATTTTGAATTTGGAGACTGTATTAGGGATGAAGTGTAGTATTAAAGCTGTAGCTTGACATTATGTCTCAAGGATTTGAAGCTTAAAGCTTGAAGTTCTCATTTATCTTTCTATTAAGCTCTTTGACAAGTTTCAGAAAACCAGGCAGTTGAATCTTCAGTTATTTGTGCTACCTTATAGTAGCTAATAAAGCTGTCCTACTTCCTCAGAGCTATGTAAAAATGTAAATTGTTTTGCGAGTTTGTTCATTTACTGATGTTTATTTTTCTCTTACATTTTTACTAAATGAGTACCATGGCCTGGAGGCAGGGGAAAAATCCTGTAAAATTCTACACTGCTATATATATCGAGATTTACTTTCTGGATGCAATTCTACCTAATTAGTACTGCTTTCTAACATTGTTCATTATAATGCCCAAGAGTCCCAAGACTAGAAGAAAATAGCATATAGTGAGCAAGCAAAATTTGCTCATTAAGTTCAATTTCCTTATGCTATGAGACATTTAAACAAATAGCAAGCTTTAAACATCTGAGTAATTCTCTTGAAATCCTGATGCCTTGATAAATACTGAAGTAAAGCTTTTCATTGAAAGAGAAAACCATGTGTATTTTAAAACTATGCATTCCTGTTTATGTATATGTTACGGCCCATTAATTCATCTCCTGACTTGCTGACTACAGCACAGATGACATCTTGATTATGAGACGCTGCCTTGTGACAAGAAATTGCAAATTCTCCCCCGGACACGTTGTTGTGGTGTGGGAAAGCTGAAAGAGCTGGGACTGAAGAGAAATTGCAGAAATTACTCAGCCTCCTTGAACTCACAGTGTGGCATTGGGGTGCTCATGATGGAGAGGGATGCATTAAATATTTCTGTGGGTAAAATAGCTTTAAAAAGAGTATTCTTTGTGAGTTACAACATCTCACATATTTCCTTGGCCTCTTCCACACAGGATGTGATTTCACCATTGCTACCTGGACATAAAGAACATAGAGATTTCTCCCACAGTATTTCACTGAACTTCAGTTTTAATACTGAAAGTTTCCTGTTCCTCGTGGGATTTTCTTGGTGGGATTGAATCATGTAGTTCCTGTTAAATTCTAAAGTAGGTCTCCAAAGCCAGACTTTCATAATCACAGGCTTGATGCTGTAATGTCAGTGATGATTTCACTCAATTGGATACATCAGGTCCCCGTGGAACACATATTTTTTATTACCTGGAAAATCAAACCAGGTTTACTTTCCTCTATGGGTTGGATTTTAAGAGACAGATTTGTGTCACAAGATAAGGCAGAACATACTGGAAAAGTCTGAATATGGAAAACAGTAAACCAAATAAACTGAACAGGCTGCTGGGTTTTGGTCTGGGGTTTGCATTCCCTATTCCTAAAGCAATCCTGACACAGAAATCAGGAAGTAATTGCATGCTCTGGAGGTGGCAGCACTTTTACAATGTCTGTTTCTAGGATTTTATTCTGCCTGTGTTCTAGGCACACAAGTCTCAGGTTATTTCTCTGTGCACAGGGATCCTCCCCTGGCAGGATTCATGGAGGGAAGGCTTTTGACACAGCCAATGCAAGCAGTAACCAAAACACTTGTTCCAGTAGCTCAATCCAGCCACTCCAGTGCTTTTTCCTCATTGCTGCATGGGTAGCTTGATGCTGTTTACAGAAACTCTAAATATTTTATCATGTTTGTACTCTGGGGAGAGGTGGATTTTGTTTACAGTCAGCTTTTACTATAATAGACTAGTACGTGCTTCCAACGTGGCAGAGCATTTTTCTTGGATAAACTAGAATGAGGGTCTTTTTCAGAATAAGGTGTGCAGCTCAACTTTCAAAGACTAAAAGTCGAAAGTACTCCACCGATTGCATTCTTTAATAAACCCCTTAATTTAATTCTTTTCTGGTTAAATTCAGAAAAAGGCAGAATTAATGTAAACAAAGCTGTAGTAATGTCCTTGCAGAGGGGTAAGCATTTTTAGTGTTCATGATCTGTTTTGATGAGAGTTGCAAAAATCAGATTAACATTCAGGTTATATTCACATATTCATGCAGCTCAAGGGAGTTTTGAGTAGATGCTGTTTCCAGGTGGTTTGTGACTTCTGTTAGAGGGTTTAACACCAGTGAAGTGATGTGCTTTATTGCCTTCTCTTACCTGAATTGTCCCCATTGGTCTCACAGGATTTGCTCACTGGGACAAAAAATTTCTGGCAATGCACACCCAACTTTGTGCATGCAAAAACTAGAGCTGATTGGGAAAAATTAACAAGAATTTAAAATATCAAGCATTTTCCTTTTTTGCACAGTTCTGCTGAACACTGAAAACCCACTTTCAATCAGTATTTATAGATTTAATTCAAATAGTAAAAATCTGACAGGCTATGGACAATATTATTGCATTTATGCAGCACCATGAATTTTTGGGTTGGATGCCTTATGATGCAAAGCAATTCATTCTTAGTTATTCATGAAATTAATTTATACAAGCAGTGCCTAAACTTGCTCCAGTAGAAACTGGAGGAATATTCTCCTTGCCTTCAGAGCAGGAGAGGACAACTAATTTCAATATTATACATCTGGGGAGCATAGACATTTCTGGAAAACCTTTTCTTTCTCTATACAATGGGGTAAATGAGGACCAGAAATACTATGTTCAAACTTAAATGAAAAACCATTAGAGAAATATCAATTCAGTTGTCTAAGAAGTGGGTAGTATTTTTTTGTGAAGAATCAGTAAGCAGAATAAATGGAGTAAGAGCTGAATAAATTAGGTGTGTACAGAAAAGAACACCATGAGGGTATCATGCAGCATTGTGGATGTGCTCTGCCGAGCAGCTCTGTGGGGAAATAAATGTATACTAAAGGGAGCCAATGAAAGGTTGACTGAATACAAAATAATGTCTATTTTGTGTCCTTAAAGACTGAAAAAAGCATCCCAAAGTCCCCTTTTGTCCTTACTTCAGCTAAATCTACTGTGTCCTAAGGGTATGACCACTGGAGATGCCAGCTCACCTGGGCTGGAATGGCACAAGCCCCACTCGGGGAAAACCTCGGTCATGGTGTTTCCTACCATCAACTGTTACATAATTCCAGAGGAAATTCTTGTTGAACTGCTAGACCTGCCCATCCTTGCTCAGTCTGTCTGGGCTGTGAATATGGCTTGTCTCCTTCCAGGGCTCAGGATATATTTTTCACACTTTTAGGGTTTGGAGACTTTAAATGGAACTTAACCTTTAAAAACTCGACAAAGTCTTTCCTTGTGTCAGTTATTGATCCATTAGCAGACCAAACCAGTTTCATTACATCATTTGCTTGCTGCCTGAAGTCAGATGGGGAAAAAGTTGTTTTCCAGCATTGTGGAATTACAATAACTTCATATATTCCCTCACCAGAAAGTCATCTATTCTCTCATCCTGCAATTAATCTTGCAAAAGAGCAAACAATGACATAGAATTAATCAACCACTGTGACAAAAAAAATGTGATGGAAAGATGAACCCAGCTAAAATTAATTTTTTGAGCGACAGCTTGAAGCTCAAACAAGTGGAAAACATGGTGCAAATTGTACTTCGTTTCAAGAAAGGGATTTTAATGAGAAATGCAATGGCACAGCAATACTAATGAGTTATAAAAACACAATCCACCTTGGGCTGCTGAGTGAGTACCATCCCCTTTCCTTCATTTTCCTTGTCCTGTGCAACACACTGGAGGGAACAAAGATTGCATCTATCACCCAGACTGAGGGAAGTGCTGGTGCATTTGAGAGAGCAGCTGAGTGGGTTTGTGCTCATGTGCAAATAAATGTCTGTGGCAATGTCCTTTGGAAAACGTTGCATGAAAAATATTGCTATTACTGAAAACAGGAGCTGACTGAACTTTCCATGCATGCTCTGTTCTTTACTAGAAGTAAGACGAACAGGAAGTGCCCTGTGAGCCCGTTTGTATCTGTCACACACTGACAGCTAAGGTAAGGACAGAAATGCCGGGATCCTGCAGGCTTCATTCTGCAGTTGCACACGGGACAATCATCAGGGAGGTTCCAGGAGTGCCAGCAGGGCATTAAGCCTTGGTTCCAGCCTGAAGTACAGCAGACACCATCATCTTCTTGTATTAAGGGATGTTCAGCTTTAGGGGGGGGGTTCTTTGTGTTTTTTGGGTTTTTTAGAGCAGAGAAGACTTCTGCCTTTCTTACTGACGCTTCAGAGGAAATCAGACAACCTGTGCCCCCCAGAATACATGCTTTTGTGCACTGCCAGGGCTGATGGGAGTCAAGGAGCCTGCTTACTCCTCCCGTGGATTCCTGGCTCCAGGTAAATTAATTCTGCCCGACCTTAATTGAACTTTACCTGAGTGAACAAAAGAGGTGTGTAGAACCCACCTACTTCTCAGGTTCTCACTATTATTTAGCTGCCTTTACCTGTGCTAGTATTTTCTTAGTAACTAGAAAGCTGCTGATTTTATAGCAATGAAATGTTATCCTTACTTTGCAAGTGGTTTGAAAATATCACTGTGGCCTTTTTTCTTCCACGTTTTAGGAGTTTGACTGACATGTACAAGGGTGCAGGTTTTATTCAAGGTAACTTCCTAAGTTTTCCATTTTGGAGCTAAAAAGACTGGTTCACTTACAGTTTCTTTGTTCTTTTGTGTTTTTTTTTTACCAGTGGAAGTATAAAGCTACTAAATATTTCTGTAGTTGCAGTGGTGATATAATCTCAGTTTCTCTTAGTTTTCAAATACTATTTCAGGATTTGTTTTAAAACAACAAAACCGAGCTCACAGATGCCCTAGCAGTAAGCTGTCTTCTTATTTAAGCTTTGCTGTTAGATTTATTCATCGAAAGAATACTTGAGAAAAAGTACTTTGAAATTCAATTGTTTAAAAACTTTGTAGGATAACGAAGTACTTTACTGATAAAGTAATAAAATATTGGCTTGGCTTGAAGAAAGCTTGTTGTACGTCTGTCTCAAACGCAAGGTATATCTTCATTTGATTAATGATCATATATTTCTCTATGATTCCTTAGAATGGCAAACAACGTACTAAAAATGTACCTTTATATGGAGGTGAAGATGCCTTGATGTGCATGAGATACAGATTAACAGTGAATATATTGAATCTTAGTCTCTTTTTTTGCTTCTCTCTTCCAAGTTCTTTCTAAAAATGATGGCAGTTGAATAGATAACACAAAAGTAGTGACATGTTGAGTGATAGGCCTGGTTCCCATGCAACACCTGACTTATGCTGGTGAGATTTTACTCACTTCTAGAGAGTGTACCACTAGAACAGGGCTTTTTGAGTGATGTTTCATATGTACAGCTGTGACAAAATCTATCCCTTTCCCACCTAAGGCAAGATGAGCCATTATGAAATAATTTCCAAACAAATGTGTCAGCGTTGTGCTGTGTAGAGCTCTTGATTCTTAAATCCAGATATTGGGAGAAAATGAGATACAGTTAATCAATTTCTTCCCCTCTTCCCTCCCCAATGGTAGTTTTCTTATTTTAATAAAAGTGACTGTAATCATACAGAAAAAAATGTTTGTCAAAACAATACATACATTATGGCTGTGGAGCGTGTCATGGTGTATAATTTGCTTTCCTTATCTTAGAGCTATTATTGTTTTCCTCAAGTCTCTTATATTCAAGGTTAGATGATTTCAATTACTTCAGATCTGCTGTAGGTCATGTTTTCTCCTCCTACAATCATCCACACTTTTCATTTTAATTTTAAAAAACTGAGAAAGATGAAACAATAATTTTCAAACAGTTACAGCTTTACCTCCTGGTTAAAACTGGGTGAAATGGAACAGTTATTTATTTTTTCTGCTATGGAAAAAAGTTGTTATGTTTGTTGATTATTTCTGCAAACAGCTGTCAGAAATATATTTCAGGTTTTCATCGAAGCTATGGTGACGCTGTTCCTCACAGACATACACACTTTGATCAGAAGGCATGAAACTATGAACTAACATTATTTTAAAGGATCTGACTCCATTTTATAGTATTTTTACAGAGGCTAGGGATTGGAGGAGAAGGTTGACACCTCTCCCCATCCCATTGGTCAGGACAACTGTCCATCAGCTGTCCATCTCTCCAAGAACAAGAATGAAAACTACCTTGAAGTTATGATAACATTTGCCAGTGTTTACAGACCAGAGCGTGAAAAAAAACCCAAACCATAAAACACTGTGAAACAGAAGAGAAGCTGAAAACATCAGAGCAACACAATAGCTTTTCAGACCTATCTAGAATTCATCAATGATCATCCGGGAGCATATGTGTGGTGTCTGGGCTCACAGCTCAGGACAGGCACTGGAAGTGTATCCAATCCTTCTGAAAACTGTAAGGGCTCCAACTGGCTCAGGAGCGACCAGCACCTTCCAGACAATCCTGACAGTGTCAGCACCCTTGGCAGAACACAACTGGAGGAAAGGATCATCAGAACAATGTGAACAACAGAGTCTGGAGGAAAAAAGTCAATGAATGTTGATTGTCCAAACCACAAACTACAGGACAACATGCAGCTGTAGATTCCTGTCACTGCAGCAGTGTCAGTAGTCTGGAAGGGAGGAGAGAAAGAAGGACAGGGAGGTCCCCAAGGAGCATGAGAAACATCTGCTGCTCCCATCCCCTGTGAGCCTGGCATATGGGCCCCCCTGAGACCTGGACTTTCTGGTCTGCTTTTCAACACTTACTTGTGACCCCTGGGGATCTCCTTGCTCCAGTGTGCTGCAGACACCCAGCTGTTCTCGTCTTCTGCAACAGATGTGCTCTCCAGATGTCCCTGAGACTCAGAAGTACGTGTGGAGCAGCATCCAGCTTTGCTCAGCTCCGGGGGAAGAGGGTGTTGATAAAAAGAAAAGTATGCCCCAGGAGTTTGACCTGGTGCTGGCTTCAACTCATTGTTCCCCTGCTGTCATTGGAACACTGGAAGGTCCTGCCAAAGGAAAGACTTTTCTCTGCAGTGTCTTTAAGAGCCTAAACACAGGGTACACACTGATCACCACTAAGCTGTGCTAGTGCAAGTTGAAGGTCTCAGAACTGAGAGCTAGCTCTACAGCTAGTTCTGGGCTGATGGGACAGGGATGGAGCACCACATCATTCTTCAACCCTTCTTGATTTCCCCCCATAGGTGTTTTTGAGAAAATTTTCTAGGAGTTAATCATATATAGAACTATAAACAGGTAATTGTACCTCCTAAAATGAAGATATTCCTTTCCTTTTGAAATCCGTGGTGAATCCATCCAAATTTTTGTTTATTAGTAAAAAAGCAAACATAGCTTGAATGGAGTTAGTGCAAGGGTCTCCTCCCCAGGCAGCAGACTGCAGGCCTTTTATCTGGTGTGTCATTCTGAGTATGGCTGCTGCACTGCACCCAAACTCTTCTTGAAGAGACTTTTCCAAATACTCTCATCCAGTCTCTTGGTATTAACACCTCCCAGCCATGTCTGACTTCTTTGGTTTATTTTTTCCCCTATTTTCCATCTCTTTTAGTCAGTACTCTTCCACCCACCATACTCTGGCAGGATATGCATGCAGAATATAAATGTTTTGAGGAGAGGAACAGTTGAGTAGAGAAAGAACAATGATAACTAATGGGGGACTTTGGGTGACATTTATTGCCTCTTCTCGGATCAATATATTCATAGCTGGTGAACAATGCCACAGAATAATTAAAAAAGAAACTAGCATATGTCCTTTCTCTCTTGGCAAGGAACTTAATCGTGCATCACTTTTCTGCAACTACCATGAGATTGTAGGTACTGACACCTTGGAGTTGTTAGATATTTTGCTCTGTAATTTGTTGATATGAAAGCATCCCTTAGCAAAAAAAAAAAAAAAAA
>WBMY01004153.1:0-100194 GCA_013397315.1 Donacobius atricapilla | reverse complement strand
CGGGGAGCGACGGGGAGAAACCGGGAGAAACGGGGAGAGACGGGGAGCGACGGGGAGACCCGCGGGCCCGGNGGGAGAAACCGGGAGAAACGGGGAGAGACGGGGAGCGACGGGGAGCCCCGCGGCCCCGGCTCCGCCAGCAGCACCACCTTTGAGGCGTCCGGCACCTTGCGGGCCAAAAGCGTAGGAAAGGCGCTGAAGGTGATTCGGCAGGGCGTCGCTGGGAATGCCAGGGCTACGGCAGGAGAAAAGCCTATTTTTTAAATTATTACTGTAATTTTTTTTTTCAGAGAAAAGTTTAATTTCGAAGGGATTTAGTTACAAGGTATCAGTTGGTCATAATTGACCAGCTGTGCCGTGGTTAGGGTCGCGCCCGGGCAGCTCCCGGCGCCGGCTGTTCTTCCCAAGAATAAAACACAGGGAGCGAGAGCAGAGCCGAGCAGGGGCCGGTTCCTGCGGCCGCGGCAGTTCACAGCTTCCACAGCTACTGACATTACTACTTCAGGGACAAAGGTAAATCGTCCACGCTCATGAAAAACATTCAGGGGAAGGTTCTCATCAGAGGCTGGCACTAAAGTGAAGTATTTGAATGTTCATGTTTCTCTGCAGCAAAAAGACGGTATTTCTCTGTAGCCAACAAACCACAGTTACGATGCTATTTTATATACGCATACTTTTCACCTCTTTTTTTCTTTTTGTCTACTTACTAGTTTTCTTCTTCAAAAAAAAAAAACCCACCAAAACCCAAAAAAACCCCATAAACACAAAACCCCCACAATCTGCACACACACAAAAAAACCCAAAACCCCCCCAAAACACAAAAACTGACCATGTTTTTGGTGAGCCAGAATCTGTAGTAATTTGCAGCTCTCTCCTTCAGAACTGCTGCCTTTGAATTTTAAAATTACTCATCTCAAGAGAAATTGGTATGCTGGCAAAAGAATAAATCTCAATAGCTGTGTAAGAAACTGTATTCATTCAATCTCTTTTTGAGGTCTTCGCTTTGTAAGACAGTATTTTATAATATGTCAGGTTTTGCTTTTCTGGTTCTTCTTTGTTTAAACTGATGAGCAATAAGCTACCTTTTATTTTTATACTCCATCACTAAAAAGTTAGCAATTTTCTACAATAATAAGTGGAGCATAGTAAAAAAGTAAAAACTTACAGTGAAAAATGCTTGGAAAAAAAATCTTGACAAATCATACATACTCTTGTTTGTAATGTGTGAAATTATTACAAGTATGTTCACTATGAGGACTATTGATAGATTACTCACAATTTAGCTAAATTCAATGAACCACATACTGTGCCCATCTCAGTAGGTGACTCATGCATTTTGTATTTCAAGTATCAAATGTTTGCCAAAAACAGTATTTAAAAAAGTAGGAAAATTGTTCAAAAGGGTTTGTGAATAGGTTGGGACTACCCACAGGCAGCTCTTACTTATGTTCTGACCACTTACGTAGGTTTTCATGGCACTACTGTAGTATTCTGCTAGAAGTAGTGCTTAGCCACAGCAGCCCCACCTTACGCACTTCATGTCTTTTTCTCACATATATTGTACCTTCTTTAAATACACACACATTAGAATTTAATATGATACTTTAAAGCAGTTGTGTTTTAAAGAGAAAAGCCTGCAGAGTAAACATTTTCCCTACAGAGTTACTGCTTCGTAATTTTATACACATTTCCTAATTTTCCTAGCACCATGCTTTGTCCTTCTAAATTTAAATGTAAAAAAAAAAAAAAAAACAACAAAAAAAACACAACAAATCAGCAATGTCAAAAGAATAATTTAGATGATCCCTGAATAATACTGTTTTAAATCAAATATTTCAGTGTAAAGCTCCAGAATCAGGTCTACAAGAAGGAACAGTCTTTAGTGCTCCTGGAGTTGACACCTTTTCACAGTTTCAACGCCTGCGGGGTGACAAAGGAGGCCACTACATGTTCAAGACTCGGTAGGTTAGCTGAGATTTAGGCAGTTTTCCAAACCCATTCATACAGACCTCAGAATGCATCTGGATCGAATTTTTAGCTTCAAGCAAGAGTTACCTGATCGCAGAATATCATGCGTTGCATACACCAGCATCCATGTATTATAAACTCTTTTGTGAAAGCAGAGAATCGTGTGCCTTCATGGAGTGTGATGAGAGAGGGCAATTTTTTTTCACCAGGGCCTGTGAACTGTACATATTTATAGCAGGTGTGACTTGCGGTGTCTATTTTCTGGATGCCTTAGAATAGGTGAAATATTTGGTGAAATATTTTTTGCATGTTTGTGACTCCTTTAATTGGTATCAAATAGTGCGATTTCATTACTGATCATCTCTGCATCTTCTTCCCCAGCATTCCTTTGGCACTTTCCCTCATGGACTGGCTCTTACACAGAGTCCCTTCTGATCACTGGAGGAAGCCAGTACAGTGTCATCTAAAAAGTGATGAACCTCGAGTTCACAGAATGGTAGAGAGATTTCAGTTGGAAGGGCCCTAAAAGATCACCAGGTTCCAACACCCCTGCAATGAGCAGGGACACCTTCCACTAAACCCGGTTGCCCAGGGCCCCATCCAGCCTGGCCTTGAACACTTACCAGGATGGGGCCTTCACAGCTTCTCTGGCTCACCTGTTCCAGCATCTAATACCCAGTTCCGAATATCTAATCCAAATCCACCCTTTTTTGGTTTAAAGCCGTTACCCCCTTGTTCAATCGCTGCGTGTCCTTGGAAAAAGTCACTCTCAAGCTTTCTAGGAGGGGTCCAGGGAGGCTGCTATAAGGTCTCCGTGGAGCATTCTCTACTCTGGCTTAACAACCCCAAATGTTTCAGCCTCTCTTCAGCACCTCTTGAGAGTTGCTCAAGCCTTCTGACCATCTTCGTTGCCTCCTCCTCCTCCATGGGTTTGTGTTGACTAGGGTAATATTAAGCTGATGGAGTCCCAACTTTCATGTATATGCAGAAGTGGTAGAACTAAGCATAATATTGACCTCTGAACTTCAATTTAATAAATTAAAAACTTGGCATGAAGCATGTTTTATTCATTGTTTTGTCAACTACTTCACATATGTACCCTGTTCTGCAAAATCTGTCAAAAGAACACACATGTAGAAGTATTGTGGGAAAACACTTGATTTATTTTAGATTCATTTAATGAAATCTAGCAACCAGGCAGCAAGTAGGAAAAACAACATCAGTATGCCCAGACAATTCTCTAAAGGCCTTTACCAACTGTTTTGTAAGAGGATCATTAACATCCTGCCTATGAAATTACCAAAATTGATTTCTTCATATTGACATGGGTGAAAGCAATGATACTTGAAGGAAATATTACATTTTAGGCATAGAAAGTATACATATTTTGCTGGTAATATAAACTTGTCCAAGTGTTCTACATTGCGAGTGAATGCATGCACAATATGGAAAATCTCAAACAACATACAGATTGTATTTTTTAATACTCAAAGATTAAGGCATTGCTCCACTTGGGAAATCATGTTAATCGTTAAATTATGACAGCTGTAATATTAACATTTTTAACAAGGGGCCAGATTATTGCTTTACTATCCATGAGTCATGCTAGAAATGCTTTTTAACATCAGAGACTCAATATTTATCAAGAGAATTTGATTTAGTAATAACCAGTATAACAGTACTCCACAGTTTCCATTAGTTTGATTGAATGTTCTATCTGTCTAAGCAAACCAAGCATTAGACGCTTCAGTGAAAGTCACTTGTCATAGAGAAAAATATAATGCATGAATATTTCATTAGTAGATGAATACCCATCAAAACTTTACTTGAAATGCTTGAAAGCACCTACTGAATGCTTGCCAGTTATTTCATAAAACAGAGATGGTAGTAATGCTGCTGTTGAAACAGGAAAAAATCTATTAGATCATTTAACATACTAAAACAATTATGGTATAATTATAAGGAACATAATTATATGTTCTTGATGTCTTTAACAGTGCAAGCCTCACTAATTAACATTAGAAATTCAATCAAAACAAATTATGCTTTAAAATTTACGGATGAACTTAAAGAGATAGATCACATTTACCAAGTCAAACAAATATAACTTTAAATTCCACCGGATAGTAGGAAAATTCTTCATGTGTATGTTTACAGTCTCTCTTTCCGTCTTCTAAATGTTACTTATTTGGAGATATATCAATAGAGAGAGAGAGAGATGTATTCATACACTCAAATTACTTACCATTATAGAAAGCTGTAGTGTCAGTTTTGCCTGAGACAAAATCTAATAGAGATTCTTGTGGCCTTTAGTTTAAACTTTAAAGGAAGAGATTCATACTGTTCCTGCTGTATTTGGGTGTTCTCTGCATTGTGTAAAACTTAACATAAAATTTTCATCTCCAAATCTACCCTTGGCTTCTGTTTTGCTGTTCTCTGTTGCTTTTCACCTCTCAGAACTATGGGACATTTTATAGAACAAAAACCCACCAGTTTCTGGGAAAAACATTAAATTCTTTTAAAAAGTTTAGATATGTCATGTCATTAGGACAACAAAGAAGATCTGCCCAGACCTTCCCCTATATAAACTATTCTCTTTGAAAACATCTGTTTTGCAGAATGAGAATTAGCCTAATTGCTTCAATCCTGTTGTCATTCTCAGTTTTCCACTGCAGGGGATTTCTCTGAGGCTCAAGCTGGTTCCAGTCAAAATATACTGGTTCTTTATTTTTTTTCTTCATAAACAAACATTGCATTTTGTTGGATATGAAATATTTCCAAATAGCGGGACAAGACTGCCGGGAGACATTCCTCAAGCTTTTATTGTGACATCAGTCTCAGTACAGAGTGAGACAATTGAAAGATGGAAACAGCTCATGTCTTGCCAGCAGCAGCCAGGATTCCCTGTGTTACAAGGTTTTTTAGAAGTTTTCTAACCAATAGCAAATTGTTAAGGGCTTACAGACATCTGCAAAAACCAATCATTAAAACTACATGTATATCTTATATCTGACTATAGGTGCTTGTTTCATATTTCTCATTACTCAGGGACTTTTTATACTCTTCTATAAACAAAGCACAGAGCCTCATTATTAAACTTTTCCATTATCTCGCTTAACATATTTTTCTACTTGCTGAGACCTACTCTACACAGCACAAAACCACAGTCATATTGCTCTGCATCCTTAAGCTGGTATTATTTTGACTCTAGGCCTCTCATCCACACTGCTATGCAAGCTTTCTGCTTTTTCTATTTCCTACAGTTTTGCACATTGAATATGCATCTATGCCTCTGTCTCTGTTGCCACTGTGCTTCACAGGAAGGATGGGCACTTGCCTGTAGCCCTGGCATCCCTTCAGAGAGGGGACTTCCAGCCAACTGGGTGTCATTTTTCTGGAGACATCCAGTGAAGCCCAGCTCTGTGAGCAGCACAACCAAAGTGTACAGAGCACAAGCACTTGAAAACTTTGGAAATATATAGAGTAATATTTAATCCAAAAGAATCAACCATCATTTTTTTGTTTAGTATTAGAGTGTTAGATACAAAAAAAATTCGAAACATCTGGGTTTCTTACGGAGTAGAAATTACTCAGTTTTGGTTAGCTCTTTTCCTAGACTGCCACTGGGTAGTCCGACAAATTTTTCTATTTGTTTAATAATCTCATAAATTCAGCAGAATACCTACAGGGTATTTTCCTCTCACACTGCGGAGGTTAAAAAGAGAAAGAAGTTCAGTTATTGACATTGCATTAAACAGATGAATGTAAGAAACCTCATGAACAAGAAAAAAACAAAATTCTCCATTAAACATAGAGCATTGAAATGCTATTCAACATATTTATATTATATTTGTACTAGGACTGGACCCTAGCAAAAATACTTCAAATACATTCCTCTCTCTTACATTGAAAAACTCCAGAACAGCATCATCATTCGTAAGAACAGAAAAATGGAAACCTCCCCGACTTGGTTTCTCTCTTTAAAAAAAAAAGTAGCATATAAAGTAAGCACTGCATGTACTCCACTTTCTATATTTTTGCTTTCCACTCATTTTCTCAAATTAACTAAAGCAGAACTATTATCTAATTAATATTTTAGCCGTTTTCTGCTGCTGTTTAAAGTGGATACACACTTTCAAAAGTCTGATCATAAATAATGCTGAACACTGTGGGCACCAGCCAGTTCCCTAAATGTAGGAGACCAGTGCTAACTGAGAGGCCTTCAGATATCCCAGTCAGTCACCCCAGTGCAGGCAGATGGGAGTGCAGGAGATGTTGCACCTTCTGGCACAGCCAGACCCCAGCACCTCCTCTAGGTGACTCATCAGTCAGCTGATCCTCACCATGTCTCTCCAGGTCTGCCAAGCTCCACTCAAAGGTTGCACCACTCTGGTTAGCTTAACTCCATGTTCTTGGCTGGCTTGGCACTTTGGGGTCCCAACGCCAACACAATGTAAGACATCAAAAATACTAGACGAATTAGCATGATTATAGTTTATTTCAGGTTAATCCTCAAAAAAATCTTGGTATGAGCACTATGAGATTTCAAATCCTTATTGATCATTAGGAAAACTGGTACTTCAGACCCACGTATATTCCTAGAAACACTGGATTTTATCAGAGCACATCAGCCACAGCAGTGATCAGTGCCAATGAAAATGTGCAAATTTTTCATGGAATAATTGCATTGGAGTATTTGAATTCTAAGAAGAAAATTCAGACAACTCCTTGCATAATTTGATTAATCAACACCTCCTCAGTGAATAAAGAGTCTCTCATGCTATTAGAGGTTGAATGGATTCAAGAGCTATGCTGGAGAATGACAGCAAAAATTCACTGAATAACACAGAAACAAACTTGTCGAGTCCTCCACATATAAGACTGCTTTCTATTTCAGGTTCTATTCCATTCTTCCACAGAACCAATGATGGGATGCCTTGATCCTCCATATAAGCCCTTTAAATATAGCAGTGTAATGCTTTTGTTGTTAGATGACAAAATATCCCTGTTATAGAGCTGCCTGGTCTGGTTTAACCCCTTCACCACACAATGTTTCTTGGTGCAGCTGGGGTATGGAGAAACCTTGTACAGTTTTTCCCTGAGAATTTCTGTACTACACTACACTTCCTTCTGTGAACTGGAGTTTTCAAAGCAATTTTATTTGCATGTGATTTTCATATGGTCAGCTGTGCAATGCAATAGGCTTCTGTTATTTCATTTAGTTTGCAAATGTTTTTAGTAAGTCTTATAATAAAATATTTTCCAATGCCTACCATCATTTTTCCTCTTTTGAAGAACCACCAAAATACATCTGTGGCCCTGGCATGCATTTTGCTGGTATTTGGAATGGCAGCACACAGTGACAAATAAATAAATAAATGGTAATAAAAAAATGTTACGTCTATTTCTCTTGGAAACAAGTTAGTACAAAGCAGCTGATTACAGTTGAAGAAAAGATGTAGAAAGGCAAAATGCTAGTAGTATCAATTGGAGTGAATTAACTGGGGTACTCAGGCACAGTCTCGAGAAAAGGATTGACTGTCAGAAGGAGTTTTAGTGGTGTGAAAACTTGCATTGCATTTCTTCAGCACACAGAAGAGCAATCTACCTGTTTTTCCTGAAAGTACAAAAGCAATCAGGTATTTTCCCAGTCTATTGCCTGCAAAGAGGGATGGGGAACCCTAGAATGAACAGGAATGAAAAATACCAGAAAATCTTTATTGTTCACTGGTACATTTTCAAGAAATATTTCATATAAATTTTGTCTTAAAAAGGAATTTTTCAAAACAGTTGTGGAAGAAAATATAGCTCTCTTTGTTGATTTGCTTATTTGGCAAATAAAGGAAGAAGTAGATAGAAAAACCATTTTGGATGCTGCAGGGGACTCAGACTGAGTTTCTCATAGAGTTTCCTTTTCCAAATTTTATCTAGCTATTTCAGTCATTTAAAAGGTGTTTTTAAACAGAAATTCCAATACATGTACTAATAATTTTAATTTTTTCTCTTCTGCTTATAACCTGTTGTGGCATTAGTTACTGTTGCTTCAGTAACTTCCCTTAACATCTGCCTGTGCATCACCAAGTTAAATATGTCTAGTCTTCACCAGGTCCAGGAAGGATTTCTGTGGGAATGCGAGGGAGATTTCCAGTCTCCTGGTCTGAAAGAGCCTGACTTTCATTTTCAGACTTGAAAGCGTTAAACTATTTTTCTCCCAGAGTTATCTGAGATGTACATGTAATGCACATTTCTTCAGTATTTAAAATCTGTAATTAAATGGGTTTAGTGAACAGAAAATTAGTCTAGAAGGTGAATATCCTGGCCTTAACACCTAATACTCTGAGTCTATGTAAATTTTTATTTCACTGCTGCAAATATAGTGGTACCTTTGTACCTTTGTCTTGGATGCAAGGATTTCAAAGAATTAATATTCTTTAACATATTTTATCCAGTGATCAGGAAGAATAAAAAGTCAACTGCCTCCAGAATAAGCTTACTGCATTCATAAATTGTGTCTTACTTGCTGAATAGATTTTAATCAATATTATCCATTAAAAAAAAATAGCGATGTGATGCCTAACAAGAACATAAATTGCTGTACAGGGACAGTAACAAAGCAGAGTACTTGCTTACCCTGTAATGACCATTCAGATTGGAAAAAAAAAAGGGGAGGCACACCAAACTAATTAAGACACCAAGGCATTCTGACCTAATGACCAGGATCTCGGAAAAGTGGTTGTTAAATATTCGAAGCTGTTAATTCTCGCAGTTTCACTGTAAGATAACACCAATGAAATGAGGGCAAATACTGGTGTGCTTATATCAATGGCATGGAGACCATGTAGCTATAGTATTTTCATATGTATCCACTTATGAATTGCAACCTGTGGTGTATTGTAAGACTCTGCAAAGAGGTGCAATAGTAATGAAAGGAGAAAGCAGCATCTGTCCTTAGAATTTGCTTTCCCAAGAGACAAGCATGAGAGCAGAAGGAATAGCAGAGAGGCAGCTCCAGAGGCATTTTGCCATCTGAAAAGAGAGTTAAAAGGGTGAGCTACAGGTAATATGAGAAGAGATGCCATATCTGTCATCCTTCAAGGACTGCTCAAAGAGAATGGGCTCAGTAGGGAAGTGCCAGCCCCCGTAAGGGTAAGTTTCCATCCTCAGCAGTTAAAGCAGGGAGCTGCATTTAGTGTTGTGCATTTACTTTCAAGCAGGAAATCTGACATTACTCGTTCGTCACATTGTGATATGGCAGGCTGTGATTCACATCTCTTTCGAGACACTTTCCTGCCATGGAATATGGAACTGTGGCCCTCAAGGGAGAAGAACAGCATGAAACCTGTGGGCAATGTGCTCCTAATGAAACCAGTATTTTCTTCAAACCTCCCTCTGAAGTCCAAAATTTCTTCTTCACCTGAATGTTCAGCATTTATTTTCATAGTTACTTAAGTATCAAAAAGATTTCAAGATAAGGATTGCAGCTAAGTAATTTCTGACTTGCCTGTCTGGAGAATATCCCAGTTCTCTTCAGTAATGCAAGCCTAACCTATTTTATTAACTAAACCAAAAGATACTACAATGGTAGTGCTCCACTGTGTCTTGCTGTCCAGGTTTCAGATAGGATAAAGTTAATTCTTTTCCTAGTAGCTAGTAATAAAGTGCTGTGGTTTTTGGATTTAGTATGAAAATGATATTGATAACACACTGTTTGGGCTATTGCTGAGCAGTGTTTATGCCAAGTCAAGGATTTCTCAGCTTCTCACACCTCCCCAGCAGCAATTTGGCTGGGGGGACACAAGAAACTGAGAGGAGACACAGCCAGGACAGCTGACCCAAAATGACTAAAGAGACATTCCATATCATATGACATTATGAACCAAGGGGAAAGGTGGCTGGGACCACTGCTCAGAGCTGGCTGGGAATCAGCCCTAGGAGTGCTAGGAAATGCTGGCTTTCTGAATTCATTGCTTCCTGGAGGCTGACAGGAGGTAGTTTAAGCTGATCCATTTTACCGTGCATTGCCACATGTGGATATCCAGTTGCCAATCCCCAACAAATAAAGCAGTAACCAGCAACATAATTGAACGTGCTAACAGAATTTTCTGAATTTGTCCTGCAAATGTCAGTGTACTGGTTCAATCAGCTGATGGCAGTATCCTGGTGAAAATTACATTTATTCATTAGTTCTAGATCAAGTAAAAGCAAAGCAACTGAAATTCCCTTACACAGTCCCCAGAACAAGTAGATTTAAAAACATCCACTGTGTTGATTAGAAATTTAACAAAGCATAACTATTGTTAATTCTAGAAGTCCTTTTTTTCCCCTTCAGAGAACAAGCCTTAATGTACTGAAGGTCACATTTTAGATCTAAAATATGGAGATAATGATACTCATTTCCTTTTTATAGTGCTTTAAAATCTCGTGATGAAAAGTGCTATATAAGACCTTGATATTATTATGATTAATGCTCATAATCACCATCTTGTCAGTACTTTTTCCCCTTCTGACCTTGTAGTTTCCATGTAGTAAAAGGCACTTACCTCACTGCTTGATCAAGCTCTTAAGACAGCTCAGGCAGCAGGCTTGTGCCTCCTTTCCAGGAGATAGATTCAAGAATCTACCTAGATGGCTTGATAAAAGGAATGGGATGCTCTGGAAAACAAAAAATAAATAAATAAATAAATAAAATAAAATCATTGATTCTTATTCATCTAAGAAAGTTTTTTTTCTCCTCAGCTCTCAGGCTTTTTTCTCCTTGGGTCACTGTCCCTTTTAGGTAGGACATCCACGGAAATCATTCGGAGTGATTTTATTTGAGGATGCATTAAGGATAGTGTTTTAGCAATGAGACCTCTTGTTCAGGTGCACTCATTCCACTGCAACAACTTCAGGCTTGTGGGCAAAAATTGGGTTTATCTGTCAGGCGGATTTTGGTTATCGGGAAAAGGCTGCTGAGTTGCAGCCTCATCAGATACAGGATTTGGAACAACACTGTGAAGAGAAGTTAGAGTTTAAGGAGCTGTGTAAATTACACTTAGATGCTTTTCTGCTTGTACTGGCACTGGTGTTTCTTACAGGCTGTAAAATGGCAGCCTGGCAGGAGGCAAGTGACTTTTACAGGAGCTGCATCCTTATGTGAGGTCTCAACTCTACTGCCCCATCCTAAAGCAAAATGCAAACTCACTGAATAAAATCCTGGTCTCAGCAGAGTTAATGACAAAACCTCCTCTAGCACTGACTAGACAGATGTCATCTATCCTCTAGGCTGAGCAAAAAAGTATTCTGGAAAGCCTCATTCACAGGAGAACATTGTCTAGGTTTTTCAAAAATGTACACATTTCGAAAATATGCACTGAAGAAAATCGTAAATCCAGAGCAAACCAATTTTTTTTTAATAGATGTCTTTGAAAGTTTAACCACTGTACACTATTTTCCCTAGAGAAAAACTCCCATTACCAGCCAGGGCTTATTGTGTGTAAATCCATTTATAATAAGCTTCACTCATATACTTTTCTGTAAAACTAAGAAAGGATGGGATTTTTTATACTGAAGGTGTTTGAATATGAGATAAGAGCAGATATAAAACTTCTCCTTATTTTCTCACATATCTATAACTGAGCTGTTCCTAAATAAGAACATTGAAGTATTCCTTTGAGTGAAGTGTGACAAATTGCTTTCCTACTTTATACTATTCCACTGTGGTGGAATATTAAACTTAAATGAATTTTAGCTACTTTAAACTATTTTTATTAAACTTATCAATATATGAATCAATACCAATTATCAATATTTATATTAAATTCATCAATATAAATATGATACAAACTACTTCGATTTAAAGCTTATATAAAGAGATATGATTTTATATCATATTCAACTGCCATATAACAATATGAATATATCTCTGCACCAGTGTAGGCTCCAAACTTACAGGAGTCTGTAGAAAGTGGAAATCCTGAAACAAAGAGACCAAGTAGGCATTTCTCTGTCATTAGAGATTAACTAAATATTATTTTATGAACTTGCTTCTTTTCTGTTGCAATGTTTGTGTTTCTAGGTAGCGTTTCTCCTTATGAAACAGATCAGAATGCATTAAGAAAACACTTAATGATATTGTAAATAGAATAGCTGAGCAAGTATCAAATAAAGCAACTTGATAAAATCAAGTAAAGTTCATTTATTTTACCTTTCTGTTAGTTCATGTCTTGCTATTGTAAGTAGAATACATTTGCATTCTAGGTAATGTGACTGACCTGGGAAAGCCAGTTCCCTAAGTTCTGGGAAGAAGAAATTTGTTACATATTTAAAATGAGCTGAGGTCAGCATTTTCAGGCTATAATCTGGCACTGCTAGAGCAGGCCTCCCACCCACAAAACTGATGTGCTGATTGCAGTGGTATATCCATAATTCTGAGGCAAAACATTAGTTGATATATTTCCCTCTAGGAAATTAGAATTAATTTCCTAAGTTAATGAAACTACTCGATGGTTTTGGCATTAATGACCTAACCTTTCCACAAAACAGTAGCCAGCTACAAGAATTTTTTTAAAAATACAAGTATCTCTGGAAGAACTTACTGAAATAAAATCAACCAAATTCTGGTTTTTGGAGGAAAACTCCCTAGATTTAACTGAAACTCAAACCAGGAAATATATATTTGGAATAAATGTGTAAGTATTTCTATATCACTAAAGTTCAAGCCAGATTTCCAGAACTACATACATTCAGATGTTTAATGAGGTCTAAAATAATTGTAGTTACACATATTTATAGCTGGTTTGACCAGCAGGTAAAATCATTAGAAGCTCATAAACAGAATACCCAGGGAGCAGATTTTCTCTTTTCATGACAATTTTCCAATGCCAAGGTTCCTACAATAGTCAGAACATCTAAATATTTTAGAGAAATAGTGGGAAATCCACTTTGATTTTTTTTTTCCCTCTAAAACTGCCTAGCTACAGGCTGATTTCAAACAAGTTAGATATTGAACTGCAGGACAAGACCTGCAGACCAGTTGGGTTTGTCTCACCTTGCAAATCAGGGCAGCAGGTTGTTAGGGTCTCATGTGTCTGCATAGTATCTTTGCAGCCATCCTTAATGCTGTTTTAACTTGGGTGTTACTGGAAGAGAGGCAGGGAAAGGGGAAAAGTGAGTTTGATGATATAAATTTTATTTCTTAAGGATAACTATCCTAATTAAAAGAGGAACAAAAAATGCCTCCATTTAGCAGTAGTTGCTTAACTATTACTCAGGAAAGAGGCAAGGAGTTAATGAAAATAATATATGAATAAATATATTCTTATTATTCAGAATGCCTCCCTCACAGTAAATGTTTAAGCATATGTGTAGGCCATTGTAGAGGAACTGTCAACAGTGCCATCAGAGCTTGGTCTTTGGAAAATTTAGTCATCCAACTAATTTAATAAGTCCCAAATTCACATTAAAATCTTCCCGTTTTCTTGATAGTCACAGGCAGGTGACCAACCATTTTCCATGCCATATCAGTCGCTCTCCACTCACACTCAGATGTCTCTCCCAAATAACCTTGACTTATGTTATTTTTACATTTCTTTGTACATTTTTCTCATTGCTTTGCTGAATTAGTTGTGTTTATTTTTACCTCACTCTCCCAGCTGCACAGATACCACTAGCTGTGAGACAAAAACCTTCACAGCTGGAAACAGCCTAAAATAAGCACTGGGATGATGCCACAGATACACAGCATCAATTAGCAGCGGGAGCAGCTGTTACAGCAAGCAAAGACCTTCCTGTGTTTGGTTTGCTCCCTTGTCATTTAGCATCAGATGACACCACTACTCATCAAGATGCAGTCATTGCACACGTGCTGCACAACAGTCATTCCAGCATAGTGGGCCAGAATAAGTCTTTGGAGCCACTTATATGCAGCATAAGCTCTATTTTGAGACTGTGAGTAGTGCACAGGGAGTTTTTGCTGGCTGTAACACATCTCAGCATCCCTTACGGGGAGCAAAGCACAGTGAAAGCTTAGTCACTGAGTAGCTGCCCTGTTTTTAGGTGGTCCAGATTTATGAGGGTTCTCTGTTGTCTCAGTGACACTTTCCCAAGGACAATACACGGCACAGAGGCCTCAAAAGTCACTGATGATGCTATACAAACGCTGAGGGAGTGTTATGTGTGTGTAGTCATCTTTCCAACTGTAGCAAAGATGGCAGCTCAGGCTTCTGCTACTTACCCATGACCTCACAGGGAGACAAACAGAAAGAGGGCAGGGATGAGGGGATGAGAAGGAGAAAAAGAGGGTGCAAGGGACAGGAAGGGAGAGAAAAGAGAAAAGGACACATTAAACTCAGGTTGTAACTTAAAGGCCAGATAATGAGCCTGTTTCAATAAACTGGTGTTGATAAACCAAATACAGTTATCCTCCCAGTACTGTGTGTGTATGCAAGTTCATAATCCTGAACGATGTTGTTCCACCAGGAATCCAAGACACTGTCACGTATCAATCTATAATAATCCTGCTGTGGATCATGAACAGAATCACTTGAAATTACTTGCCAGCAAGACTTTCTAAATGAGAAAACTTATGTAGGTACTGTGTACAAAGCATTTAGAGGGAATCACAAGATGAAATGCATTGAAATAAGCTTGTCTGAGACAAACTGCAGCTTGGAAACACACTGAAATTTCAGTGCCATCTAGGAAGGATGCTCCATCGGTGGGATTTTGCTGGACAGGTGACCCACATTAATTCCCTCAAACTCTTCTTCTCCCAATTCTCAATATATGCAAAATAAAACATAAAAATTATTACAAGACTCCAATAGATCTTTCAGAAGTACAAGCAGAGCGTAGAAGAAAATAAGGAAATATTCTGTCATATTTTTGTGTATACATTGAAATGGCATCCTCACAAAATACAACACTTGTAAACTAAGTTCTTTATCATTGAATTGTTGCATTTAATTCTAAACATAGTCAGTTGTACTGATTCCAACCTCAAATTAATTGAGGTTTGATAATTTTAAATGATTCTTTAAGGGAAATTAGTAATGAAGAGTTGAATCCCTCGCAATTGAATCACCAGGAAAAGATGAAGTGAGGCATTTAATCTCAGCTCACAATGGGACAGTTCCTCAAGAGAACCAGTAATCTTTATATTACTCACACAAATAACAGGAGGTTTAGGGGATTTTTTTCCTTAGAAAATAATCCTCCGAGCTCCAGTAAATGCCAATGCCAGACCAGGAGAAGTGCATTTTCCATGCCTTAGTGTTTCATTCCTCCTGTATTTTAAAGCCTCGATGAAAATGTTAGTTACCTCACCATGACTATTTCACAGACCATAATTCATGTAACTTCAAAAATTCTCAACAAGAAGACAAAATAAAGTCCAAAATGTCACAATTTCTTCTCTTAACTTGCTAAAAGCAGTTGACAAAACTCAGCCATAATTGGCATCATACACATTGAAAAATGTTTAAATCTTCCAAATATCTGCAAAAAAGTGTTGTAGGTACTCAGAGCTGTGCTATTTTTTATACCTAGAGGTACCATGTCTTTGCTGAACCATTTTCATACTGATTTTCTTGCCTAAGACTGCCCAAAATTCTTGAACCTCCTTTCCTGCTGAGCCCAGGGTGTTGGGTCTGCTTGGTGCCCCACACTCTCCCTCACCTTCTTGATGGTGGCAATGTCTTTTTCCTCCACCCCTTGACATCACTCCCAGCATTGGGCTGCCCAATGTACAGCAGCCAACCTCCTCTCATTTTAGAGGAAAGGGGTGAGGTGACCTCCTCAGATCAGGCTGGGGCTCCAGTGGGACAGCCTATCCAGCTAATGCAAGAGGATGTCTATGTGAAACACAAAGCCTCAGTGTATGTGCAGTCCAAGTAATCCTGACAGGGCTCCTTGTCTCTAACATCTTTGCTGTCTGGAATTATAGCCTTTGAATACACTGCATGCAGCCTCTGAGGTGCACCGCAATTTTAATACAAATTTACTCTTACACTTTGTGTTAGAACACATGTTCTATGTTGGTGATGCCAACATAAGCATTTCCATTCTAGTTCTGTTATGTAAGGACATTTCCTCCACTGTTTTAATCATCACATTTCAGCTGAGCTGAAGAGTGGGATTAAATGAAAGATGTTTTGCTCACTGGAGATTGCTGGTGCAAATCCAACTGGTTTAAAATAAAAGAAGACTACCCGGTAGAAGTTATTGTATACCTTGTGAAGAGGAAGGTTACATGCAGGCATCCACACCAGAAAACCTCTCCCCAGCTGGAATCTGGCCACAGTCCTGTGGCAGTCTCAGATGAAAATCAAATAACAGAAGAGCATCAGAGATTACATCAATCTTGTATCCACCACAGGTAATCATGTTTGGGCTGTGAAGAACATGCGTGAGTACAGAAGGACAGGAGTGCTGCTACCACCCGCCTGCACTGTGCATGGACTGTGAACAAACTTAGGGCCTCTGTTCCTTGGGCTGTCAGTGCAGGGCCTTTCACAAACACTAAATTCACATAAAAGTGCTGTAAAGTTTTATTAGGGAAAAAACACCCTTTAAACAGTTGGTGCAGTTCTCTGCTGAAGGAAACCTTTCTCCTTGAACAGTCAAAAGTGCTCGGACCAAGACAAAAGTACGTTGGGAAAGTTTAGCAGAAACTGGCACCAAGCTACACAGTAATTTCCACATGCCAAGTGTCACTAGCTCCTTACTTTGGTTATAAATCAGACGTGCCCATGCATTTTCTACACTGAAAACAACAGTCACTGCATTATGCCTGAGTTCGTGCTTCACTCTCCCACAGTCCAGACTAAGCCAAGACATTATATAGCACCATGTATTAAGTGAAAATGCTCTCAAGAGCTTATCAAATTAAACAATGTTACATTGCTCAGTACAGTTCTTTTTTCTCTTTTTCCAGATGTCCTAGAGTGACTTTATGATGCCTGTATCCCCAATCGTCTGTTCTGTATATTGCTTTGTACCTTTAAGAAGATTCTTAGAGTGCGATTTGTTTTGAAACTGTTATCTCCTGACATTCCTCTCTGGGACTCGGCAGTGCAGCTGCGGTGCTGTCTAGCTGTGGACAGCGAACTCCTTGTGCTTTGTTTTTTCCTTTTTTTTAGTTAGTTAGTTTTAGCTAGTTAGGGCAGAGAATTGGGTTTTTTTTTGTTTTTTCCCTCCTTTTTCTTCAGGACTGTTTGAAACTGCTCTGGACTGAAAAGCAGAGAAGAGCTGAAAGATTTCCTTCCCCCCCCCCTCCCCCTCTGGGGCCTGGGACAACGTACTTTTTCCAGCGCCGGAGGGACTGATAAAATTGAGAAAGACGAACTGAATCTACGACAAGGACTCTTCTCAATTTGCCACTTCACTTCAACTAAAGGTTTTATTGTTTCATATTGTTTTCTTTTGTTAAATAAATAGTTTTTTCCACTTTTCTCTAAAGAGTGTCTTTCCGGACCAGTTGTGGGGGGAGGGGTTGTTTGGATCCTATTCAGAGGCTCCCTCCCAAAATTTGCCCTAAACCGGGACACCAGAGAAATAGTATGTGATTTTAACTATTATAGCCGAAAACAAAATGAAAATGCCATCACTTTCTCTTTTATGTGTCACACTTCTGTTACCACACAGCAGGTAATGCAGCAGTAAAATTGCATTAAAAAAATACACAAAGATACATAAGTGCCTTTGGAACCTTGGCCTATTGGGCTTTTATGGCTAATTTCATATATATTCAGTGTCTAAAAATATATTAGGGCAAATAGATAGATAGATAGACATATAAGATTAGATAGATAGGCAGATAGGTAAAGGTACTGAAGAGCCCAGAGTCTAATTCTAACTCAGTTAGGCTGAAAATCTGTGGATGTCTTGTACAAATAGTATCAAAATAAAGTGAATTGCCCATGCACCTTTTTTACAAAAGTAAAGCACTTCCATGTGCTTCTACACTCTACATATCTTTAAAAAGTTGCCTCCATAAATTAGATTCATGAGGATTATGCAGGATCTTGATATCACTTTAAGAACCCAAATCAAAAATACAAAATTCAAATCCTCAAAACTTCTGCAAGTTTCCACAAGAGAAACATCCTAGGAGACTGAGTTTCTGCACAGAGAATGAACAGAGGTGCTCAGGTCCTGAAAGTCCCCTGCAATTTGATGTCTGTCTCACATCTAAATGCATTGACATTCCCAGAACAGGTTTTCTACCACCTACCTCACCTTCAAGAGCTGACACATCAGATATATCCCAAGGATGTCTAACCTCGGATGAAGTGTGACCATTCCCTCAATCCAACCCTTCTTTTCTCAGCCAGTAGTAGTAGTATCACAAGTGTTTCCTTGGGATCAGAGTAAATCTCCCTTAGACTTCAGTATTTCTGCATTTCATGTGAGAATCTTAATCATCAAAATACATCAAGCTGCCCTGTTCTGCAGCACATCAGGGACATGCCCCCCCCTTCACACATAATTGTGGATTTACAAGGTTATAGAGACACATGTTCCTCTTCTCCAAGAGGACTTGGGACAGGGGACAGAGAGGCAACTCAGTAACTGGCAAGGCATGATCCTCATTTGCCAGTCATGTCCCTAACACTCCTTGGTATTCCTTCCCACAGATAGTTATGGTTGCTCTTCACCCTGCTCCCTTACTTTTTCATCCAGAGAATGTGAGATTGTTGATGTATGTACAGTGCTGGCAAGACACTTGGAAACTGGATGCTGCCTTGCAAATCCTTCTTGGTCAATCTCAGCTCAACTGTTTAAGGAACCAAAACTCTAGGTTTTGAGCCATTTATTTTATTTTCAGTTAACTCAATCTAGTTTATCACTTTCAATAAATAGAACTCACATGTCCATATACCTTCAGAAACTGAGGCCTCAGATGATTTTGAAGCTGTGGATTAGGATTCTAAGAATCCATAGAGAATTTTATCAAATATGACTTCCCTCAGTATTTGAAAAAGACTAAAATAGTTAGAGATAAAAAACCTTAGACCTCATTAAATAGTGTAAGATCTCACTCTTGCCTCTACACCAAAAACTGTGAAATAGATTATGTAATGTAAGAACAAGCTATAATTGGATGAAGTGAGACTAAAAAATTGCAGGTTTATGTTCCCCCTAATATTAATTCTCTGCCAAAGCACTTCATTAAATCTCAGTTACAGGTCAGAGTAGCACCATGAAATAGTAGGATATGTTAAATAATTATGTACTAAGCATGGGTCTATATTGCCTCACTTCACTTTGTGAAAAGGGTAAATGTGATTTTGTGAGGCAAAAATTCCATATCCACCAGACATTTATAGATCAGGAGAAGGAAATAGATTTGGCTGCAGGATCCCCTGGTGTTCTTCCTCCATAAAGTATTTTCTCAGGTTACCTATGAAATCAGTGAAGCAATGGTGCAGCTGTTCCTAAAACATGCAGGAAGAAAAAATTAAAATGAAGGGAAACATATATCTTTGTTTCCTCTTAGGTGAAAAAACATATAATAATTCTTTAGGGTTTTCAGTGATTTGACTGAAAAAAAGTCAGCTAAGCAGTGTAAGGTAATAAGAAAGCAGGGAATATCTGGGTCTGTAAGGGCAAACATGATGCTTGACCCTTCCCTAATGCATGGAAGAGTTAGCACTGAAGAAGGGCAGTCGTACCATGCAATAGCCTCCTTCAGTTTGCAGACCTAAGGTATTCGACCTGGATCTGTGCTCTTGACAGAACAAAGGATCCCAGACCAATGACATTTTTGGTTTCCACTCTGGCCAGCTGGTGTTGGCTTTATGTTCCTCTTACCCTTGCTAATACAGGGCATGTTCTACCACAGCAATAAGAGCAAGAACTCATTACTTTTTAAGTGAATAGGCTGGTTGTGGTTTTTTTTCAATGAACAGTTTAAAAGTTCAAACTACACTATCATCTATAGTTTGTATTTTTTTTTCCTCTGATTTACTTTATTAAAATAAAATTGGCTGCATTATGTAGAGATGGTTTTATTCAGCTTTTCTGCCGCTGAACACTCAGACTGGATAATTGGCTACCTTATACATGCATAGTCGTAAATGAAGCTTAAAATGTGGTCCTTTACACTCAGCATAATTTGGAGGGAAAAGCATCCTAGACAGATGTCTACTCCATGGTTTATAAGAGTATGTGATACCATCCGCACTTTTCACAGCTAAACCCTTGAAAACTGGGAGATTGACAAAGGGACCCAAACGTGAAGAGCATTCATTAAAAGATGTAAATAGCCAAGATCCGTGTTGTTTTGTTTCAATCTTTTTTATCCTGTTGAAAACAGGAAAGCCTCCTGTCATGCAGGCTCAGGGATTTTCAGGGCCCGATAAAGGTTAGTGACATTTTCAATTCATGTTTGTTTTCATTCTTCTAATCATGAACCCTGTGTCAGCCTGAGAAACCAGCTGAGCTAAATCCATAACCTTTTACAAGTGAAACATTAACTCACAACATGTTCTGTTGTCCTTTTAAAGCAATAAAAAAGCAAAGGGAGGGGAAAAAAAGAGCCACAACATACATGATAAAACATAGCAGCAACCAAATGTGAAGGTTACTTGAAAGCAGCTACAGTTGTGGACAATAGCATATTTTTAGGTCATTAAATTCATCATGTTCAGATGTCATAACTGCTGAGTTTTTTTCATAAGAATATTCAGGACAGAATAATAGAGGCAAAAATGTAGGAATAGCCAAGTAATTATCTAGAATTTTAACCTATATTTTGATAAAATATTCTGACACATTTCTATATACTAACATTTTTGGTTGGTATTAACTATGGAGAAAATATCCAACTAGTTTCTCCTCTTTCCTTCTGCAGATTAACTGATTCTACTAGTTTGCCCTTCAAGTTTCACCAGGTGAGTGGACAATGCTTTAGGGTTTTATGGCAATACAGGGCAACAAGGTGAATTTTGTTCAAGGGCAGACTAATGGCCACACATGGCAATCTTCCTGCCCCACCAAGCATGTGGAATGGCACACACTGAGCAAACCTGGAGAGAAGAACAGCTCTGACTACAAAGCACACAGGGTCAAGGAAGGATAATTATTTCTCCAGCTTGTAAAAGCCATCATGGAGAAAACCTGACCTCCCATGTCTCTGCTGGATAACAAACACAATACTCATGTATTAAGGAGGTCCTCAAGTTACAAACTTTTATTGCTTAGAACAAGAAAACATGTTAATTCATAGAGAAAAATAAAGAAACAGCAATCAGAAGCTATCTGAAAACAGAACAGTAAGACATAAATAAAAATGTGTCTGACTTTAAAAACCAAACAACCTAAGATGAAAAGGGAGTCCTAAGGAAAAGTGACTATTAAGTTTGAATTAGTGTATGTACCACAGATAGTTCCTGTGAAAAAGAAACCCAAACACTGGCCTTGTAAAGTATTAGTGATATATCTTAGATTATAAAAAGATGCAAAAAAGAGGGAGATTTCACAGGATTTCTTTTCCTTTCCTGACCACCTGTGTTCAAAACATCTTTGGAGTCTCTATTTCTGTGCAATTGGATTTGAAGAATAGACTGAAAAATTCTAGAGCAGAGGAGCAAGAGAAAGGGAGAAAGGAAATAAACAAAATGTAGGCAGAGAGATGTGTACATGCACACATATGCAGTCAAATCCTAGAAGGGCCATTTCCTTAGCAGACCAGTCTAAAACATTCAGACAACTAGAGAAAGCTGACATGTCAAGAAAAAAAGTAGAAGGATGTTACTCCACTGACAATGCACCAGGACTTGATGCTGTTTCCCCACCCAGGCTGCCTGACCGTGACATTTTGCCAGTACCTCTGTGCCTCCTGGCCACCACAGCATTGAGACTTCCTCATTTAGCTCAAGGCTAAGAAAATTTAAAATGTTGAAGCTGAGGCTTACAGAAACAGCAAAGTATTACATTACCTGCTGCATGTTGCTCTCTTGTGCAGCAAAAAGTTTGGCATGGAGAGCAGGACCCATCACCTGCACGCAAATCAGCAGGGAAATCAGTCACTGTATCTGCAAAATGCTTTTCCCTCTGGTTTTCCAGGCAAAATTACTGGTTAGACTGGAGGCACACAGCCACAATTCAACCCTGTCTCCAGGAGCAGAGAGCAGAGGGAGACCAGAGTTCCAAGTCCTGCTTAATTACCTGATCTGCTCTTGGGGCAACATAATTAATTATCGAGGACATAGTGTAGCATTACCATCAAATTCAGAATAGGTAAAAAAAAAAAGGCTTGGGAGGATTAAAAAGGCTTTTATGGCTGGGGAAGTACATATGAAAGGAAGTCTATTAACAGATGAGGGGAATGATATTAATTGCAACTCAAAAAATAAATAAGATAATAGCTTTGCTAAATGAAAAACAGAAGGAAAAAATGAACTGAAAGGTCCACCAAAAACAACCATTGGTAATCACATGTAAGACTCTACAATTTAAATATTTACTTATACATTTTAAATTTGCAATTTAAATTTACAGTTTAATTATTTATACAACTTAAATATTTTATTCATCCTTACATATTATGAAAATTAGCTAACAAATTTATTCACTTACTGATTATTATAACTTCAAAAAGTACATCTGCATATTCCAGCATGACCTGTGATGATGTTGTAGCAGTTTCCTGAGGCTTCTCTAGTTTGACACATATCTTTGTGATCTCACCAATCCATCCATCATCTATCTGATCTTCATGTTGACTAGCCTTCCCTATGTTATTACTCTCTTAGTGCTTTCCTAATTTCTTTTCTGAATGTTTTTCCATTCATACAAAGATTGTCAGATTGGTTTTGAGAGTTCTATTTTCTTTGACTGTATTTCTACCACTAAAGAACATTTATCTTTAGTACTTATGTCAATGCATGTGCTTGTCTTTTTCAACATATTCAGGACGATTCATGTCCATGGTTAGTTGCTCATTCTCACCTCCAGAGCTGATTGTATTGCATCTGTCACTGCAGTACAGAACATCATGCTGTTAATATATCAGAGAACAGTTAAGACAGCCACACCACTGGAAACTCCTGGTTCTTCCATCTTTCAAAATTCTTTCACAGGAGGTTCAAAATAAACTTAACATTCCTGTTGAAATGGCATTTTTTAATGCCCAGTCCAATGGAATTGTTCCTTCTCATTTGTTCTTCACACTGTGGTTTGATACTGATGATAGAGGCCTGTGGTGAGTTCAGTGGCATGCTGTTGGAGCTGCCAGCATCCCCCTAAACTTTTGAGATAAGAGGTGTCAAGTACTTTCTAAATAATAAATTAAATATGCATTTAATGGCTGATTATGTTTTTTCAGTTATGTGGTTTCAGCACTGTGGATGGTTTGGGTACCTTCCGCTCCAGTGAAGCAAGCTTTCTGTACCACGGCGATATTCTCAGCATTTGCTTCCTGTGATCATACAATACAAGGAGATTAATTTTTTCGAAAGGGATATCAGTAAGATGGCTCAGCTGTTAACACTCTTACATCCACATTCTTTGTCATGGATAAAAAAAAAATCCCTTCATCCAGTCACAAATGGTCAATTTAAACATTCATACACAGTCGCTAATTTTCACAAGATCATCGTGAAAGCTGTCAGCCAAAATTGGCAATTTTGTTGGGGCATTGTCTCTCTACAATTCTTTCCTGAGGTGCATTTTCAGTTAAGCACACATCATAAATAGTAGTAGTACCTTGGTAGTACCTATGAGCTGTTTGGTCCTGGCTTTTTTCTGTGTTTCTGTTGTCTTAGACTGTGGGTAGTTCTGCAGGTTCCAAGGTGAACACTGCATAAGTGCAAACTATTGCCTGTGGTAAGTCTGGTCACACAGACCTTTTCATCACTACTTTTCCTCTCTGCTTCTGCAGTTGCAGGCATTTGCTCGCTCTTGTTTTGCCAGCTGTGGAGTTTATCTGCCCACTTGTGTCTATATCTCCTTTATCTGCTCTCTACGTGTGAGCTTATTTTACCATGTTATTTTACCCGTTCAAACTCTTGCATAATAGCATGGTCCAAAGGCCTTAGAGCAGAAAGTGGGCTTTACAGATAATATTTCACTGCATCACAAAGTTTTCACTTTTGAATTGTTCACAATGCTCGCACTCAGTCTGGACATCAAATTCTTTCACTTTTTAAGCTTCAAGAAGTCACTGTCTATTGAATATTCAATTTCTGGTCCTCGTTGGCTTTTTTCATTTTATCAGGTTATGCTTCTAGGGTGTTAACTGAGGAGGGATTAGCACTGATAAGGTTACCAGGACCGTTATAATAAATTGAATGCCTTTCTGCCCTATCACATAAACCCAGATCAATGTTCTCTATTAATTTTGAGAATTCCTGTTGTTAATAATCCCAAGTGCTGTTACAGGAGTGACTAATGAATTTACTTGTCTTTTAATGGGTTTCTCTGGATCCCAAGAATTAGATCACAGAATCAGAAAGACTGAGAATGAAAAGGTGAAACAGCAATACAGAGCAAAGCAGGAATTTCAGAGGCTGGAAGACTGATGATCACAATGTTTCCCTCAGCTTCAGTGGCAGGTACTGTATTCTCAGCGTCACTCTGAAAACCTAACCCTCATCATTCAGTCCCCATGTGATTTAGTTGTTTGTGAACAACTTTGAAACAGATTTGGAAGCCTTGTCTGAGAGCAAGTGGAAGGAATGGGCCTAAGCAAGGGAAGAAAAAGCCGTGTTTGAGCACTATGTGATTGCTACTGATCACACAATACTGATGTTCAGTTGCAGTAGTTCCCAAAAAAACTCAAAAGGCCCAATACCTGGTGTGCCCAAGCCAGCACTTCTCACCCGCCACATCACCTGCTCTCAGCCACAGCTATGCCAAAGTTAGCAATAGTCTTTAATGTCATATCTCTACTACTTGTTCACTGCCTCAACCTCCCAGAGGGCTTCCCCCATTTGCCAGGTGCAAATTGTGATAACTAAAACAAAGTCCCCACTACCAGTGTCCTGAGTACAGGACCACATGTTTCAGGCTGTGCATTAGGCAGAACTTGAAGCAAGCTGAGCCTAAAGTCATGAGGCTCTCTCCCTGGTTAGCAGGAGGTGGGGGTTGAAGCCAGTGGGTATCCTTGATCTTTAGCATACCATTTATTTCATTACATCTAATTTGGTTGATATTATCAACATTATTACACTGATAGTTGTTTCAACTCAGACTAATTTAATTGATAGAATTCTGTGTCCTTGCTATTATATGAGACAATTAGCTCTCATTAGTTCACATTTCACTCATTTTCCACTGACTGATTGCACTACATACTGATACTTGCTATCAATATGTAATGTAATCAGTCAGAGGAAATGTTGGTATAGTATCTCTAAAAACTATCACACTTAACATTCTGATTGTCTTCAAAATAGCAATATTTTCCTATAACTTAATGGTTTCATAATGCAATGTTTTGTATTAATAACAATCTTTTTAAGGTCACACAGTTAATCACATACTGATTAAACAGTAGTTAACTAATGAGGTTGACAACTTATTAATAAATTGCAGATGATACATTTCCGTTATTCAGTGTAACCTTTAGAGAACAGAGCTAAGACTGAGGGTTAACTTAAAGACTTTTTGCCTCTCTTTACATATATTTTTCTGAGGTTTCTTTTCCTGAATTTGAGGTATTTTTATATGCTATTGTCACAGTCCTGCTGTAACCATATGGACACCTTTAGCAAAGTAAGAACATACAGCTGATTCTTATATACCAAGGTGAAGAGGTTACTTGAATTGTACTACTGTTAATTTGTTCTTTAAGCACCTACAGCAGGGAGTCTATAATGGTAAGGACTGAAGAACAGAGGTCTATCCGATTATTACATCAGAAATGCTAAAGATTCGAGAGAAAGAGAAGGGTAAAAGGTACAACCAATTTACCATAATCCACTGAGCTTTCATTGAAGTCCATCTGAAAATGCACCAATAATTTGCTGCAAAAATTGCATACCTAAATTTCTCTTCTTAAGAATTTGTGTACCACTACTCACTGGTGTGAATTTGTAGCTGTGTTTATAAATAATAAACTTCCAGTCCTTACATTTCTATGAAGTATAAAAGCCCTCAATATGCCATAAAGCATGGATCATTCTGTGAAAAATAATAGTCCAACATTCTTCAATATGCAATTTCTAAATCTCGTCTATTCAGTAGCAAACACATTTAATCAGCTCTGCAGTGAATCTGAAACGGACTCTTAATCTTGAAAAGTTAACAACATAAAAAAGCATAGAATAAATAGTTTGCAGTCGGGGACTTTAAAAAATTCCCTAGAAACATATTTTGAAGAGTAAATCCAAATTAGTCTTGCAATGCTAAATTTGATGCTAAATAATGACAGAGGACAATTAAATACCATACTTACTATAATAATCTGCGTTTGAATCATGGTTTCCGTGAACTAGGCTAAGCCTTTAGACAGAAACTAATTGCTACAAACATTAATTTTCAAGTCCCTTTTGTTTCCTATTGTAGGCACCTCTGGATGCAAAAGGTACCCAATTAGCAGAATTCATGGTTCTGATTGTGCATTGTGGGACTAGTATAAACACCGCTGATTACTATTCCACTGTAACGGTTGATTTTTATTTTTCTGATTGCTTAATAAGGCCATCTATTCTGCATCAGACACTGGCAGGGCTGCTGGTGAAATCAGTTAGGTCACTTTTTCTGGTCATAGTAGCAGGAGGAGCCTTGTGATGGTAAGAGATGACTAAAAGCATAATTACAGACTATTTAACCACATCTGTTTCCCCACTTAACATTGTCTGCTCAAGTTAGTTGTAGTTAAATAAACAGAAAGGAAAATAATGGTGAAGACACTAAAAATTACTATTACATGGGTAAAACTCTAGGGTTTGTTATAATTACAGAAAACAGAGTTTACCATGATTTTTAAAAGGCACTAATTTATATTAGAGAGTTTCTATACACATACAATCTGGCTGGTTGCTGTTGCTTTTACAGCCTATGTTATTTAAATACCTATTTGTACAGAAGAATTAGTTTGAAACTAGAAAAAAAAATTAAGATGACTATTCTTTCTTGAATTCTGCTGTATGTCTTCATTCAGTATAAATACATGACAAGACCCTTTGTGATTTTGTGTCTAAGAACAAATACCCAGAACACCACCAGTTCCTGTCAACGAAAATGGGAAGAGCAGAGAACTCTGGATACCTCCATATGTTTCTCCAACCATACAAGGATACTGTTTTCACCCTTTTATTTATAAAGGTACATCACTTGTTGTCATTTCTGAATATATTGCCACTTCATGATGAAAAATAACACATACATCAATAAGTGCTGTCAAAGTCCAGCTTGCACATGGACATATAGCCAAACCATCTAGAGCAGCAACGTGTCTAGGTAACATCAGGACACATGTTCTTTAAGTTACCTGCACTCTTTTGTTCTCTGTAGATAAATGACATAATGTAATCAAAATATCCACTGAAACGCAGTAACATTGACAGAACAAGGGAGATAGCTTGGTTGGTTGTCGTAAAACTAAGATATTGAAATATCAGAGCAAATACTGAGCTTCTTCACACCAGTTGCTACCAACAGGCAGATTTTTAGCTACCACCAGTACAAAACCCACTGAAAACAGTGAAGTTTTGTCAAAATAAGGAAGGTGTCCCTACATGTTCAGACTAGGAGTCCTAGCACAAGATCATCACATGCTTTAAAATACACTTAAGGCAATAGAATTAAAGAGTCTATGTCAGGTAAGATTATGGCCCTATTTCCTTTATTTGGGTGGGTTTTGGTGGTTTTTGGTTGGTTGGTTGATTGGTTGGTTTGGTTTTCAGGTTTGATTTGGTTTGATTTGGTTTGGTTTGGATTTGGTGTTCATGTTTTTTTGAAGGCCATCGGAAATAGCATGAGGTACAGAAGGAAAAGTAGGTTGTTTTCTTCAGGTTTCCAAATGCTCAGTTGCTCTGGGACGTGGTCTTGCTGGATATGGTGGAGGGGAATGATGAAGCTCTGAATCCTCAGTTATACACTAGCACTACATTTGTAACCATGAGACCAAAAAGAGTTAGGAATCAAAAACTTTAAAAGCAAAAATGCAGTAGTAGGAAATAGGGTGTAAATATGAAATGGTCATATACCCTGTGTATATGTTCAAATTTCATGACAAAGTCACCATCAAATGGTTTTGCAGTTCACATCTCCCATTATCAGCAGGTTCAGGATGAATCCATTGCTCATGTAGTAGTAGTGTGCTGTAATTTAATCAGTCATAAATACACTAGGTAATCTGTGTCAGGGCACTATTTAAAATATGATTTTATTTGCCATTTTCCCTGGGTAGGTAGGGTGAGAATGGTCAGGAGCACCAATACGTGTCTGAGACCACACAGCTCTGCCAGCTGCTTGTCTTCCTGCCTATAGTAATGTGACCTGCTGGCAGGCAATAGACCTGTGGATGACAGTGGACAATGGATCTGAGATACATAATCACTTCTCCAGGTGCAAATTTTTCTAATAACCTTATGTAAAGGAAATTAGGGCCTAAACGAGTCTTTTTAAAACTTACAGAAACAGAGGTATAATCACTTTGGTCCAAACTCCAATTTTCTGTTGCGATGATCAAGAAATTTTCTGTGAATTGATCTGTGTTTTTTGCAGACAAAACAGCTCAGCAGCTTTGCATGTGTTACTGTTTACGTCCCATAAAAATATTCTAAACCTATTCTTACAGATTTGTTTGTCCTTCACTCTCACTTACACAACTTCCTTCTGTCAACTTATTTTTAAAATTACTATTACAGGTGATCATCTTAATGTTTTTCAGTAAATGCTTGCCTGGTTTGCTAAAATAGTAGAGAGGGCAGGAAATTGTTACATCAACTATTTCATACTAATAAACATGAAGAGTGTTTCTGGCTATTACCAGGTGAGTTTTATAATAGAAAGGCAGTATTGGACGGTGCAGCTTCAGGGAAGGAGACAAGATATTCAGTTTTTTTTAACTACTCTAATAAGTAACAAATTTATCTGGCCTTTACTACCTTCAGCAGTAAAGCTTACTCCGATGGTGAATGTGTTCATAGCTGAGTCAAAAATACCTCAATTCTTTGGAGATGTGTTTTTGGTATGATTACTGGGGTTTGGAAATGAATTTATCACTTTTTGAAGAGTTTGATGTTGAATCACCTGTCTGCTGCTGAGGGAAAAATAACTGCATCCCATTTACAGGGTCTTTCTTCAGGATCTGTATCTGTAATATAAAATAAGGGAATGTATTTTGACTCATTCCCTACTCAGTAACATCCATGAATACTAAAATTAACAGTTTCCACCCATTTAAAAAAAACCCAGATTTTATTTCCTGTAATACTATCTCCACAGCATCTGTCCCTGGTATTACTGTAGAGATTTATCTCTGACCCTTATCTTTCCTTTACATTATTCCTTGCAGCATCCTCTGTTTTATGGCACCCTGTACCTGCAGGTGGTGGAGGCAGAACTAGCAGATGATTTTACTCTCCAGAATCCAAAGTGTTTATCTGGGTATAATGTTTCCAGAAGACATTTTTGTTGCTTAACTTCATCTCAGATATTTTTTATTAATTGTTGAAGCACCATTATGGTACCTAATAATTTCTGTATATGATTTTGGCTTGTGTTTCATTTTCTGACAAAATTAGTCAGTTAAAATCATAAAATCATAAATAATTTTTCTATTTTATGATACTTACCTGATCACTCCATAATGAAAATTTTACCTAGCATTATAAATGAAATTTACCTTCCTTCTAGTGATCTTGTACCACTCTGCTGTAGAACTGCTTGGAGTTAGTTTTGATTGTCTTTCTTCCAGAGAGCTGATGACATCATTGTAGCCTTACATGTTTATAGATACCTACCTGATCTGTTGGTCTTCCTTTTCCTGTTCTGAGCTGAACAGTAAGGTTGTTTTTGAAGTTTTGCATGGCACTAATATATGCAAAATAGCCTAAGCCCCTACTGTATTCCCCATTAAAGTACTTTTTTTTTTACCCCTTGACTGGACTGACAGAGGTTTACCTTTTCATGAAAGTACTTTTTTTTTATAGTATCTAAAGACATTCTGGTTTTGGGTGGGGCAGGCAGGGAAAGTCCTCCAAAGCTATAGCATGTTTTTCCATGCAGCAGCAACTTATATCAGCTTATAACCTTAAAAAGGATGGTTCTTACAGAAAAGTATTAAAATGGCCATACAATATCAGTACAGGCTTACTGTAGTTTTCTCTCTTACAGCTCTGTTTGACGTTTGCCATTTTCCTGTGAAGATTTGAGGACTGTACAGTTGGTAAACAATGTTTCTTTCCCACTCCTGATGAGAAGTCAGAATATAGGGTGCTACCTTTGCTGCGGTTTAATGTTGTTTTGTTTAGTTTGTTTTGTGCGGATTCTCGTGTCTCTAGGATGGGAGTCACCTTTGCTGTTCTACTCACTCCTCAAGCTGAAGTCTCCATTTCTCTTCCAGATTGGTTGGTATCTCTCATAAGCCTTTCCTGAAAGTACCACTTCCATAAATACAGAATCATACAGCGCCCTTACTCAGAGATGTTCATGTACCCAGTAACTCAAACTCAACCATGATGTACAAGCATTAAAGATGATTATATAGAGTTAATAAAGGCACAGAAGTGTGATTCCCATTGATCATAAATCCTTTTATTGAGCATTTTAAGATTGAATGGTCAGGAAAACATTTACATACATAACAAAAAAATATTAAAATAGATACATTTTTTGGCTTCATACACCAGCTAAATAAATTTTAAGAAAGGCAAAAAAAATGAAACAACATAAGGTGAATAACATTTTAAAATTAAAGGACCAAATATTATTTATCTAGGTCTCAATTTCAAACTATATATTTTACAAGAGAAGAGTTTGGATACAGTTTTTTATTTCCTGTGTAGTTTTATATTTCTTGTGTTACTTAAATCTACCCAACATGACAAGCAGTGTTACCAAGCAATCAAAATCTGGAAGCATACCAGCGTCACTGAGGACAAAACATAGATCTTGTATTTTGAAAAGCATGTTATCATTTTGTGTCAAAAATATTATCCAGCAACTTTGTTCCAACTGGATGTCTACCAAAAAAATAAGACAAGTTGAAAATCAGTGGAGTTAAACCCCTTGGGGAGATGTAATACTGTGAGTATAATTGAAATGTTAATAATTATGTTCATGCTAATAATTACCAAGAAGAGTTTGGTATAGTAGTTACAGAGCTCACCTTTTACCTCTGGGTCTTGGATTTTATTTCTACCTGGGACTGCATGAAAAGAGTTCAATTATCTCTATCTGCCTTTTAGTGGAAGGATTTTCCACCCCATTCATACTTCAAAAGTAAACAAAAATAAAAATAGATGGACAGAAACAATATTTTATGCCCCCAATTAGCTAATTAGTATGACGTTTTGGGCATTATTTTTAATAAAATTTGACAGGGAGTATAACATAGTTTAGGCCATTTGGAAAAGACACAAAATGACTGAAAAAAATGCAAACTGAAAACAAATCTCTATTCCTTCCTCTACCATTCCTTTTAGTAGTTTAACATACAAAAATTACTGTAGTGTCATAATGTAAAGATAAAAGAGTCATTGCTGTGCAACAGCCTCATAGCTATGAATCCAACCTTATCAACACGACACAAACACTTTAGCACAACACCTATCCTATTCAGTCTAACACATAATGAGAAAAGGAAATAAATTACAGTTTATATATAGGATTAACAACAGAAGTTCAAAAAAATACATTAAACAGACTTAGTATTTTGATGCTGGGTTTTAATTAGCCCAATTGCCTCCATCTACCTGCCACATATAGCAGGAAAAGAGTAATGCTAGGTTATGTAGGGATCTAAGCAGATGGGTCTCTTAAAGGTTTCAGACATTTTATAAAGTTCTGCTCACTTTGCAGGGCATCTCTTTTACACCATGATAATAAGAGCTGGGCAATACCTGAAGCCCTGATGCAAAGTTATGAAGAAGTATGCCACTGGGAATTTAAGAAACAGTGAAGCTTGTTTCATCACGAAAAGTGAAATCTCAGAGTGTCCTGCAGCAATAGGCAAAAATTAAGAAATAAAGATCAAAATTTAACAGTAATCATTGTTTATGAGACACTGCAATTAATTTTCATCAGTTGCATACCATTTACTATGGTAAACATTGATTTAATCTGTGATCTGTGCAAGTCTGAAAAAAACCCACAAACACCAAAATCCTCCATGTTTCCATAACAGGCAAAGCTACATTCCTTAACTGTTTCAAGAAGATAATCTAAAGGGGATTTTATGCCACTCCTATCTGAAAGCAATACCATCATTATCTGTGCTCTTCTTTCTTAATTGTTCTAGATGCCAAGATAAAACAGGAAATGAAACAAGATCTAGGCGTTGCAAAGACTGTATTTTAGAAAATTTAGATTCTAGTACTTGAATACCACTAGACAGGAAAATAAATGTAGTTAAAGCCTGAAAATGAACAGGAATTCTCCCATGGATTTCAGCAGCGTTCAAGAGAAATTTGAAATAAATGGGTCTAATAGCAAGAACATAGAGTATTCAGCTCAGCTTGGAATTGAAATATGCAGAAAGTGCTCCAGTTACCGATAGTAAGACATTCCAATTGCTCCATTCCTCTCCCCTGTTCCCTGGTTTTTAGTTACAAGTGCTTTGATTTTAAGTCAATGGATAAATACTGTGTTTACATATGCTTTGTCCCTTTTCTTTCAGCAATGTAGGGAGATATAAGTGGAACAGAAGGTACTGGGGGTAATGCAGTCAAGCATAAGGCCAAAATTTTTTGAAATCAAGATTCACTAACTCTGTTATTAAGATCCAGACGGAGGCAGATAGATAGGGACAAAACCCTTGCCTTCCGTAGAATTTGTCCATGCAGTTTCCTGGCTTTTTAAAATTTTGGTTAGGTTTGGCAGAGTTTTATTTTTCTCAGAACTCCCCTGGTACAAATCAAATATATATTTTACAATTACGATACCTGCTCCATGTCTTCTGAGCACCTTACTTGCTTGATTCTTCCTATGTGGTAGAGCAAATTAAAGTCACTTTCTCAAATAAAAATGCTTTTGTGATTCTCTGTGTCTCACTATGCTGAGACAAGGTAACCCTAAGTGGACAAATTAGCTACTCAAGGTTATTTAGATTCATTTAAAGTTATAAAAGACCTCTGAGATCATTGAGTCCAACTGTTAACTCAGCACTGCCAAATCCACCACTAAACCTTGTCCCTATGTGGCACATCACACTTTTTAAATACCTTCAGGAGTGGTAACTCACCCACTTCTCTGGGCAGCTAGAAAAAAATTTTCCTAGCATTTTTTTTCCTCCCACAGCGCAATTTGAGGCCATATCCTGTTGCTTGTTGCCTGGGAGAAGAGATCAACACCCACCTGGCTACAGCCTCCTTTCAGGCAGTTGTAGAGACTAATAAGGTCAGCCCTGAGCCTCCTTTTCTCCAGCCTAAACATCACCAGCTCCCTCAGCCACTCCTCATCAGATTTGGGCTCCAGACCCAGCTCTTCACCACCTCTGTTGCCTTTCTCTGGGCACGCTCCAGCACCTCAGTGTCTTTCTTGCAGTGAGGGGCCCAGAACTGGACACAGCACTTGAGGTGTGGCCTCACCAGTGTCCAGCACAGGGAGACAATCACTGCCCTGGTCCTGCTGGCCATATTATTCCTGGTACAGTCCAGGATACCATTGGCCTTCTTGGCCACCTAGGCACATGCTGGCTCATGTTCAGCTGCTATCAACCAGCACTGCCAGGTCCTTTTCCACTTTATCCACTCTGCCCCCAGTCTGTAGCACTGGCTGTTGTGACCTGAGGGTAGGGCCCAGCACTCTGCCTTATTGAACCTCATTCAACTGGCCTTGGCCCATTGATCCGGCCAGTCCAAATCTGTCTGCAGAGCTTTCCTACCCTCCAGCAGGAACACCTCCATCCAACCTGGTGTCATCTGCAAAGTGACTAAGGGTGCACTCAACACCGTCATCCAGATAAAGATACTAGAAAGGACTGAACACAAGACAGAGCCCTGGGGAACACCAATAGCACTTGTGAACCAAGTGGATTTAACACCATTTGACACCACTCTTTGGCATCACTCATTCAGACAGTTCTATACCCAGTAAACACTGCACCTGCCCAAGCCATGAGTAGACAGTTTCTCCAGGAGAATGCTGTGGGTAATAGTATCAAGTCCTTTGCTGAAGTCCAGGTAAAAAACATCTTTCCCTCATCTACTACACTTGTCACTTTGACATAGAACATTCATTTATTAACAGAACAGTCATTTATTTTACAACACGAAAGTTTGGTTTCACACTGCTATCAGGAAACTTTATGTGTGAACCATACTTCCATTTGGCAAAAATATGAAATGTTCACCATTTACCATGTCTACCATTTTAAATGCTACAATTATAACATGTGAAAACACTAAGTGCCTTACTGAAAATGGAGAATTGTGAATTATCCTAGCTTTTCTTCATAAAGCACCAGGATTGTTCATTTATCCAGTGGCATTTGAAGTGGCATCTTCCTGAGAAGAAAAATACCAAATGAGCCTTGCATTTACTGCTGTGAAATAAACACTGTACCCCCTGCATTAAAAATACAATAATATTGGCAGTAAAATCACAAATTACATGGACATAATAATCTGTCTAGTAATAAAAGCACCTAATAAAAATGAGAAGAAGGAGAAGGTAATGCAGTGGCTGTGGGAGCTGTAAGATGGGAGGAATGAAGGCATATGGAAAGCATCCTGCCCCAAGTCTCGCCATAAATGGACCAGAGTCAGAGGAGAGGGGTTGAAAGGCCTTGCTATGCACATTTAACTAATCTGATAGATGTGCATAGGCACTGCACTGTGGAACTGTACAGTGTGTGACAATCTGCCCACGCCCTGGTTCATTCTCTGGCTGTGTTTCACCTGTGGCATTGCCAGTCACAGTTTTAAAAAATTACAAACCTGCATCAACAAGAGTCTTACAGAAAAAGTTACCTAGCAATTAAAATGTATTTTGAAAACCTTGAAGTGATAAAATGCATAAATCTGCAGGGAATGCCTGGGACACAGGAAGGAATAGGGCAGGGAAGAAGAACCCCCTCAGTTAAACATAATCAAAGGCTTTGGTATTAAATGTACAGCTGCTGTATTACACCCACAGAGTTTCAAAACAGTTAATACAAGGTTTTCACTCCTTGGGCTTTAAAAGAGGAAAAATATGAAATCCCAAGTGAAACTGTGAAAATAGAGAATCCATTAAAGATATTCCCACAGTAGGGCACAATAGGCCTTCTATTTAGTGGCTTACAGATAATGGGTTTGCAAAGCACATAGTTATCAACTAAATGACAGATGAAGGAACTTAAAATAGCGATTTCAAATCTGTGTTTCTTCAGCCTTGCTCTATTTAAGAGAAGTTTATCTTAAAAATGTTTAGATACCAAAGGATTCTGGCCTTGAAACTCCTTTCACACATGTTTTACATGGTTATCTCATACACCCATGATCCCTTTCAAAAATACAAACATTTCCATTTCTTCAGGTACAGCTTGACTTGTGTCCCTGAATCCTTTAATTTCTAAAGAAGAGAGATATATGGTGCCAGTGGTCATTACACAGGTACTCTATATTATGTTTTTCTCCACTACTAAATATCCTTTTTATTTATTTCACAAGTATTTCAGTACATGTGAGGATATAAGAAAACTCAGCATTTCAAGCACAGGTGCATTAACACATTCCATGTGTCTTGCAAATATTGCTGCTTTTCGTTTGTGCACTTACATTTCGCCAATACCAGCCTGTGCTTCAATTTGCCACTTCACAATTATTTTTCTTATCTTTAAAACTCCACCCATTTCTAAACTTGACTTCCAAAGAGCTACTCCCCAGTTTTTATGCACCCTGTTGATTTTCTTGCCTGTGCCATATATATGGCCTTACACTTCCTAGTATTATGTCAGATGCAATTTTTCAGTCGTGCACCTTCCAAGTACTTTTTTCCTGATTTTGTATGATGAATGTTCTAATTCTTGCCCGTATCTTTATTTTCTTTGGAATTATCTCACTGTTCTAGACCAGCATATGTCCTCACATGTGCAGCCAGCTCCACTGTGAAAGCTGTTGCCTGTTGTGTACTTACACAAGTATGTCAAAGGTCCCAGAACAGTCACTTGCTCTGAGACCTGGTATTACACAAAATAGTGGTCTAGGTCATCATTATGCTCAGCTCCTTTCCTTCCACTTTGTCCAGCTCATTTTGACATTTCCAGGCTCTAACAGTTGCTTTTCCTATTTGAAAATGTAAAACACTGTGAAGAGGCAGTAGGTGGGCAAATACTCCAATGGAAGAAAAACAACTCTGTACTCCTTCATATGTCACTCTCCTCTGATGGTATCACAGGTCTAAAGAAGTACTTTCACACCTGCTATCAGTAGCACTTCTGTAAGTTACTCCTCTGTATTCTCCCTTCTTTCTCATATAAGGTGCAAATTTTACACAGTATTTTCTATAGGCATGAGTTGGTAATTAAATACCAATTAAGGTATTGTTTATCACAGCAGCTACCAGTGATCACCTCTGCCAGCAACCCAGTGCCACAGCCCAGGCAGCTGCTCAGCCAGGTCACGGAGCAGGCCAGCCAGAGGATCCCTACCTGCCGTGATTCGGATCATCGGCCCTGCACGGCTCTCACTTGAGCTCAGCTGCTTCCGTGCACTGCCAGCTGCAGCTTCAAACAGGCAGATTCCACTTAGCACTGAGCTACCTACACAAGGGACTAGTATGTTGGCTCTGACGGTCTTACCTGAGGTAGAAATACCCTTCTTCTTTATATTAACTTTTCTTTTTCCTTCTTCTTATCACTGCTGGGCTTTTGCTGTCTGTGGAATGACACAAACTTCCCACAAATTTTTTCTTCAAACAAATGCAGATTTCTTCCACTTGATCAGCATTTTGTTTGTGTATAGATCATGGTTCACATGAAAATTGAATTGAAATATTTTATGACATTAAAAGTACTGGATCTCAAAAGGAAAAGAAATCTACTTTGACCTGTCCCTTATCATTCTTGGCAGACCCTGTTCCAGTTCATCTGACATTTTGGGATCTCTAACTGATTTCTTTTGGCAAAATGTTGACTGAGTTTTTTTTAGACACCTGGATTTTTTTGCTGTTATTTTTTGTAAATAAGTATGCATGCTCTACACTACAACACGTTAGCTTGGTTAAAGAGCTTTTCCTCCTTTTTTTTTCACAAATACTGTTCTATTGCAAATGAAGTCGTAGGGCATTGGTTTTCTGCATGTCTTTGTAAATTGACTCTGCTTTTTGTTGTTGATGTTGTTGTGTGCCCTCCCTCTTCCCTCTGTCTTCTTCATATTTCTATGGCTGGAAGACAAAACTGAGCTGGTTATTGAGACAGTATCATTTATTTGTGTTCTTTAAGCAGGCTGTAGCAGAGCCAGAAGATAATGGGCACCTCATTTATTCAGGCTTTGAATGATCATATTTAATTCCCAGTGACAGCTGTCTTCGCCATATTAGCATTGCAAATCAGCACTGTTTTGTAATGGCCTTCCATTGAACATGATTCAATTATGTGTGGTCCGTAGCGAGGCAGGATACGGTCTTAGTATCTATAGCAATATTTCTGCAAGCTGCTGCTCTTTACACTGCTCACATTTAAGCTGTCTGTTTATCACAATCCTTTCCTTGAACTACACTGAACTCTCTTCATTTTGCAGTGAAATAAAGAAGAATGAATATAATTTGCAAAAGCAGTTATCTGGTCAGCTATATTACATTCCCTATCTTCTTTACACACGGCTGGAATATGGAAACACTTGTTAAAATAATTGTTATTATACTTAAAACATTTATATCACAAAAGTCTCTAAAACTGATTTAAATTATTATACAGTATTAGATGCTGGCTTAAGATTAGATTAAAGCTCCAATGCTGGCTTGAAGAAAAATTGTAATAACATATCAAACAGGTAAATTTTGTGTTACTGTCATAGTTTTCCAAGAAAAGGGCAGTGAGGTTTAACTTTTATAAAAGAAGTTAAAAGTCATAAAATTTAAAAAATTATAGTTTCAAAAAAGTTTCAGAAGTCCTCTTTCATTTACTGTGGAATGGCTGAATCCTGTGCCCCATATATTCTTTTTTTCTTGCATCATGAGCTGACATGCGCATATGACATTTCAGACTACACTGTTGAAGGCCTGGATATAAAGACCATAGCTTAAAAGGCGTGCATGTTTGTTATAACGTAAAAACCTTTATAAATTCTGATTCCAGCTGTAAGATAAATTCTCCTATTGTGTTAGGCAGCCTCAAAATGAAAAGCTTCGTATGCACAAATTCAGCAAATAAATGCTTCAGTCAGTGCAAGGTAAGGTACAAACCTTACTCTTTTCTTTAAGTTTTCCATTCCTATGTTCTCTACAACATTTAGGTTTTTTCTTGCAGAAATCTCATTATACACAATACAACTATCTCCAGCCCCTGGGCTTTCTTGGCATCCTTCATCTTAGTGACAAAGATATATATATCTGTAGTAGAAATACATTGTTTATTCCACAAACTGAAGTGCTGGGCCATCATTCTAAACTATTTGGTAGATCAAAAAGATGGAAGGTTGTATAATCATATACTGAGCTTGAACTGTTTAAAGATACATTCTAGGTAACTGCAGCAGGGGAGTTGACATTCCCAGTTTGAGGTTGGTCCAGCCAAAGATGCCCCAGGTGGGGTGGAAGGCCACGGAAAGTCACCCTAATCACACTACTTCCTCCAGTGACGCTGCACTGGATACCACTGTGCATATATCACATTCATCCACTTTTTAAAGGATACTTAGGGGGTTTTTTCCCTTTTTTTTTTTAAGTCTTCATTCAAAAATTTACTCTCCACTGTCTCCTCCAACAGATTCTGTCACCTTTTTTGTAAAGATTTGATACATGTTAATTTCTTAATTGCCTTCCAAACTTCATTTATGAGATCTATCAGTGGGTCGTGAGCAATTCTGTTGTGTATCGCTTGTTGTTCTTGGGGTTTCTTACCCTCTCTCCTTTTCTTATGTCCATTTTCCTCTTCCGTCTCCTTCTCCCTAGTATTAGTATTAGTTTTAGTATTAGTATTATATTATACTTTGTTTCCATTACTAAACTGCTCTTATTTCACCCCACAGGTTTTACCTTCTTAGGATTCTCCCATCCATCCCACTGAGGAAGGGCATGGAGTGAGCAAGCAGATGCAGGGTACTTAGTTGCTGGCTGGGATAAAATGCAACAATATCAAAATATGTTCCTTTCTTTTCACAGTCTTTCACCTCAGAAGAATTGCACTGCTACTAAAAAGGAAAAGCCAGGGGAAAGCCTACACTGTGGGAGGCCCAGGTGGGGCTCCTAGAGGAGCAAAATGCCAATCCTGCACCAGTCTGTCCCATGGGTCACACAGTATGACCCTTCCAGACCATTCTCCAGTGCACAGTTTTGTATATTGACCTTTGCACAAAATATTTTTCACTGTTTCTTTGCCTAGGGAAATGTGGTTTCTCTTACCACAGTATCTTCCTCTCATCTAATTTCACACACACACAATCACTATTAACCCAAATTTGAAACTTACAAACAACTGCACTCCTACAGGTTTCCTGAAGACCAGCAGTTAGCAATAAAGTCTAAAAGACAGGAATGTATGTCTGCCCCAGTGGAGCACAAATAGCCTTTGCAGCTGCCAATGCAGCTGGCACAAACCCTGACAGGAGCTGCATGTGTGGCACCCACATCACTGCTTGGTTTAGGACACTGGAGAGGACTTCTGAGGGGGAGAAGGGTCTGCAATAGTGGACACAGTAGATCCTAATCCATAGGCACCCAGGCTCCATTGATTTTATCAATCAGGAAAAACTTTTTCACTCTGAAATAAGTAAGCTCTTTTTAAATGAAAACTACACAAACAAAACATCACCTCCTGAGTGTGTATTGCTGTTATGTAAGAGTGGCCATGCTTACAGTCAATTACCGCAGAAAATCAGGGAGTTTCTTTCTATATTGCTGTATGTAATGGATACTAATGACAACTTCCTCCACCTGTCATGTAATTTGGTGTAATTAATGTAATTTGTTCTGGTAATTGTAAGAAGGTCAGGATCAGAGTTCATGAAATATGAATCACTTCCACATATTCAATATTTATCATCCTGTGCTACCCACACATGCCATTATTATACAAATAACTTAATTGAGAAACAATAAAGGTTTCTATAAAATAAACCTTTCACAGGAGTAAGGAGATAAAAAGTAAATCCCTTAACACCCGATTGTTCAGCCAGAGGTACATGTTCTGTAGCGTTCATATAGCATAGGCCACCACTCCAAAATCTCCTAGAAGTGCCAGCCTTCTAAAATCAAGACTTATCAACTGCATTGCAGTAACACTTTGTTTATGCTACTTGCCCCTGCCTCAGATGACTTATTTTGCAAAGTACAGAGGAAATTAATGCAGGCATCAATGGTGGAGATAAAGCAACCGGCATTGCTCAGCTTGATCTCAGGAGACTGCGCTCATGCTCTCATGTATTAGTCTTAGTTAAGAAGAATATTAAGCAGGGATTTGGAGGATAATGGAGTAGATTGGGTCTGCTTATAGGGATATTCCCATTTCCCAGCTTAAGGGTATGTATAGGGATACTACAGGGAAAAAAAACAAATGTGTCTGCCTGGAACTTCTCAAGTAGGTGGAGAAGGCTGGGCTTCAGTTAGGTTTTCTAAATCTGATTACAGATTTTCTGGTCTTCCTTCTGCATCTGCATTTTTGATAGTCTGGAGAATTTTTTCTTGATTTGAAAAAGTGCTTTCTATTTCCTGTGTGGTTGCATGTAGTAGTGCTGTGTTTTCCTGTAGCTGTTGTTTGTGATGAATAGGAACTACTGGAATAATCTGTAGTGATGCTAATTCACATTCACTTGTAGTGCTGCTGCCTAGATACATAGCAATTGTCCCAGAGCCAACTGGAGCTTGGTGTTCACCCTCAGTCTTGAAGACAAGGTCCTAAGTACGCTGCAAACTGTTCTGAAAAGCCTCAAGAATTAATCAACAGCTTAAGTTTACTGAACCAAGGGGGGTTGGATTTTGCAAAGCAAGGGAATTAATGGTAATAGAAACACAGGCAATATGAAGAATTGCCAGAGGAACAAAATTACAACAAAAGACAAAAAGTATGCCATGGTCATGGAGTCACAAGATAATGCCAACTTCTGCTACATGAAACGACAGGAAAGATTTGAAATATTGCAGCAAGAATCACAAAGACAGCCTGAATGGGAAAAATAACCCACATAGCAAACCCATGTTATGTGCCTCACTGACAAGTCTAGCAGCATTCATACTCAGAAAATGAAATTGTAGGCTGGAATTAGAATCACAGGTTAGTAGCTACCTCTGAATTGAACATGAGTTCACAGGTCCCTTGGAGGCGATACGAGAAAGTTGGTATAAGATTTCAATTTGGACAAAATAAGTCAAGACTGGCACAGAGAGACAGGCTTGTGATGCTTTTACTAAAAGGTTGTCAAATTCATATTTTCACAGGCAGATATGTAGTGATACAGCTCATCCGGACCATCAGCCGAGTATTTATCAAACAGGACTGGCCCCAGCCCTGAGCCCTGGCGAGCCCCACTGGTGCCCGGCTGCCAGCTGGATGGAGCTCCTCTCACCGCCGCTCTCGGGGCCCGCCCGTCCAGACAGTTTTTCACCCCGTGACAGAACAGAGCACCTGTCCAAGCTTCTCCAGGAGAATGCTGCGGCACACAGTATCAAAGGCTTTGCTGGAGTCCAGGTAGACAATATCCACAGCCTTTCCTTTATCCACAAGGCAGTCAACTGACCATAAAGGAGGTCCTGCTGACTGGACCTGATCCCCTGCTTGTCCTGTACATGTCTTGTGATGCACCCAAGGTAATCTGCTCCATAACCTTCTCTGGTACTGGGGTCAGGCTGACAGGTCTGTATCCTCCTTCCAACTCTTCTTGTAGGTAAGCATCACAATGGCTAATTTACTGTTGTCTGATACCTCCCTGGTTAGCCAGAACTGATGGTAAATGGTGGAAAGTGTCTTGGTGAACAATTTCCACAGGTTTCTTGGTGAACAGTTTCTAGGTGGATCCCATCTGGCCATGCAGGCTGCACAGAATGGTAAAACCCAAGAATAATTTGGAACAGCGCAATGTGTCCATTTGGAAAAGATTCTGCAGTTATTCCATCTACAGTCTTTTGCAAGTCAATTCCTTCAGTAAATATCCTACCCAAATAAATCAATGTCTTTGTGGCCACTGGTTCTGGAGGTTTTGGGAAACTAAAAGCAATAGTTTCTCAACATTTTACTTATATGATTTAATGAAGGCTGTTGCAATGAACCATTAGCACTTTAAAAGGCATAACTTATCAATGTTAGTTACTGAGAAAAATGGTGTCAGTATGGGTAAGGAGGAAATAAATGCCTAGATTTTAAACTGAAAAACATGTGTTTGATTCTTTAGATATACAATTCATAGAGATTTTCTTTGCCAAGGGATAGTACTATTTTGGGAGAGTATTCTATTTTTTTTAATTAGTTTCTAAAAGCAGAATGCCAGTAGACAATAGCAGGCTATAAGAGTTAGAAAAACAAGCACTCAGTCCACAATTGCTGATGTAAGAACAGGCAAGCTACTGCTTATTTCTCCCTAAGTTACACTGTTAATAAATGATTTAAAGACTAATATGGAGAAGTGGTGGCCAGTAAACCTGAGGCATACTCCAGTATTCCCTGAGTGTTATCTTAAATGATAATTGATATTAATAAAACCTCTAAAATCTATACACTCTCTAAATAAATATACATTTAGTTTGAATTTAATTGCTCTTCATCCAAACTTTAATTATTCATTTCCTGGATAAGAACTGGGAGCAAAAGCACATAAAAGATTATAAAATTCTCTCTTAAAAGATGAAAAGAAAAACAGTTTTTCCTAGGTTCCCATTCTTCTCTATGGTAAGATTTTCTGGAATGCAGTTTTATTTTCTCTTACATTCCTTTTCTCTCATATAGATTCTCTGTCCTTGATAGATGATAATTAGCATTTACATTTTTTTAAAGGCCTTTAAGAATACTGTAGATAGAACAAAGAGCAGCTATTCTGAGAGCCAATTCCCTAACTTCTCTGTGGACAAAGAAGTCAGATTATCAAACTGCCACTACAAAAAGTCTCCAGCATTTTCTCAATTTGGTTCAAGTTCATAGTTGCGAACTAAAGCAAGAAGACTGAAGCTGGGGAGTCAAACGATAAAACTCTTCAAATGCTCGTGAAATTCAAAAGCCAATCAAATAACCTGTTTATCATATTCCAATACAGTTAAATAAAAATGGTGTTAATAATATAAAAAAACAGTCCTCTGACTTTCCAGGACTTGCCTGTTGTATCTCTTCTAAGCTCTCCAACCACTCAGGGCTTAGCAGCAACATCAGAGATAAAACTGAGAGGCGAATCCTCTGAAAGCAAAGCCTTTAGGTCTGCAGCTTAAGAAAACTCTGCATTAACTCAGAGCCCAACAGAACATATGACACAGAGTCAATTATTTTATGTACCCCAAGACTTTTCAAAAGATAGCCTATTTTGATTTTAAAATGCCAGAAAATACAGATTGCACCACCTAACCTTTGCTGTAAAAAATGGTCACTTCAAAGTTACTGCCAATTGATTCAGTGTTTTTTTCTACAAGCTCTCTTTCTACCACTCTCTCCCATCAGATATCCCAGCTCCAAATGAACACTCTAGAATGATTTTCAATCTGATCTTAAAAACAATTGCAAAAGCCCTTGTCCACAAACACCCGCATTTGCAATTGATAACTGCATAGTTATATACACCCGTACAGGAATGCAAGCAAAAATCCCCAAGTGATTGTTCTNTTTTTTTTTTTTTTTTTTAAAGGCATACCACTCTGGAATAAATAAATTATCTTCAGTTTATTAAAGGATGCAAATACAGAAACTTAATAATTTCAAACCTAATGACAGTCTACAAGTCTCCAGCTTGGTGAAGTTCTAATACTGTGCACTACCACCAGAAATCAACAGTTCATTGAGGAACGCTCCCGATTTTATCTTCAGGGGTGTCCTTGTACAACAGTGCCTTAACAGTGGTGATGGACAGGGAGGGTTGCAGTGGGTGATATGCTGCCATTGTGGTATCCAAAACATTCATACTTTAAATACATTGTGGCACACAAAATTCAAACAACATGCATCACATTTTCAACTGATTAGTCACAATATTTTAGGGTTATTAAAGTCATACATATACAACCTCAAAACCTATATACCTGTCCTTTTGCTTATCTTCATTAGGAAAGAACAGTGTAGTTCTGAGCTTAAAGAGTAAATGAGTTAAAAATCAGCGATGTCTTCGTCATGAATATTTGTCCTTATCAGAATGCAGGCTCCTGTAATAATTACTAAGTATCTAGGCAGCAGCACTACAAGTGAATTTGAATTAGCATCACTAGATTATGCCAATAGTTCTTATTCATCACAAACAACAATACCTTCAGGAAAACACAACAGTACCACATGCACCCAGACAGGGATATATCAGAAAGCACATTTCCAAATCAAGAAACAAATCTGAAGATATCAAAAATGCAGATGCTGAAGGGAGGCCAGAAAACTTGTGCTCAAATTTAGAAAATCTAATGGAACTTTTTAATAATATCTGTCAGCTGCACCACAAAATCTCTTACTTGTACAACAAGAAAGGCTACAGTCAGAAGATCCATTCCGACAGTTACCTTGCCAGAGAGTCCTGGCAGGTAAAAAAAAAAACACACCATTCCCTGTCACATTCTCCATTATTGCTCTACTACCCTATAGAAATGCAATTAATAGAGTATTATGTGTGTTAAAATGTGTCCTATACATGAAAAAGTAAGGGAAAACAATTAGTATTAACATGAGGAAAATTTTGCACTGTAGCTCCACTGTTTTAACCCTAGAAAATGAAAATAGATATGCCTGCTCTCCCCATCCTCCCTCCAGTTATTAATTTTTACCAGTATAATTACATGCAAGCAGAACTAGATCCCACTTTTTTGTTGAATTGTTGGAAGTTAACTTCCACAACTAAACACACAAAGAACAAATGCATTGTTTAGTTCATTCATTTTAGGTGGATACTTCAGAAGAAATGCTATCAGCTTTGCTTGAAACTTGAAAAAATTCCCTTTCTGACAGCAGAAACTGCACTGCTAAACTTTCTCTAGAAAGAGAGCACATCTTTTAAAATATTACAGTCTGAATATTTTTACAAGAATTGACGACTATTTTCCAGTATTTTGTTCCTAGGTAGAGGGGAGCTATTGTTTCTACCTTACTCATATCAGACTCATTTCAGTGGGCCAGCATTTCTGTGACTGCACAAACCAAAAAGCAGCCTCATTTCTGAAGCCCAAAGCAAACTTGCAGGGACAAGTCACCAAGAAGACAAGTGTCTATTTTACCATTCTCAAATGTTTTGAGGAAATATTTCTTCCCCTCATGTTAATTTTTTTGTTAAAATAATTTCAAATTTGTATTATCAACTTTAAATACAAAATCATTTTACAGTATAGTCAAGATTTACAACCTGCACTTTAACAGCATGAAGAAACGAACCCTGTGGGTCTTGGATATTTTATTTTAAATTGAAGAGTAAGAGCAGGAACTGAATCCTGCTCTTTCTTTTCACCCAATACTTTCTCTTCACTAGCCCAATTAAAACAAATCTATATGGATACTTTCTCACATAGACTGCACATGAGGAATTTTTTCATTTTGTGTATTCCTACTCCAGCATAAATGCAGATCCCATTTTTATTCTGGTTTCATCGAACTGTCATTCCAGGAGTTCAAGAAGTGAGTTCAGCATAGTTCTGCAAATAACTAGTTGATTCATCAGCTGCAAACATACATCAAACATAATCAGAAAGCAATTGGCAGTGACCAGGATGCATCAGACATGGCAGAGCGGATGAGAAAAATGCGAGAAGTTCAAGACACTAATTTTGAAGTCTAATCCTCACTGATACCTACATTCAATTTGCATCTCAATTTTTGACACGAATTCCTCAAAGCACTTAAATGTGGGCCCTGAAGCACATGCAATGACACCTGAGCCCTGCTCAGGGAGAAAATGTTCTCAGAGTCTGTCCAAGTCTCAACGGTCGGGATGTTAATGCAGTGCTCAAGACAGTGCTTTTCTTACACCACAGGCTTACAACCTGACAGGACCATCCAGCCCATTGCCATTGTGCAATATATCCAACACCACCAATATCCCCCTCCACATGGTATTTCCAGCCAGTCCAACTTGACACAGCAGCCATGTTATTCTTACACTTGGAATTTGTCCAGATGCACACACGTTATCACATGAAACCAGTGCCCTGTCTAATGCTGCCAGACCTCTTATCCTGGAAACAAATATCAGTACAAGTCCCAGCTCCATTAGGAAGCTGCTTGAGTGGCATTCAAATGAGCTCTGTCATTCTTCAGCTTTCAGAAAAGAATATGCCAGAAAATACAACAGTACCTGTTTATAAATTTGAAATTGCTAGGAGAACATTGGTCCTTGAAAGTTCAACTCTGTATTTCAGTTGTTTATAGCAATTTTAACAGCCAGCCTTTCTATTTTCTCTCTTTTCTCCCATGGCATGAGCTCTCAGGGCTTCGTTCTTCCTCAAATACTTAGGGGTTTTTTTTCTCAGTATTCTTAACCAGCAGAGCAAATCCAAACTATATCTTTCTCGGCTTTGCGATCAGGAGAATCTCATTTTCTGTCCTCAGAAAAAACCCTCAGGAATTTTCCCTCACTCTCAATGACAATTCTGCTAACAGAGTTAACTGTAGCTAACAGACAGCTCTGCTTTGTGGACCTTCTATGTGCCAGTTCCAAAGCTGCAGTTTTGTTCCTGTTGGGCCTTGACAGAGAAAGGATCATTGTCACATTAGCTTTGAAGATCTGTGAAGACACCAGCATTCTTCAACCAGGCTGTTTTCTGTTCCCACAGAAATTACACATTTAGTGGGAGCAGCCCTTGAAATTAATGAAAGTCTCCACATTCCTACAGTAATAAAGAACAAAACTCACCTGAGTTAGTGTTCTTCTGGTACTATTTTGTAAACATAAAGTTATTGAGAATACTTAACCATTCATTCCTTCCTAATTTTGCTTCACTAAAGCAAAATTAGAGAACCCATAGAGAAAATAAATTTGTGGGCCCTGAAGCACATGCAATGACACCTGAGCCCTGCTCAGGGAGAAAATGTTCTCAGAGTCTGTCCAAGTCTCAACGGTCGGGATGTTAATGCAGTGCTCAAGCCATTGCAACCCTTGCTAGATTGTGGAGATGTATCTCTCCCATTTGTCCTTAAGCCATGCAATACTTACTGAGTCTCAAGCTGTGTATTCTATATATATTCCTTTTTCTTAGTAACATTGAAAATATTTGTATACCGTTACATACACAATAAATGTCTAAAAAGGATCATTTAATAGAAGGTTTTGGTTGGATTATTATTGACCTATTATTGATTCAGAAGTGCTCAGTTTTATGACATTTAATCATGCCACCCAGAAGAAACCAGGTTACCTTTTATATTGACAATAGGCTGGGATAAAGGATAGCAGAATCAGAGCTTACATACTTAGTATTGAATAAACCATATTTTCTAGGCTGCTTTACATAAAAACAGATATGCTAGATCAAACTAAAAACCAAAAGATTTTTCTCAGCTAGTGGCCCACACCTGATGTTAAGAAAAAAAAGAACGTATGAAAGAGGGGAAGTAGAACAGTAGCTGCCAGCTAGTTCTGTTTCAAATCATCCATCTCATGTTTAATAGCTCTTCATGGTCTTTCCTTTACAAAATGGATTAATCATTTTTTTAACTTATTTGTAATTTTGGCATCCAATGAAAATTAATCTCAATGTGTAATATTGTTATGCAGGAAAGGGCTTTCTTTTGTTTGTTTTAAACCTGCTGCCTAATAGTTTCCTTGGGTACCCCACAGTGAGTAATCATTCCCTATTCAGTTTCCTCATGTCATTCATAATTTGCTATTCCTCCCTCACACCCACATTTTGTTGTCTCTTTTCCAAGCTGAGGAGTACTGCTACACAGTTATATGTCTCACAGAAGTTGTCCCATACCTCTAGCCCTCCCTCTCTGCTCTTCTCTCTGTCCTTTCTAGGTCTATTTGCCTCTGCACTTCCACAAACCATTTACTATGTTTCCATCTCATCAATATACATATAATGAAGCTTTCTGATGCTTTTTTTATAATTGTTATTGCTATTCTTTCCCAGTGCTTCCTAGTATTCTGTTTTTCTTTTGATGGTGATGGCTGAGATTAGGGCTGATGTCTTAAAGGAATTAATCAGAAGAGTTTCAAGATCTTTGCTAATTTAGAGTCCACCACTGTGAGCTTCATAATTTAAACTGTTTTTCCCTCAGGAGGTTTACTTAGCATTAATTTAGTCTTTTCTCACCCAACCACTCAACACTAATTCCTTACACAACTCTTCACAATAAGATTTGGCTATCTCGAATAATTCCATATCTGCCAAAAATTGCCTCATTATTTGCACCCTTTGCTAGATAAATGAAGAATATATTGAGTGGCATACAGCTCCATCCATTCATCTACAAAATCTTTTGGAAAACAATAACCTCTCTCTTCTTTTTTTTTTCCCTGTTTTTTAACCCATTGCTAATTCAGGAAGAAATTAATTCCATATCCCATTTGTGGAAAGATGGCTGGCAGTAAAATCAGAGGAAACCGAGAAGTTGTATTCACATCCTAAAAGAAGTTACAACTATACAGAAATTATAGGTTAAAATATAGCTGCTACTCCCCGGATGGAAAGTGGCTTGCATGCTCCACGATGATTCCTGATACAACTGTAAGCACCTGCTAAGGGGGATGGAACGGAGGCTGGAGCAGAGGGGAGACACCACGGGCCAGACTGCTGAAATCTTTGCAGGGAGGGGAACTCGATGGCACTTTGCAGCTGATAAAGCTGTCAGCCAAGGGAGACAGAAGACGTCCGGCTGCTGAGCCAACAGCCGCGGCAAAATCCCTCTCCTTAGATTGATTGGTTCTCTCCCTTGGTTCCTTATAGCCTAATTGTAATGTTATCACATTACTCCACCCCAAAGTTACCTGACCCAGTACGGCCACCCCTCACAGGGTGTGTGCTGTACAGTCTAGTTGACTGTATCTTTCACAGCAAAGCAGGAGAATGTTACACCAACCTGTAACAAAGGTATTTATGACTCAAGTCACTCAAGCTCCACCTAAACATATAGTATGGAAGTAAATTGAGAATGGAGGAAAAGTTAGGGAAGTCTCCACTGTAACTGCTGGATCTGTCGATAGGCTGAACCTGTCTTCTCCCCCATAGGAAAGCCTGTTGGGTAACAATCATACTCCATGCAAAATAGTTTTACTGGGGATTAGATTCTCTGTGTATTGCTTTAAATATACGTTCGCAGTCTGGTACTAACACAGATAATCCCCAGATTTTAGCCTGTTGCAATCTTATATCAACAAAGAGTGTTATTGCATAAGCTGTTAGTGTGAGCCCTTCACAGGTGCTGGCAGTTGCCAGCAGGGGCTAACACATGCAAATAGAGAGGAAAACCCACTGAGGGATCAAAAAGTGGGAAGATCAGCTGAGGGGTCTCCCCTAAGTGATTGGCAAATTTCCCTGGGCCGCCTTGCGATCCTCTGAATCTGCCCCTAGCCTGTAGCGCTGCCTGGGGTTGTTGTGACCCAAGGGCAGGACTCAGCACTTCACCTTATTGAAGCTAACAGAATTGGCCTCAGGCCATGGATCCAACCTGTTCAGATCCCTCCAGAGCCTTCCTGCTCTCCAGCCTGTTAACACTCCCAGCCAACTCGGTGTTGGTGAACTTGCTGTGGGTGCATTCCATCCCCTTCACCCAGACCATCGGCCGAGTATTTATCAAACAGGACTGGCCCCAGCCCTGAGCCCTGGCAAGCCCCACTGGTGCCCGGCTGCCAGCTGGATGGAGCTCCTCTCACCGCCGCTCTCGGGGCCTGCCCATCCAGACAGTTTTTCACCCCGTGACAGAACAGAGCACCTGTCCAAGCTTCTCCAGGAGAATGCTGTGGGACACAGTATCAAAGGCTTTGCTGGAGTCCAGGTAGACAGCCTTTCCTTCATCTACTAGGTGGATTAACTGGTTATAAAAGGTCAAGCTGATCAAGCAGGACCTGCCTTTTCTAAACCCATTCTGGCTGGGCCTGATCCCCTGCTTGTAGGTACGTGTCTTGTGATGCCCTCAAGGTAATCTGCTCCATAACCTTCCCTGCGGCCAAGGTCAGGCTGGCAGGCCCACAGCTCCCCAGATCTTCCTTCCTAGCCTTCTTGTAGATAAGCATCTCATTGTCCAACTTCCAGCAATCTGGGGCCTCCCCAGTTAACCGGTTTCACCCAGATCACAGTAAAATTGATTCAGGGATACAAACAGTGCTTGATAATTTCTTCACAATGGCTTTTGTTACCCAGACTGATTTTGGGGTTTTGTTCCAGCTCAGTGAGCTCCCTTGAAATAAGAACAGAATGAAGATTTGCTTGTTAAACCCAGAGATAGATTCACTAAGGCCACCTCACCACAGTGAGGAATCGTCAGTGTGTGGGAAAAGAGGTTCATATAAATAAACACGTATTGAATGATCTAAAACTACTGTGCCATGAAACAAATATTGAACACAATTCAAGGGTGAATAAAGGTGACTAAAGGCTATATTTGGGCCTCTTACTTTCTTAAGTGAGTATGAAACTAACAACAATTTCCAGGACTGCCTTACATTTAAATGATAGAAGCTGAAGAATGTCAGCATCACTGCCAAGGGGAATTTTCCATCTTGTAATTACATGGATTGCAACCAAAGCCCTCTTCTATGCACTTCACGCTAGAAAAGCAATATTTTTCTTTCAAATACACTTAAAATACAATAAAACTTTGCACACAACCACCTTATGCAAGAAGGTAGAGAAATCAGATTTAGTCAATCTAAGATATAGACAAGCATCCACAAATCTATGGACACAACATTGAAAATAAATTCAACTGCATGTAAATCTGTTCTTGCAACAAACTTTTATTAACAGAAAACAAAAAAGGTCTTTTTTTCTTTACCCTCTTCAAAATTAATACAATTTTTTTCTCCGTTTCTCTACACCTTGCTATGATTTTTTTCCTGACATTTTTAGATCATTTTTCTTTTCTCCCACATCCCTGTACATTCTTTTATTTGTATACCTGACTTTCTTCCTCTCTTTAGCCTCTCTTGATTTATTTCATTGTGTTCAAATAGCAGTGGTACCTGGAACATGGCCTCTGTCTAAGCCAACCTGAGATAATTTACACACATTACTTTCATGAGGGGGTACCTAGCGAATAAAGGCCCTTCTCCCTGATACCTCAGTATCCAGGTACAGTCTTGTCATAGAGGCGTCTTAAAAAAGTAAGAATAGGAAACTTAATGACTTAGGGATCTTTACACCTTTTTGCTTTCGTAGGAAACAAAAGATATCTAACTGTGCCATCTTCTTTCTTCTCTGGTTTTGCATTTGTTTTGTTCAACATTATGTTGTTATAAAAATAAAATAAAGTTGGTGTCTGTTTTCTCCAACTGATGCTTTTTATCTCCTCTTCCCACCCCTGCCATGCTGGATCACTCATCTGTTACAGAGGTACTTCCCACACAGCAACTAGGAGAACATGGTGCCATGGAAGAGGAATGGAAACCACATTTGTCTTGCAAACCCTAATTTACAATTTCGCACTGAACTTTCTTTGTGGTTCTATGGAATTAATTTATAAAAAGATGGCCTGTGATGGATATTAAGCCACGTTAGCATCAGTGAAATGCCTGAAAACTCCTCAGAAAACTGCACACAAATAAAGACCCAGGTTCCAGCTGAGACAAAAGCCAGATAAGTTATCCAGGAATCAAACAATCATTTGCACATCTTTTCTTGCCAACATCATGAGGTTTTCAAGGACAACACTCCACCCTAGTACTCTTGCTCTAATTAACTCACAGTGTAATCAATGGGATGTGTAGCTGTGAAGTTCTGAAGAGATTTTTTCTGTCTAAAAAACAATCAAATGAAAGTTTTTATTGTTGAATATACATTTATTCACAGAAGCTAACAGGTGTTTGCTCTACTTTCTGCAATTTAAATGTTTAACCTTCAATTCCATTAAAATCTATTGATGAGAAGAGGAGGTTCTTTTAACAGAGTGCTAGCAAAGCATTCATGAAACCTTCTGAAGCATACTCTGCCAATTATTTCCCCATGAGGTTCTTGCAAAAAAAATCTGCCTTAGCTTGTAACAATTTCTGCATCCTAGAAGTACCTGAGCTTGAGAAACTCTGCATTTTTCTACATTTAGGCAAAACTACTTCTCTTAGCCAAAACCCCACAAATTCATTAATCAAGAAACACAGCACAACATACTCATTTTAGAGGGTGAAATCAGAAGAATACTACAGTTGTCAGTTTATCTAATTTTTAGCATTTTTTAAAGATCAAATGAAATTCCTGTAATCGAGAGGAATATTTTAATTTAATTTTTAATTTAATTGCTAATTTTTATTAACAAAAATAACCATGAATTCTACAGGGAATCACTTAATTGTTGACACTTACCAATAGATCAAGCCATCCAATGCATCCATAAAAATAGAATTATTGGCCCAATCTTATGTTACTAGATTTGTAACCTTCACAAACATCAAAGTCATAACTTAAACTGTAAATGTCATAGCAAGATTGGTTGTTAGCCACTTGGGCAATAAAGTAGTGAATAAACTTCTTGAAACAGTTCTCCTTTATTTTGCCTATATCTTGGTTGAGGTGTTGGATTGTCACTGATTCCCTTTTTGAATTTTTTTTTGTGGCCAGACAGGTTTTCTATAAATTCTTCTCTGCACATTTATCCAGCTTTTTTAGACTGAAATTTCCTTGCCGTTAAGAGTTAGGGCAATACTATGCACTGCATGACCTTCATTACTTGTTATTTATGCACCCATAAATAAAGTTCTTTACTAATTGACTAAATAATCACAGTACATTTCTTTTTAGGGTCCTTGTTATATTGTCAAAACAGTTTCATTTTCCTCTGTGTTGATATAATGGGGGTTTTTTTTCAGTCATTTTGGAATATTATTGGTAAAGAATTCTCCTGATGCAACAGAAAACCCACACACATTTACCTTTGCAATTGGCACTTGTACATATTTGCCACATTTCAAGTTATGCCTCATTGTTCCACCTAGCCTTAATTTCAAATGTGGTCTGTTTTCAGTTTTGAGTCGTAGGGGTTTTGGCTGCTCTTGCTACTTGCCATGGCATGTTTTCTGTCTAGACTCTCTTCAAGTGAAGCCACATGCCATGACAAAGAAGCAATAGCCATCCTCTCTTCAGATGCAGTCTAGCACCAAAAAGTACATCATGCTTCCCACAGAGACTCTCATTCTGGATTTATTTTGGGTTTCATGTTTCAAACAAAAGGTATGAGGCCTTGAAAGCAGAAGCTATCCATGGAATGTGGCAACATGATTTCCAATACACTAATAAAATGTTTCCGAAAAATCTTTTGTTAGTTTCTTGTGCTATTTATTACCCGTATGCAAGCTGATTTAGATGGTTGTGCTCTCATTGCATCCCACCAGACGAGAAAGCAGTGATGTACCTAGAGGACCAACAGGAGGCAGGAGGAAAGTTGCCCTGGTCAGGAGTGCCAGGACAAGCAGAGTTCTGGACCCAGGGGAGGAAGCAGGTGCTCCACACCACCATGTGAAGAGAGATTCAGTGCTAAATGAGTGAGCATAACAGACAAGACATAGGTTAAACCATATCACATCTCATAAAGGCTTTCAACAGCAAGCTGCTAAAAACTATGAGAGGAATCCATGAGCAAATAAGTGCCGTTGCAACATGTGTTAGAACTGGCTCCCTCACTAGCAGTAAGAAATGATTTGATGAATGTTAATCATTTTTCCCACAAAGACAGTCGCAAAAGCAATTTGTGCAGCAACTGCTAAATGAATGCTTACAGGTAGTTTGTCTTGTCTTTTTGTAGTGTTCAAGTACACAGACAGTGGGATCAGAGCAGTGACCATTCTCAGTGCTGAAGAGACCTTGTGTTGACAGGCAGGCCAGATAAAGGAGGCAGCAGTTGAAAAATATCTATCTCTTTTATAACAAGTTACAAAGCAGGCCTGGGCCTGTAGTTAAAATAGAAAATAGAAGATCAACATAAAAACATTCTCATTATCTCCAGAGAAAAATAAAATAAACTACCATTGCTAAGGTGCATGAGACAGACAACTGCTCCAAACAAAAAAATCTCAACATCATAGTCTAAGCCATCTAATTTTGACATTTTTAGCAAGAAAGTCTCTTTGGGCTGTCCAAAAATCAAAGAGTTCTAACACAGCATAGTGGGATTAGATAACAATCTACAGATTTGCTCAAAGGGGCAAAGAGAACATGAAATAGTTGCTCTTTGAGCATGCCAGGCCACCAGAAGGGCTGGAGAAAGGAATTATTATGAAATTGTACTAGACAGAGTATTAAAATACCCTTTACAACTGGCATGGGATTATGCTGGTAACTGTTTATCAGAGTGGCACTGCCCAGTTTTGCTGATCAGAATAATAGCATGTTAACAACTGCAGATTTTAATCCCCCCTTCCTCCTCCCAGTCCTGTCAGTGATATTTTGTCTTTCCCTCATCTCCCAAGGTACTACTGTCACATAACAAAATTGACAAGAAGAATTGGATGGGAGGTGCCTCTTTTCATTCAGGAAAACTTCAATAGTGTAGGTGAAGGCTATCTGTGATAGATGATGAGATATTTCTTTGGGAAAACACAACTTTTACAAGTTTTGTGATTAAAGGAAATGTCCTGAGATATCCAAATGGAAACAAATTTATTGGCCATTTATATTTTCAGAATTATTAAATGCAGATAAGTCCTTTTTCCATTTCAGTTTGTGTTATAGCAGGTATCCTGCATGAAATCAGAATTCTGCAGGAGCACAGAGGACTGAGTTCTGCTCCAGTGTCTATGGCTGTGAAAGAGTCACAAGTCCTGCCAAGGCAAGGCTTTCAATGCAACATGTGACACACCACAGAACCACCAAGCAGAACAAAGAGGATTTGAAGAATGGAAACAACCAGCAGCTCTGCAGCAGCAGGGATGCAAAGGGGAACTTATCTTTACCATCTCCCCACAAAAGCTTTTCTTTTCTTTTCTTTTCTTTTTTTTTTTTGGTGAGCCCAAGGACAATTAATGCCATATTTAAATGCTATAAAATTGCTTAAAGCATTTCTCAGGATCCTCTGGGATGATATTTCATCTGCTTGCTCTATATCAAAGCACAGAAAAGTAACTGGATTGGAATTAGGGGGAAAAAACAAACAAACAAACAATGACTTGGGTTTTCTAGTGGTGAGGAGCAATGTTATTCTATATCTTTCTTCATATTTGCATTGTTCAGTGAAAAGGTATAATTATTAGCAAAGTGTATCCCCAAAGCAAACTAAACTTATCCACTGCAGGACATGAGTTTCCCAGCTTTGAAACCAAGATGTGGGACTGACAGGTGAGGGGGTTTTAACACCACTGGGTCACATTGCTCCCTCCTCATTTACAGCCACTCAGTGAAAATTAGCCAGCATAACTAACAGTCATCTCTCACTATGGTATTATTTCAAATAGAAAAAGTCTTGGTGCAGATAACACTGCAGATTATTCCAAAGAGTAAACAAAATAAGATTATAATTCTTTTTTTAAAGAAAGGGTATTTTTAATAATAATCTTTTAGTAAACAAGACCATTGCCAGGAAACAGTCTTGATGTCTTTTTTTTGGATTTCATCTGAATTGAAATGCAGTAACAAATAATATGCTTTTTTTAAAAGACCCTTTCAAACCATACAGCTGCCTCATGCCTCACAGTTAATTCTTTAATAATTTCCATGAAAAATACTAAGGGCCAGAAAGTGGAGTAGGGCACAGAGGAAAATGAGACTAAGCTTCACTTTCATTATAATCTCTATTCAGCTAAAGGAAAACACGAATTTGTTGAGGCTGGAAATCTTTCCTTTTCTGAAGTACAATTTCCATTTCATTTTTTTAAAAACCTCAAGTATGCACCAGAAAATGGTGGTGTTTTTCCAACATTATATTTTCATTATGCTAATTCAGATAGAAAGCAAACACTGTTTTTCAAGTCAGATAGATATTTAGGCTGCTTATTTTTTTAATGTAAATTTTAAGAAATTGCATGCTGTCAGCTTCATGCTTTCTACTCCTTTCTCTAAGCTGATAAATGCAAAAAGTGTATATCTACTTGGTGACATTCCCAATATATAAATGCATACTTTCAACAATGGCATGTCCTTTCCTAACATTTTTTGGGGGTTGCATTTAACAAAATAACTGCAAATGTCAGGTATTAGAAGGTTTGAAACAACCTTTTCTATTTTGTTGTCTTTAGAACCCCATCTTTTATTCATGACTTTTCTCTTAGTGCTGGAAGGGAGGCTGTGTTGCTATAGCAATGCCCTGCATATCCTTGTGGATAGCTTACAGTTTCACTTTTTTTAAGCAACAAAGAGCCATTGATACTACATGTTGCCAAAGGTTACAAAAGTTGAATTCTAAAATGGAAATATTTCTTCTATAAGGCTGCATAGGATATGTGCCATGCAAATTCAAATCTTCAAGTAAATATACAGCCCTTTTGTGAATACAGATGAACCCAGGATAATACTGTTTGGCTTCAATATAATATTTGGAAGAAATGTGTTTAAAATATACTTGTTATCTACTCTTTTCAAGACATAAATGTACCAAAATGTATGACCTACTATTACACCTTTCTGACCCCCAGTAGAAATAGAACGTTTCTTCATTTTAACAGATCTGGAAAATAAAACACAATTTCATATTCCAATTATGATTTAATAGTAAATACACTTCCAATGTCAGGGAACAGTCACCTTATAAAAGCTTCCCTGCCCACAATGGATATTAAATATAGTTGAGTGTCCTTGAAGACTTCTTCAAGTATGGGGGTTTTTCCTACCCTAATTGATTTCTCTTCTGTCAGATTTGACTCCCACAGATAGATGTTTACATAGTACAAATTCAATAACAGTTCAACAAGTCAAATCAAATAAAGAGCTAGATTGAAAAAATTAGGGTTACAGCCATAAGAAAGAAATTCATACTCATGATTTCGCAGGCAGCAGCAATTTACTCAGAACAGATCAAAGAGGGTAACATGGGCAAAACATCACCCATCACTACTAGAGAGCAGTAAATTAGAGAGAAAACCCAAACTTTTCCACCCTCAAATACCTTCTGTGCTGGTTTTACAGCAGGTATTTACTGCCCCGCTCCCGCTGCACCGATGGGAGGAAAGGAACCATTTCAGGGGCCGTTCCGGCGGAGCGATTCCGTTTTCTGCGTAGCCGCTGTAACACGGCTGCCTGGCAGCCACAAGGGCCAGGTTCAGTTCCCAAACCACTGAAACACTTCACCCATTCCACAGAAACCTGGCACAGGAAGGCCACCTCTCGACAGAGAGCGACAGTGCCACAGGCAGCCCTTCCCGCGCCGGGCCCGCTCCGCCCGGCCCGCTCCCTCCTCGCGGCGCCGCCGGGGCACTCTGCTGCGGTCAGGCAGCAGTGAGGTCAAGAAAACAGCGACCCTGTCACTCAGAACATCTATTTTAGTTTCCAGAGCTCACCAGATGTAGAAATGCCTGAACAGCTGCTAAAACTACTGCTGGGTAGACCACAACACAGGAAGGAAGGGAATATTCATCAAATATTATCCTGAGCATCCTGAACTATTTGGGTTCTGTACAATCCACCTCCACTCTCAAGCAGTGTGGGACATGCAGAGTTAGACTTTGTTTAATAGGAGAAAAAAAAATTTAAAAAGGAAGAGTAAAAACATGTCAGATTCACAAGAGCCAACACTACGGCCCTGACAGAGCCTCTAGCAATTTTCCTGACCCTGTCCTCCTCCAAGTGCTCCTGATCCCATGTTCCTTCTGAGAGCCTGGTCTGCTGGACCGGTTATACTGCTGAGGATCTGGTCTGCTGTGCAGCTCTGCACAGCTCTGCACCCAACTTTCACCTCAGTCCTGCGCAGCACAGTGGGACAGTGACATGGCAAATCCACTCAAGGACTTTGTCCCAAAGGAGCTTTGGCACCATTTTTCTCTCCTCTGCAAACCCTCAGCCTCAGAATTGGATTATGGTGGCTTCTTTGTCCCTAGGAAAAAAAATAGACTGCTTGAGATTTTCCCAACTTGTTTATAACAGTTCTGTTCCTCCTGGTTTTATAGTTTTATTTTGCAGCTTGGAAAAACCCCTTGGAAGTTTAAGAAGCTGCCAACAGGGACAGATTTCACTACCACAGTTTACCAGCCTATGCCAGCCATCACTTTCCAAAAGAGAGTCTCAGAGGGACAGGAAAGCTCTGAACTCAGATTCCCAGAGAAGCACTGATCTTTGTCCTCCTTTACATCCAGCCAGGCATATGAGGAAATGTTACCTACCACAAGTAGGCACTAGAGTGCCACAACATCAGCTCATATTCTCCAGACTACCACAGAACATTTTGTAAAACAAATATGTTAACTTTCTTAAATGATGACAGTGCCACAAAGCTTGCTAGAATTCCTTGCTAGACATCTGCAAGAGTGCTGTGTGTGAACCTGCTCCCCTATCAGAAATGGTCCACAGGAAGAGTCTTCAGGCTGTGACTTCCTTGCCCCACAGAAACCAGTGGAATTAGGAGAGCAAACGCTGTTGTACCAGCAGTTCCATGCTGCTGTCCTCATGCCCATGCAGCAGCAGTGAGTGAGGCAGAGACTGCCAGCATGCGGATGCAGAAGCCAGAATCCAAGCTGTCTGCGAAACCTGTTTGTCTTGTGGCATTTGATGTCCCATCCTTTTTCTGAAACATTTTATCTTGTTACATGGGAAAATAACGTGTGCACTGGTGATGGGCCAGGAGCGCTGTACTCAGACATGCTGCACGTACCTTGCTGTTGAGGTAGGGCCAGGGACAGGCAAAACAATATACACCTCATGCCTCCTCTTATAAGCTCATCTCAAGTATGTGGTGGTGGCAAAATTTTGTGTGTATGTTGTTTGTGACTTATTGGTCACAATATTGATTTTGAATTCAGGCATGGGCTTATCTCTGGTGCAAAGACAGTCTAACCTCTCCACTGAAATGGGAAGCACCAGTTCCTTTCAGACCACACAAATTGGTTTAGCACAGCTTTTTAGAGCCCCAAGTTGTGGGCACCCTGGGCTTACTTTCCCTAAGAGTGTCCTCTGTCAGATGCTCTTCACAAGAACTATTGTTGGGCACTCGAGTTTCCAGCAGGATCCATTGCTTTGGCTTCTCACTCAGAGGCATATCATCACAGATGGCAAAGAAATCCCTGCTTAAAATAAAGTTCTCAGTCTGATACAAGGTGTGCAATGCTAAATTAGACTCTACACATCAGCTCTCCCAAAATATCCTACACAGCTTTTATTATTTGCACCTCCAAAACCTGGGCCAAGCTGTGACCATGAGCCACTGCTGAGCTGGAACCCAAACTAGCCAGCTCATCAAGTCTCCATTTGGAAAAAGCCCTGCAACTACCACACTAACACATCTGAATCGTTTATGCTCAATCTCTGGGGCTCTCCCTACTGGCAGGCTGCCTGTTAAAACCAGCCTTTGTAGGTTACACAAAGCAGCAGTTTGAGGTGATTGGGAAATTTTGTCCTGTGGGTTAGTTTGCAGAAACAATTGCCTTTACCAGCTGTTTAGCATTCATAAGGATTTTTATTACGTGATTTGTGGGATTTAGTGTTTGAAAAGTTGCTAGTTCAGTAAATTCATTTGCTGTCTTCCTACTTTAACCAAAATTACAAATTACAACAGGGTTAGCCTGCTTGCTCCAATTTCCAATGTGGCAGAACCTGGTATCATAATCTTTTCCCAGTATAGATACCTGTAGATATCCCTCCCAAATTACATGCCATACTGAGTGCTGCCTGTCCCTCTTCTCAAGCCTTATTTTCATGCTTTCCTCACATTGCTAGTCTAACTTTTGACCCTTACACATCCTTCTTCTCTGACACATTCTACAAACATCTTCTTTACCATATGTCTGCTCTCACAATGCTAAGTCCCGCCTCAACATGCTCTTAAAGATGAAGTCTTGGCTTTATAACTATGGAACATATATTTAAAAAGTACTCCTGGACAACACCAGTTCCATACTCAAGACTGGTGCTGAGCAACAAAGAGTTGTCACAGTCTAGATTTATAAAAGTCTTATATGTAATTGTGTTTGTCTTCATTTCTTTGCTGTGTTTGAACACAGCATTTTACGTTGCAAGTTATGTGTAAACCAACATGCTTGGACCTCTCTCTGAAGCAGAGATCAGTGCTTATTGACAGATAAAACTCCAGGAAGGTGGAGATGAAGTTAAGATGCCTGATGCAATGACGGGGTAAAATCATTACAGGGCTTAATTGTAACCATTCTAAAAATCAGATTTATAAAATATGATTTATTCAGATATTATAAATCAGATTTATTAAAATCAGATTTGTAAAATCAGGGTAAATCACACTTGAAATAAATCCAAATATGTGAAAAGATCTAGGGTATTGTTATAAGCCTTTTTTTTCATATTGAAGGGCCTTACACCCTGGCTTAAAGTAACACAAGCTAATAATCATGAGATTCTGACTTGGCAAATATGTTTTCAAGGCCAAGTTAAGAGACCTGCAGCTATTCCATGGAGTGATATTGAACATTAGTGTTAGCATAGCTTTTTGAGGATTTGTTCTGAAAAGTATGATAGTAGATGCTATGGCAGACCATGAGAAAATTAAAAATTTCCAAAACTGAAAAGAGGTTCATTGATGATGAGGGATTTAGTGCTTCTAAATATGCCCAGATAAAATCAAAATTTTAAAGAACAATTAATTTTTTATGTTTTCTTGATCTCACAACAGAAGAGGCATTCTTACAGTCATTCACAGAAAAATAAAAGATGCAGAAATTTTTTACATTACTAATTTTTTTATTATTTTCAAATTAATTTGCATATTGAAATGTAGTATTTTTTGAAAGAAAAGTGCAATCCTGAGTCCATCACATTTTCTGAAGAAAATCTCCATAACATTCATATATGCAAGAGGAATTTTTTCATGTATTAAAGAGGTCTCCAGTGGAGGAGATCTGGGTTGTTACCTCTTTCCTAAGTCAAACAATATGGCGATAGGAATGTGGGTTTCTACATTCTTGGTGGGAACCTTAGTTACTGATTATAAATAGTTTTAGGAGTTTTCTCCTTACTCTTCCTGGGAATGCTCCCCAACACCTTAAAATTTGTATTCAGCCAAAACCAATGGATTAAATTTCACTGGAATGTGCAAAGTTCTTCCTTTCACTTGAAACTTTTTACAGAAAAAAAAAATCCTATTGGGCATATGAATTATTAATCAAATTAGAGACAGCACTCTCATGTTCATTTGGAACTTTGAGAACCATGGTTAATAAAGAGAGTTCTACTGTTATAAAACAGTAAAGTGTGGCATTACTGTTTTATAGTAAAGCAGGAAGCTTTACTGTAGAAAGTACTAAAGGATGAGGAGGAATTCTCCTCCTTAATCTTCTGTCCTTTTCAGTTAAGGCTGATAAGAAGAAAAAAAAGAAAAATCTGACTTAAATCAGCCCCTGAATCCTTCTTTATTCATTGCACGGTTCTAGATTACTGATAACACCATAAGAACAAATATATGCTGGGAGTCCCATAAGCCCATTTGATTCTAACTAGGTTTATGGAGTGTCAAGCAGATAAACTGCCCCTCTGGGATTCCAGTAATGTGTGCAGAAGAGATCTCATAACACCCAATACAGAAACCACTTGGCAAGAATGAAAAAAAACCCATCCTTTATAAAGGAATGGTTTTCCGTGTATCATGACCCTGATGGAAAAAATCTGTCAGGAAGTAGGCAAAAAATGACCAGAAACATTTTTGACAGGTCATTTTATACCAGAGGGGTTACAGGAGGCAAGAGCGTAATAGAACTAAACTGACACTGCTGCATGCATAAAACTAGTAATATTTGCAAAGTCACTAGGTTTTAAGTAACAAAGTCCTATAACCAATATATAAAAATAAACTCGAGGGTACTTATTGTAGGAAGTCTGGTGAAATCAAAGCCAAGTTTTCAGAAGACTTAGCAATAGAAGCAATTGTTCCTCTAAGGGGATATGTGCAGTTGAAGCGCTGCAAGATCCAGGCACGGGAGGTGGTAGTGTGCTGCCCCCCAGAGACTGCGCTGCTTCTCTTAACATCGACTGGTTTTAGTACCGACAGCCAAATCTTGCACCCTTGCGTTGCCCTTGGCCCAAACAGCTCTGATCTAGTCAGTTCTGAGCTTTTTATGCTTCAATAGCCATTTGAGGGAAAGGAATAATTTTCTTTACTGCTGCAGCTGAAATTTGATTCTAAAGGCAAAAGATAGATGCAGTGTCCTCTGCTTTTTGTTATTCTATATCTGAAGGTGCCAATTTACCTGCAATCATAACACAAAAAAAATTATATTTACTGTTTTCTCTTACAGAATCACATGCTACCCATAGTTTTTTTTTCTGTTTGCATTTAAAATAATAGCATGAGAGATTTGATGGCACCTTATCTGCTAAGCAATCATCAAAACATACCAAGGTGAGGAAGGCTTCCTACTCATTCTTCCAAAGCTTCTCTTGCTGAGTTCTTGTTTGGTCTTGAAAAAGCAGTAAATGCTTTTTGCACAACTGCAATGGCAACAAAAGGTATACAAAGTCATGGATGTTTATGTAATATAGGAAATAATTTTATCACTAAAATAACAGGCATAGGATATAAGACTTCTAGGTTCAAATGCTCACAGCTGACACACTGGCTCAGCCATTCCTGCCATTCTACATATATTTGTTTTTTTCATTTGATCTCTCTAATCTCCTCTGAGAAAATGAGTCTCAAGTATCTCCTCCTCTGTTTTATCTGTCCCATTCTCTTTATTTTGGTGCCCTTTTCCCTTTGCCTTTTTCAGAATGCTGAAAGGACTCCTTTCCAGTTCTTGCCTTTTCTTCCTAGAACTCTCTTCTCATATTGTCGATTCAACTGTATGTTTCACAGTCCAGAAGCCAAAGTCTATTCAAAGTTAATGAAGTGCGGAGTTAAGATGCCCACAGTATTTTTCAACTAGGTTTTACCACTTCAGCATCCTTTTTCCACCTCTATATTCACATTCCTCCCTTTTTCTCTCTGAGGTCTTTAAGGCTCTATTTTGGTAAAATCTCAAAAGCAGAAGAAAACCCTAGCAGAGAATATGTGGTGTAGGGCATTATAGTATCAAGGAATGAAAATTACTCATTTCTTTCCTGTCCTTCATGTTCAATCTAAATTGAAATTCGATACTTACAAGAGGCCGAGAGCTTGTCCTATTATCTGCTGCTGCTACAGAAAACTCACATGCACCTTGAAGGCAGGAGAAGTGATCCAGAAAAGGCAAGGTTAATGAATCAAGTGAGAAATGAGATGCAGAATATGTAACATAAAGCGGCATGTACATGGCTTCCCCTAGCTGCTGAACATTTGTGACCCATACAAAGTTTTGAGGGGATATTTTCACAACATTGAAATCAAAGATACACACAGATGAACAGTAGAGTTCCATCCCCAACCAGTTCATCAAATGAGCAAATTTGACCACTGAACTCGCAACCCCTACTTAGAGTTCAGGATGTTTCTCACAGCTCTGTTAGCTGCTCTAACACAGCTCTGTTAATCTTCAAGGGAAACCATTATCCCTCGTCCAAAGGACTACAGGAAGAGCCCACAAAGATGCAAGGACAGGTGTAGTCTTGCATACTATCTTTATTCCAAGCCAAGGAACAGTTCTCAAGCCACTGATCCAAATCAGACCATCTCAGATGTAGATGAGCTCAGAGTTCAATACAGAGCTCAGAGCCGCTAACTCCCGCCTCCAACTTTTTTCTTAAATGGCTGGGTGGACAATTGCTGGTAGCTGCCTCTACCTGGTGTCCAACTAATTTAACAGAGTAGTTTTAACAGTTGCAAATAGCAGCTGTTAATTTCAGGAGCCATAAGCTAGAAGTAAAACAACAACCACAATTTTTTTTTTAAAGTGTGGTTTGTAATCACTAGGAAAATGCAATAAGCCCCCTCTTTCAGCCCCAAGAATTTTTATTTTGAACATATTTTTTATTTAAGGAAGTGAGAGGTACAGCACTATCTGCCACTTTCCATCTTGAAATCGTCAATATTAGGTCAACATTTGAAAAAGATTGCTACCTTTTGCAAAATCATATGCACAGATAGCCAGATGAGAGAAGTTTCGTACTGCACTGAACTCACTCAGCTGCCTCTGACATTTCATGTAAGAACAAGGACGTGTGCACTGTATAGGTGAACAAACAAGAGGGTTATATACATGCCTAGAAGCAAACCGCAGTGATAATTACATCGATTGCAAGCTTAAGGAGAATGCAAAGCCTGCTGTAAGCAGTGCAAGAGCTCAGTCAGGTGCTCCGAGCTGCTGTGCCAGTGCAGCCAAGGCAGGTGATGGGCAGAGAGGAGCGCAGGGCACAGCCCTTGCGGGAATGGTGGTCCATGGCAGTAGGCATCCCCTTTTAGTGGAACAATCAAACAGGTTTGATTGTCACTATCTGCTTTTGTCCAGCCCTGACCTACACATTTCGCTGAGGGACATCTTTGTCTCACTTCTCTTTGGTCACGGAGTTCATGGAGCTCAATGGGCTGCGGCCGGCAGTCCATTAACGGGGGTGCTGGGCTCAGTCCCGGGCCACCCAGGAGCCCTGCTGCATGTTCTCACTGAATGGCTTCACTGGTGGCCCATTCAAATGCGATAATGTCAGAAAAAAGGGTTGAATGGAGGAGCCAATGTACACCATTGCTCAGGCGAAGTGACTGCAGCCTCCAACAAAGCCTCCCCTGTGGCGATGTTAAGCAGAGTTATCAATAGTGCTAAGGCAGAGCAAGAACTAATGCTCCAATCATGTCATCCACAGGTGGCACAGATGGAGCCACTTCAATACAGAAACCACAGGGCAACATTTCCTGGTAATTCTATCCTCTTTCCAGTGCTAACGTACAGAAAAATGTGCAGATGTCATGTGGATCTCTTGTAGTGTGTCAGACCCCCTTCAACCGAGCTCCAAAGGACTTTTTTGTTTCCTGTTCCTTTTACTATTCACACCAACTGTAGGCAATGTTAAATTCTCATTTTGTGGGAAGCAAAAAACTTGGGTTTTAATGTACACATAAATAAATTCCCTTACTTTTTCTGAGCTGCAAGATTGGACTTTGTGAGCAAGAATGGAAACGGCTTCACTATTCACAACAGTACAGGACACATTATTACAGCATTTCATTCATTCTTAGAGGGCAGACTAAGTTATTTCGATTATGTAAAAAAAAACCTAAATTAAATCAAAACATAGTTGAACTCACATCCACTATGAGCACGAATATCTTTTCTTCTCAGCTTAGTACAATGTTCATCTCTAAACATTCAGAGACAAAACAGAACACAATAAAAACAGGGCTCCTAACAATTCTGAATGCAGCATCTATACAAAGTGAATTTGCAAAGCACATCTGAGGCAAAGAACTGCCGCAGTTTTTGCTCTAATTAACAACTCATAACTTTGTCTATGAATTTCCATTGCTGTGTTCATAGTAGGTGGTAAATGTGCAGCAGAAGGAAAGTAAACATCCTCACAAAACACATTACTTCTGAACAAGACAGACACCTTCCTTGCTTAGGCCTAAAGACCTGCATTCATTTTCAAATCCTTCATATGAGACAGAAGGAGAGAAAACAAAAACACTAAAGAAAATTCCTCTGCCTGGGGAAATTCCATCACTCAAAGACTCTGAGATAGGATTCATTCCAAACGGGGTTCCCACAATTACAGGCAATCAGTCAGGACAGGCCACGGGTCATGGATGCAAACCACTCACCAGAAAGCTTTGCTCAAGTCTAAAACTAACCAAAAACCAAAACCCTGGACCCTGAGTCACACAAAGAAACAGAAGAACACACCAGTGTTCTAGGTCTTTGTTCTACAGTGAATGGGTTAAGTACAATTCACAGACGATTTTAGGAAAATAATTAAGCAGAGCACTACAAAGGTGAGAGGAAAACTTCCCTCGCAGTACAACCTGGGTGAAAAAAAATCTCTTATTTGGACTTTGGCTCTTGTTTGAATCTCCTGATTACCTACAGGGACACTTTCCACTCCAAAGAGACAGAAGATAAATTGTAGGCCAGAAATATGAAATAGGGAGCAGACAATTCTACACAAGAAAAAGATTCAACATTTCTCTACTCCAAAGCAAAGCAAATCCACTATAATGACAGAATTGAGAAAGAGTGCTGAGATTAACGAGATACAGGTGGGATATTCCCACTGGCATCATGTGGTCTGGTGCATGGATTTACCATCAGAAGGTGCGTTATATCCCGAGCTGCTGTAACTATTTTCAAAATCAGTTGTTACAATTACAGAATTATTTATATCAATACAATCACTGAATTAATATTTTATTTTATTTCTATGTTTGACAGTCTGAATATAATTTGCATTACTTACTGATGTGTTCTTCACTTATGGATAACTAAGCTATTACAATCTTGGGCTGATAACACTAAAAATTGTGATACAGAGTGATAACATTTTCAAATAATCATTAAATCAAGCTGTCTGTGGGATATATGATTACCTATTGACAGCAGTAGGACGGTCTACTGAAGAAAAAGAGGTTTTGCTTTTAATTCTATAAATATATAGAGAAATCACCATAAGATACAAATGACCCCCATATAGATATCTATCCATTTACATCAGGTTTTCTATGGCCCTCTGCATGAAATTTTATACATCTGCTTGCTGTCTCTAAGCATTCAAAAGACATAAGGAAATAGAAAAGATATCCTGATAAAAATAAATGTTTTCCCTAGAACCTTACTTTTGCTAACTGATAATAATTGTTTGACACTTTGCAACCAACATACAACTGTTCCAGAAAATTTAACAGAAATTTTGTCTAAGATGTCTAACCTGCAGACTTCAAGAACACTTTAAGCGGTGTTCATCATTATACATTTTATAATAACTTGCATTACAGTTGGAACTTCTCAGAGGTTTTCAATTCAGAAAATTATTTTTTTGGTTCATGTTTTGACCTTAAATGCTGCTATACAATTTCAAAGGGATGTCATAAAGATTCTACCAGAATAATACAACAAGAAACTTTTTCAAACTAATTTTCCCCAAGGAAAACTACATTCACTTAGTGCAGAATCACCTGCTTTTCATTATTTCTGCCTTCTTTTTCTCTCTATGCCTATGACCATAAAGGCTCAGCAGACCTCTGTGGAACTTTAAATCAGGAAAGAAACTCCTGCTGTTTTGTATGACTTAGTCCTCGATGCCTTTGTAAATGCGTACAAAACTACAAACTGCAATCATTTCACACCTGGCCTTCTCCTTCCATGTCTCCAATTCTACAGTTCTAAAAATTTCCCTTTCATGTTGCTGTCCCTCATGGCCAGCAAACAGAGGAACCTGATGCCTCTCCCAGAGGAATGAGCAGGAGGCTTCAGTACTAGCTGGTACAATGGCTCTTTTCACACAAATTTTGGTCCTAATGTATATGCCAAAGTGTTTTAAAGGACGACATTTATTTTCTTAATTTTTTTAAATCTTTCTGAAATTCCCAACTAATAGCTTCTACTTGCTTTTCAGAATGTTAAGATTTACAATACTGTTTTTTTCTGTTCAGCAAGGTCTTCTCACTACATTAGGAGGTAGTGGAACAGAGTAAGGACTGGAAGATTGTACATGTATTATCTCACCCCTACAAACGTGCTTAACACTGTTTACATTTAAAGGAGTAATTCATTTAACTAATGCAGGCTTTGGCTAGAATAATTATTCTTACATTTTTTAATATATTTTATATATCAAAATATAAAGCAGAATCACTTTCTTCAATACTGTTTGGTATCTTGAGGAGATGAGAAAAAAAAACCCCAAAATTTAATTCTCTCTATTTTAATGAAAAAACAAAGAATATTTCGTTTAAAATATTACACCTGGCTTACACATGGCTTCATTTCCACTGAGAAGCAGCATCTTCAGTTCTTCATAGAGTGATATTTATCACTGTGTAATAAAAAATTCTATGCCTTACAAATTCTATAATAGACAGGTCAACCACTTAATATCACATCATTCATGTAAACATATACAGCACTTGGGCTTTACATAGATCTCAGATGTTGTCACTCCAAAGGAGTTCAGAATAGAAGTAGTAAAAGAAATTAGGCAGTAAGAGAATATGAGCTCTTTGCTTAATGCAAATAGGCTCCTTTTTAGAAACATATTTTTAAAAACCTTCATATCACATTAAAAAAGTTGCATTTTGGCTACTTGAATTAGATGTCTTTGCAATTGGGTGATAATTTAAAAATTAAACTCAAAGAGACTGCTCAGAAGCTGAAAATGACACCTAGTATCCCTGCTAAACAACTCCATTAGAACAGTTGCGGTGACAGAGTTCAGTTCCATTTCGCTGCATTTGCAGGTTGTCTGCGTGTCGTAAGGATTCAGTCAGCCCACCTGCTACAGAGCAAGAAAATAACCCCTGCCCCAGCATTTGACAATGCAGTGTACAATGGAGTACAACAATATCTGCATTCAATGGGAAAGAAAACAAAACAAACCACCCTCCACTCCAACCATAAAACAATTGTATCCAACCTGACAGTGTCTGGAATGCAGAAGATTTTTGGCCTCCCAGGATATAAAAATGCTGCAGACTGGGGGGGAAGGTGCAGTTCTCCCATCAGCACAGATCAGTCAAATCAGGGCGCAGCACATTCTTGAACATTCTGTAATACAAAGGCACGGACAACAAGGAAAAAAACTCTGTTGCAAAGAATGTCTATGGTAACTTGTAGGAAAAACCTGTGGATTTCTATCATTCACAAATACTTAAGAAAATTAGCAGACTTTTAAATGGTCATAGATCTCATGACCAGAGGACTTTTCCATGTACTTAGCTAACTGTGAACTATTAGTATTTTCAGATTCCAATTTCGGTACAAACTTGAAACAGAGAGAAAATTTGACTCCAGCTACTCTGTCCTGCAAGAATTACATCTGGGAGTGAATGAGAGTTCTTCCACCAGTACTTGAAGCAAGCAAGCTCTGCCTTAGTTTAGTAAGCTATTGACCAAGTTTCCAGCCAGGCAAGGGGAGAGCCTTTCACTGCCTCTGTAATCTACCAAGTTCACATAAAACCAGAGAAAGGGAGAATCCCACAGGGATCAAAATTCAGATCAGCATGTAGTAGCAGAGGTCTAAGCCCACAGGGAAGCCATCCCCATCTCTTTTCTCCCACTTGCCCACAAGAGACAATCAAAATATTCTTCATTATTCAGGCTGCACAACAACCAGTAAAGGGAAGGAAACACTATGGCTGGGGAGTGCTTTTTGCAGTGTGATGCTCTTTCCTCTTTATTCCACTTCATCCTCAGGCATCCTGAAACTTCCGTGCTACCTTCTGCTCCAGTGCACAAAATTCCTTCCATCATTTCCTCCTGTAGGGTTGCTCAGTGGAGCATTGGGGTTACTGGTTATGTTACCTTTCCTCCTTGTTTGGCAAGAATCTCCTTTTCTGCCACCTCATTCTCCATTCACACCAGACAGAAACAGAGATGTGCTCCCATCGTCTTTCTTCTTGCAGAGTGCAGGAGTAGCCTCTGCTTTTAAGAAAAAGGAACTTGTATCAAACCTCTTTTTTTGTCCTACCCACTTGACAATATAGGGCAGAGAAAGGAGAGAGACCAGGACTTAGAGTAACAACCAAAATACTGAGATATTGGAATCATGAAATCAAATAATGAAATTGAATCATTGAAGTCATGAAATCCTGAAAATTCTGAGCTGAAATAGTTTTCAAGAGATCATCTAGCTCAGCAGGGTGCACTAAGGAAGAAATCTCTCTGCTGACAATATTAGTGCTGGGCTGTTCAATACTACTCTTCCAGCCCTACAACTTCTCATCAGAGTAATTGGTTCTTCATACTCACTTTTTTTTCTTTTCCCCCTTTAAATCACACATAGCTTGTGCCATCACTCAGCAAATTCATCTCAGAACATGTCACTGGCTTCAGACACGCTTTCCCCCTGTGGTGCATTTTGATTGGGTTCGAAGACACATTTGCTCAAGGAATTTCTTGTTCCGGTGAGTCACTCGCCGAAGAGAAAGGTTAAGTGAAAGAGTAGCTGCTTCACTAAACCCATCAAAATTGCATTTGTTACATCCAACTGGATTTTTTACAAGCAGTGGACTAGACTGACAAGAAAGCAGCTACTCTGTGGCAAATGAGTGAAAATTCATAGGAGACCAAGGCAAAAGAAAGACTAGGTTTTGCCCACCACCATCAAATTGTTGGGATTTAGAAGAGCACCCTTTGATCCCTCCCAGACTAATTACTGCCCTGCGTTTGACGGCTTACTACATCAGTTGTCCTTCATAGAAAAATGTAACCATTTTCTATGATACAAATCTGTACTGGAAATAAAAGTGAAAATACAGCATCCAATAACAAAAAATAGCAAAAGTCATCTGTCAGAATACCTGTGTCACACAACGTTTTTCGAGTGTTCTTTAGCTGAGCAGCAGCACATGCACTGGCTGTTAAAATGAAACAGTTCTCAAAAGGAAAAGCATGTGTCTAAGAGCAAAACAGATCAACACAGAACTCTATCATGAATATCGTACTTCTTTGTTTTTTCCAATATGAAGTTGCCACATACTGTTGTTCTAAACTATAAATTACAAATATAAGTCCTGTGTATGCGGATTTTTTCTTTGATAAATTCTTCTACTGCACCCAGGAGTGTAAAGTTCATAAAACACATGACCTTTGCTGCCAACAGATGATGAGTAAATTTCAGATACAGCTATATATCGGCTGTACCTATAGCTTGTACAGGTAAGACGAAGAAGGGAGTATGTTAAAACTTTCTTAAGGTAAGAAGAAATAAAAATGTGAAATCAACACAACATACATAAACATCCCTTACCACATTGTACAGCAATATATCATTCAGTATATGTTGAAAACAGCCCCTTTCACAGGCTGAGCCTTTGCCTGTGAGTCTAGAGCCAGGCAAGGATGGGTACAACTGTGTCTAGCTCAGGGTTACCTCCTTTACCAGACCTAGATTTATGAGCAGTACATTTACTGGTCACAAGCAGCCTGGTACAATGGTAGCACCTCTAGTGTGGATTCGTGCCAAAGCAGCATGTCACCAGCAGGCTCCTGTGTTCCTGCTATAGTCATTAGCCAGAGATCTGCTGCCCCCTTGGAGCTGGGCACTAGGCCACTCCACATCTGTCACAGCATCCACTAGCGCACCTGTGACAAATTCAGCAGCAAAAAGCTTGAGGATTTCCCTCAAATATTTCTATTCATTTCTACTGTCAAACAAAAAGAGCAGTTACAGGAGAAGTTGTTGCCACATTTTCAGGTAAAGACATGGACACCTGGGTGGTGTGAGCACTGGGAGCTGCCTGCACACTCCATCATCACAGTCCACTGGCAACATTTATCCTGTGGGCAAGGTGTACATGCAGCTCTAACAGGAAAGCTATAAATGCAGTATATAAGCTGCTAAAGAAGTGTAGCACAGGTCTGCAGCTCCTTGGACAAACTCCCATCATTTGGCCAAGCATCACTAAACCCTGTTTATTTTTCTGCTTCATTAAAGAATTTTTCACGGCACTCAAAAAAATCCCAAAGAAAATAATTATCTATTATACACATTTAAACTTGTTGCACCAACCATAGAAATCAAATTTCTAAATATGCTGATATGCACAGAAAATCCAAAAGTATGGCCATAATACTTTTCATGCAATTATATTAAAATACTTCCTATCAGTTTAGAAAAGAATTGATATATTCTGTTGGCACTTTCAGACCACAAGATATCTATAAACTAGCAGGCAGTACTATGAGTATTTAGGATTGAACTTATAATCAATATATAAAATATTATAAAAGTTATGAAAAAAATATGCAAAAGGAAGAAAACCCTATTCCTGGCTTTGGTTTCCTTGCTCACTATTTTACATATTAAATACACATACCTAGCATAGTTTTGCAAGCAAATGAGGCTGATTCAGCTACACTTCCTGTTTGTCCATCAGTCCTTTCACTCTAAAATGTTCTTCATCAGCTTTAATTACATCAGACAAGGCAGCAAGAGGATTCAGAGAAAGCACTTTGCTACAGTGAGTGAGAACTTGTGAGTGGGAGCCACACGTTGTGGGTCCCTTTGGAGGGAGTTAGAGGAGACCCGAGGGCTGAGGCTAATGTCATTCTTGCTCCTCTTCCGCCGACTACAATATCTCCCACTTCTTGCCTTTAAAGCATCAGAAATGTTTCTACTGCCCAGTCCTGGTTGGAGAGTTGTAACTTCAAGGCCAGGGAAGTGGCTTCCCACTCATATTGGAGTTGCTCCTTCTGAGGAAGGGATGCCGAATCCCAAAAGATGGTGATGATGAAATTTTTTCCAAATTGTTATCACCAAATGTGATTGCTAATGTTCTGGTTCTGTATATTTCCAAAGTTAAAACTGAAGATAATGAGATACCAGGTATCAGGAGATAGCCCTTGCTGTGATAGCCTTCTTCATAAAATGAAATATGAACGGGATATGGTCACTCCTCTGTAATAAAAAATATTTTTTGTATTATAAAATAAAATAATAAAGCAACCCACACCCTGAATCCTACATAGCAAGGAAAAAAGATTATGCTATACAATTTCAAACAATACTGGGTTATTTATATCCCAGGAAGGGAAAAAACCAACCACCACCACCAACAGACCAACCAACCAGAAACCCACAAAGAATGAGCATTTCTTAAAATGAGAAACAATGACCTTTCTCCAAGTTTATGTGTGGATTTTTTATGAGAGAATCCCATTCAGATGAAATCTGATTAAAAATGTTCATTTGTAGGCAAGTTGGATTTGGCTGACTACTGCCTAATCATTAGGAATATTTATATGCATCTCAAACTGTTTAAAATGCAAACACTGGAAGGATTTAAAAAAAACAAAACAAAACAAAACAAAAATGCATTTCATCCCAAAAAGCTTTCCTTTGGTTTCTATTTAGAGATGTAATGAATACTACAGTCATACAAGCAGCAAGGCCACACAATCAGAGAATGAAAGACCCTGGACAAAGATGAGAATTTAGTAACTGTTATGCAACTAATATTTTGTCACATGATCTCACAACTTTTTCCATAGGAACTGAGTTTTAGGCTCTTCATCACAAAAGTGAGTTTTGGAGACAGAAATTATACCCTTACAAAACTGATTTGTGATTTGATTCTTGCTGTTAAAATGGTAAAAAACTTGAAAAGGTCAGCTACTGTTTACATACCATGCACAGATTTTGCCTTACTGAAGTATTTCGTGTTCTTCAATCCAATAATCATTCCAATAAATTCCTTTGAATGACTAAAACCTAGATCCAGCTTCATAGTTTTAAATGCAAAATAACTTATTTATTGTGTAGGGGTTAAAAATACTTTCTGTGTAATATAACTTCCTATTTTTGTTAGTTCTAGGGTTCCCCACAACCAAATAATCTGATAAATCAATGTCAAACACCTTCAACCTCATGGTTTCCCCTCAAGGAAGTGCTGTTTTACAAGTGGGGACAGATGAGTGCAGGGATTAAGAGCCAAACTCTCAGGAGTACCAAGGAACCCAGTGGCAAAGCTTTGCCTAATTTTGAGGCAAGAGCAAATACAGAGAGTGATCACCTGCAGGTTCTACAACATCTCTGACTCACACACACATCCATTTCTGGACAGGTACTGAAGCTGTGTATCCCAGATCTGCAAGGAAAGTCCTCAGCACCAAACCTCAGGGACTTGCACTTTCGCTTGTTGAAGTTGTTGCCTATGTTATCATCAATGCTTACTGGAAGCACTTCAGTATGTGGTTATTACAGCCATGTAGAGCTTTTGCACATTCTATAATTTTGCCGCTAGACAGCACCCAATGCCTTCTGCTGGCTGCCTCCAGCTTCAGAAAGCCTGGCAACAGAGGTAAGAAATAAACCACGTGGAGTTAGCCAGAAAAGAAACAAACAAAAAATCAAACAAATCCCACACGTTTCAGGGATTGGGCTTGCCCTAAATTTCCCATTTCTAGGGCATCACCAGCATTCAGGCAATTTAGCAAGGGCAGTGGCTCACTGAGAACAGATTGGGCTGCTCAACTGCTAGAGGCTGAAAAGAGGTCTGAAAAAGGACATTCAATTCTGATCCCCACAGGTTCTGGGCATGTGCCCACCCCAACCTCTCATTTTACATGAAAGGTTGGAAATTATTTGGTTGGTTTTCCAGAGAAAATATCGGAGTTTGGTATTTTACCGATCCTTTTACAGTGTTGGGGCAGAGCATGATGTTAATTTAAGGCAAGAGGTAAATTGTGACAATTTTTCATTACCATTAGATAATACAAAATTTCTAGTGATAACACTTAAGAGTTTTTCAGTCACATTAGGCTATGTAGCTATGAGAAAATCCAAGCAACTTTGTTGAAAAACTGAAAAATTGTGCCTTCAGAAGCCTTAGAAGTGGCAGGTATCCTAAAATATTGAGGATTTAAATGGGTTTAAACTCCCCTGACCTAATCCTAACCCTACTTCCCCACCCCCCCCAAAAAGAGGGGGAAATCAATTCACTTTTCTAGGGTTTGGGAGGATTTTTTTTTTTTTAAGATACTTACACTGATAGGGTTTGTTAGCTGGACTAATGGCTTCAGTTGCTTTAGAAATCAGTGTAAATATAGCCAAGCAGAACAACACATACACACACACCTGAGGATGAGGCAACTGGTGGCTTAAGGAATAAAAGGCAGGCAGATCTCAAATAAATTCCTACCCCAGAAAATTTTAATTCAGTCTTTTTCTCCCTTTTCTCCATTTCCCTTTTAGTTTTGAGAGAGGGGGGAATGTTGGACACACTTTGCCTCTGCAGCAGAGCTGGCTCTCTGTGTCCATTCAGCATTTCCTCCTGTTTGTTTCCACCTCAAGGTGCAGCGCCCTGGGTATATGTGTGCTAAATTAAGGCCGCTATGTCCGCAGCAGGACTGGAAGAAATTATTCATTCCACACAGAAGCCTGGCAAGCAAATGCAGATGTGCCACATAAAGTACTTCCAAGGTCAACATTGTCTGTATAAGGTAGATTCTGATATTTTCGCCATGTTTTGGCATAATCACCTGAAGTCATACATTGAATTGAGTGCAGAATTTCTTTAACTTTTCCTTCACTCTGAAGGAAACAAAGGTAAGAATCATATACCATAATTCTCTTTTTCTGTTTGTTTTATTTGGGGTTTTGTGGGTTTGTTTGGTGGGGTTTTTGGGTGCTTTTTGGGTTTTTCTTGGAGGATGGTGTTGGTAGTGTGAAATACAAAGCCAACCAATTTCCATCCAGCTCCCAGGGCCACACACTGAGATGTGCTAAAAAAGAGATCTTACCATGGAAATAAGCCTCCTCAATTTATAAATAGCAGAATGCAGTCACCTTCAGAGTTAAGCTAACAAAGAGAAGTAACAATCACTGCTACATTTCTGAAGTTCAAGTCATGAAATTTTATGGCAGAAGAACGAGAAAGGAAAGTCTGAGAACATGAGTAAAACTGCTTTTAAAAGTAGTTTCAAGAGAAACCTCAAAGTGCCCTCTCCTGGCACCTGGCACCAACTGCAGGCTCTGAAACATCAGCCCTCAGCGCTTACTATCTGGTTAAATGCAAGTTCTTTTGACATACATTTTTTGTTAAGAAATTATCTTTATTAGCTATAGAGCAAGGGTAAGAAACTGTTTGCATACTCTTATAGAAAAAGAAACACTGAAGTGATCTGTTAAAAATTATTTTAATGTGTTCATCCTGTTTCGTTTTTTCCAAAACAAGCATGTGCTTAAGATTGATTTAATTGCAGTATCACATAGTATTAATGTCATTAATCTGCAACAGTACTGATATAAAGTTGCACTGCATTACTTATTGCTGATTATTATTGACATTCCTTTTTATAGTTTCACCCTAGGAAGCAAAACATTTTTGGTTTCAGTTACCAAGCACAAAAAGTACAGTAAGTGAAAACTGCATTAGAAAAATAAACCTGAACCCTCTGTTTATTTCTGGGTTTGGTGTTGCAGGTTAAAACACTCATTCCATTGTCCCACCTTTCCTAAACACTCTCATCAGCGTAAGAGACATATTTCATTTTGTTTAATTACATATTTTGTTTCTATGGCAACTAGACAGACTCTAATCCATTTCTGTTCCTTCCTAAGCCTTTACATACCGATTTTCTTTCACAGTATAGTAGCAAAAGATAATCCTCCTTTAGAACTCCGAGTACTGTTCTTTCCAAATATCCCTTAATTAGTATGCATTAGGATTGAAACCAGTTGTAGTTGTGCTATAGCTAAGAGAAACTGTGAAAAAAAAAAATCTAACAGGATCCAGACCGAAAATTTGAAACTACCATCAAGTAGCTTCAGCATAAATTTACTGCCACCTGCAGGCAGGCTTTTGCCATCATGGATCTCCAGAGAATGGGAGCAGGGGGATGAAGGGAAAGCACATTTGATGTTCCAATCTGAGCAATTGATTCAGATTTATTTTACTTATAGGAAAAGGAGAACCCACTAATGTTGCCCTGTTTAATGAAATAATGCAAATTATTTTAATTCCCCTTGTCCTGTTCCAGGTTGCTTCTATTTGTGAAGACAGTGGTGATGTCTGAAGATTTTCCTTCTGAACTGACACCATAATAAGGACACAAATTCTACTGCTGCTAACTACCTCTTGAACAGTGTGCTTTCTGCATCCTTCTATTTTTCAAAGAAATTACTATGTTCTAAAATTTAAGCCAGATTTTTCTAAAAATCTAGCAAATCAAATCTTATAAAAAATATCATGTCTGTGGTTAAAATACCCATTCTAGGAAAATTTGGAGATTACTGCCTTACTAAATGGCTTGAGTCCTGTACATTTATATTCTTTCATACATAGAAACCAAACTGAAAGAGCAACATTTTCACTTGTAAAGCTTACAAATATCATACCTGAAGTATAACTACAAGGCCTTTTTTTGAACCCATTACCATCTGAACCAATCCTAACTTGCAAAATCATACAGTATTTTCTCCTGTCAGAAACTGATGATGTCTCAGTCAGTGCCTCGGGTAACTAGGGCTAAATTACTCATCTTACCAATTTTTTTTAAGTGCTAGTGCTTAACACACACTTCAATCCTTCATTTGTTCCATTTACTCATCCAATCTTTATATTGCAGTAGCAATTTCTTCCTTTCAACACTGCATTCAGCACCACACCTAACCTCAGGTACTCTGCCTGCTAGCGAATCTGTCAGATTATTTTCATCCTTCAAACCTTTCATGCAGCCTCTGGCAAAGTTAAATTTCTAGGAGTGAGGTCGGCAGGGCTGCCAGCACACAGAAATAGTAATCAGCTCAAAACACTGATTTTCAGCTTTCCAGGTTGGTAGCTCCAGAAAAAGTCTTAATGAATCTTAAATGGTGGAAGTCACATCTGATCCATCAGGACCATTTTCCATGGGGAGAAACAAAAGCATACATAATGCCATACAAGTACGTCTAGGCTGGCATTTCCAGGAAATGTCAAATTTAGTGAATACATGCTGTGCTTTTGCTTCAATTAGAGACTGCAAATTCCATTCCAGAGGTAATATACTGGCTAGCTGGTCTTAATTCTAGCAGCAACTGTGCCCCTGAACTTTCTTAGGAATGATGAGATGCCCTCAGAATAGAGCTTACTTTGCACCGTGTAAAATGCAGTGTGGACAGGGCTGCCATCTGTCAACCTCTTATCATGGATTGATGGAAAGGTCTGGGCTGAAAGGGACCTTAAAGATTATCCAAGTTCCTTTCCCTCTGCCATGGGCAGGGACACCTTTCACTAGATCAGGTTGCTCAAAGCCTCATATGGATTAAAGCACTGAAGACTTCAGCTATTTAAATGCAAAGTCTATTGGACACATGGTTTCTTTCTCCTTACCCCTCTACCTTGTCCTCTAAAAACCAGAGGGAAAAAAGGCAGTTCTTTTCCACAGTAATAATTGAAGAATTTCTCCAGGAAGCTGTATTATTAGCATGGCTCTCTTTCGGTAAAAGCCTAAGTGTATTTTTTTATTTTCTACTTAAAAGAAAAAAAAAATAACAAAACCTCACACAGAACAAATTGAACCTATTGTTGGAAGACAGCATAGGTTTTCAAAATGAGTGAAAATTTCAGTACTTAATCATCTCTTACCACTTGATGGAGGTGGTGAGCTACTTACACAGGCCTTGGCTTACAAATGCAGAGTAAGATGCTCATGGACTATAAATAGCCCATTTTTATAGTTTAAAGACAAACACACTACGACAAAGTGCCAAAATTCAAATGCATTTGGAAAGTTGAAGACCTGCTTATTATGAAATACCTAAGCTAAACTCCCCATGAACTTACACAGTAAGTATGGTCTGGTTAAATCAACTGAATTCCAAATAAATGTATCAGATTCTTCATTGGGGGAAAGATGAGCAGATCAATTTGCTCTGTGTGTTTGGCAAAAACCAAACTGCATCTCCTCAGAAACATAACTATTGATAGAGAAGCCTTTTCTACCCATGTGCAAAAAGTTATTTTTGTCACTCAGTGCCTCTTGTTCTTCACTAACTTACTTTTTCACATATTACAGAATTCCTCTCAGCACTTTACAGATCTAAATCCCATTTGTAGGTTAAAACAATGCTACCAAAGCTCGAAAAGTTTTAATGTGGTATGAAAGGTAAAACAGATGGACAAGAGGCTAACAATGTCTCTACTTCAAAGGACTAAAATCTGTGGAAGACCCCTCTTACATTGTATGTTGGATCAAGCAAAACATTCACTGTTCAAATATTAAAAAGACACAAAGCATATACCAAATATGATTCACCTAAGCAAGGAACAAATAAACAGTCATAAATAAAGACCAGCCTTACAGGTCTCCCATCACATACGCAGAAATGGTGACATGTCAAAAAGGAAAGCCACAACTCAGTTTCCTGTGCTTCTACTAATGGAACGGGGAGGTCCCAGTTGTCTGATCACTAATCTCCATATTGCTATGACTATTATCTCTCATGTTGATATGAATTATGGTTATTCTGAATTAAGAGACTACACTCACAAGTGTCAGCCCAAACTGCAGGGCTCTATGATGCAAAGTTTTGCTTTGTAGAAGATCAAATCAGAAAAAGCTGTAGGAATAATCAATTGTAGCTAGAGAGATGCAATATACAGAAGAGGTAAAAGCAAAGTGATGAATCATAAAAACAGGTTCGAGTACTCAGTATGGCCTAAATACAAATGATTTTAAGTTATGAGATTCTTAACAGTGCTTATGTTTGAATATATAAATGTCACAGAATAAAGCTTCCATAAAATATTTTGGAAAAGTTTGTAAAATCAAACAAAATCTATACCGACAAACTCTCAAAAATCAGAAGAAAAAAATGCAAGTTAAATGCAAGTTTTTTTTAAAAGCTTTAGGCCTTCTTATTATTTAAAAATATTTCCCTTTGCCATTTGGTAGATCAAGAATTCCAACAAGACTAGAAAATCAAGGAGAGAAACAACATAAAAGACGTCCACTACCACAGATCATTTATTTATATACTAAGTTAAAAAATGCAAATATTTAATTACAAAAAGTTTATCAAACAACTGTGTACATACATATTGTTAAAAGCCAACATGTCGATCAATACTTATGTACATTTGATTTATAATGTCATACAATTGTAGAAAAGCATCACTCAGCAGAAACTGATTTGGCATTTGGAAAGTACTTACCACCCTGCACTAGAAGAGACGATTAATTTATATGTTACAATAAAAATATTTATTTGCTGTGATCATTTAAAGCAAATGGACGCTTTATTTTCTCCAAGAAATCATCATAAGTGGAGATTAAAGTGCACATAACCATCGCGTTAACAATTCCTCAACAATCCCGTCTATCGTTCTAGATGCTCGAAGCACATCACAGTAACATCAAGCATTTAGGACTTTTTTGCTGGGGCTAAAAGAGCAAGACTTTAAATGACATTCAGCTTCCTAAGCTGCATGAAATACTTCTGGTGTACAATAACATGAAATAGGGTACAGAAATTTTGAAAATAGTGTTCGGTGAAAAACTCATTCTCCCAGATATAAATTCTCCCAGATACATGACTTCCTGGGGAACTATTTTCCTTTCCTAACAAAAATATTTCATACAACTGTGGACCAAACATGCAGGCCATGCAACAGCATTTATGTAACCATCCCCCCAGTCGTTCTTTGTGGACTACAAATAAACACAGGCTGGAGCAACACTGTCTACCTTATGCATAAATTTTGCTGGCAATCAAGAACAAACATCACCAATGATTTGTCTGTTATAGAATAGGGTCCTACACTAGAAAAGTGCTCTTCAAAAAACATAGTTCAAAATATTGGCTTTGTCTCATTACAAGCAATATAGTAAACCTTACAAAATATAATACAGTTGGTACTAGCAGAGCTTGTTGAGCGCAGTAATTATAATAAATCAGCACGCTTTGGATAAAAGAATGCCTATGCATGTTACAATCTATTCAAAAGCAACAGCTGAGCAGGCTAAATTTACATCCACAAGAGAAACATGACACAGTCACTGAAAATAGAGTGAGCTGCTGGTAATTGTGGTTACCTTTTTTTTCCACACCAACTGGTCACCAATGGAAAAGGAATTTTTTTTTCAGTTTACAAATATGATAAGTTTTGAAGCATTATACTTGAAGAGTACACTTCATATCTTAGGCACTGGACCCAATTTAGAGGCAAAATGTCTGTTAACAGGATTTACCCTCGGCAGGTTTCTGAAGGCCGTCCATATGAAGCTTACATACAGCACGACCAATACACATTAGATACTGCTGTAAGTATAGAAGGAATACAAAACACTATTAAATACAATTTCCACCCCATGGCACATCACGCATGGCAATATCACTTGTTTCATATCCAGTGAGCAATGGTCAGTTGTGGTTATGCTTTATTGAATATTTTCCTTTCTGTAGCTGAGAAATATACAGCTTAGACTTGCTTCCATCCGGTCTTTTAAACCAAACTTCATCGTGGTTAATTGTTGTAATTATGGCACTACAGAAAATGAGGGAAGAAGGGTCAGGGGAAGAAAAATAAGAAGAATTTAGAAAGCTTATAAGCTGAAAATAACCTCAAAATTGCAGCTGTATTTCCACACAGTACATGAAAATATGCATTAGTTGTGAATGCTAGGCCCAAAAGATACTAGCACCACTCTAACGACAGTTTTAACAGAATTCCCGGGCAACTGCATGTGTCTTTAGTGAAGGTAGCTAATGCTTCAGCCATCTATTTTATTCTCTTAAAAGAAAACCCTAACAGGTACAAACACTTTAATTGTTTAAAATAACAACGGTCACACAGAGAAAACACAACAATAAACTACCCATAGTAAACAAACAAGAAAAGCCTTAAAACGACATCAACCAGGAAGTATTTGAAAAAAAGTTGAACAACCTGAAGCCACAATTTAAAGCACAAAATGTATTCAACTCTTACTCTTCATACCTAGACCATAAGAAATAAACTGAAAACTGATTTACTGATTCACTGTTAAATGAGCCCTGCGTTTATGCTCCTTGTGGTAACCTTTAATACCAATAGTGAACAAAACTCCTTCCCCATACCCCACTGAAAAAATACATTTCAAGTAGATTGGTGGGGAAAACAGAAAGCACAAAACCAAAGAGTAAAGCAGTCAATAAAACAAAGATCTGTTTCATACTGAGGTTGACACTTCCCTTCAGCTGTAGAAGTTGCAGGGGTCTTGAAAGCCCAGGAAAGCTCCACTGCATAATTGCCCTGTTAAGCATTAGCTTTTGGCTTTTGTCAGACACTGGACACTAAGGTCTTTACTTGGTCCAGTACAACTGCTGTGTTCTGCTGAATTAATCCAGAGGTTTTTTTAATTTCAGACACAACCTAGAGTTTACTAAAATAACTTCCTGTTTCAGCCTTGAACACCAAAATAACCAAAATTTGCTCCTCTTCACCACACACAAGGAAGAGAAACAGTCAGTTCTACAGTAAACTACTGACATATGAAATCAAAGTCAATTTTCCTGAGTGCATATGCATATTCAATCAACACTGGGCTTAGACTTATTTGCCCCATTCAGTAAAAGGTAAGATGTACATTTAATTTTAAATACACTTAAGACTTTTAGAATTGACAAATATTATCCATACAGAGAAAATACATTTATAGATCTTAAACGTTCAACCAAACATTAACTCTAATATTTAGACTGTTCCAAGGTAGAACCCTTCTTACGAGAAGAAGATACCATTAGAAGGTTTCTGTCTTCTTTCAGCAACAGAAAACAAATCTTATCTTCAACAGCATAAAGTGTTTTTCCATAATTAAGCATTTTTGGGTGGGCCAACAGATCAAATTGTCAAAGCAACAAATAATGAAGATACTAAAAAAATATTACTCAAAGGCTATCAGAAAGTAGTAACAGCTTAAACTGTTTGAGAGATCCTAACTTGACAACCCTTCAGCCATTTCCAACCTTTACTAGCCTCTTTCACAAGTCAGCACTCATCTTTGGTAATGCCTGTCTTCCAAGGTGAACTAGTAAACGTCACTGAGGTGGCAGTGTTTCCACAGAGGCCTTACTCTTCAGTGCGATCATCCTGGTTATTGCTTAACATGAACGTACAGAGCTGCATAAAGAATCCTTACCTTGTAGGACATTCATCCTTCTTATCAATGCATATCGTCTGCCCTCGCCCGTACCATTCGCCGTCATAATAGAGTCTTCCTTCTTCAGATCTAGCACTATGTAGGTGCTTTTCTAATTTGACAGGTGCTAAATTAAATAATAAAAGTGATTTAATATTGACTTCACAGAAATCAATTAGGTGGTTAAAAACACTTCATCAAGTTATTTACACAGAATACACATTTTTTCCAACAGTAGTCTGTCTCTTAATAATAGCATGAAAATGCAATGAAGCAAGATACCTTTTTATTTCCAGTCAGATAATTAAAAGTTGTATTTTCATTTTCAACTAGAAGCTACCACCTACGTGCCTACAGTCCCTTTTCCTCCTCACCTCCAAATATGTGATTTTACTTAGCAAGAACACGCTTCTCACTTCAGTGCCAAATATGAATGCCACTCTTTTCCCACAGCTCTGCTTTTTCAGGGTTGTAGCTTGCAGTCAGTGTGAGCATCCTTTGAAATGCACCTGCAAGGTCCAGATGCTCTCAGTTTTCCGCTTAATCTTGCCCAAAAGCTTGCTATTATGAATGTAAGTATGAACTAAACCACTGTTAGAAGCCTGAACTTTTGTTGGTGATTTTCTAGAATTTGTGTCATCAGAAACAACAGCAATCAAGCTACAGGTATCAGCACCTGAGAGAAGGGAAAGACAAAAGCCACATCTTCCAGCTACTTCATCCCAGCCTCCATCACTGCACCAGCACTATAATAAATACAATCTGCTTGGATGCAGGTTGCATCACTGGACACAGCAAGTTCTGTTTTGTGAAATTAGACCATGTTTACTTACGTTCTGGCTTTACCCTGTGTGGCCCTAGCGTAGCCATTGCCTTGAAACACAAAAGAAAATTCAAGTCAGTCAGCAGGCAGAGTCATTTTGCCTTAACTGCCAGCTTTAGTTGTGGAGCAACATGCAGTGGTATTTGCTTTTATATGCAAGTATATACTTGCAATTACATGCATAAAATACAATGAGAATTCTAAAATAAAAATTTGTTCAAAGGTGACTCAGTAGCTAAAAAACCCCCTCATACTTAGGGTGAAAAAATCACCTTCTTTATTAAGTTTGATTTCAATAACTCAAGCATTTCTAAATTAAATCCTCAAAATTGCTCTTATGTAATTCTGTCAAGAAAACACAAAATTACATTAACTCATTCTGAAAAACAAAATGCTATATGAACAATCTAATCCTTAAATTTGTATGTTATAAGCTCACAAATGTTACTTCATGCAAACTCCAGCCCACACAAAATCTTGAAAAGAAAAAAAGCACTCAAGTTTTTGGGGGTTCATTTGTTTGCTTTTGGGGATTTTTAAAATTGTTTCCAGAAAAGGCAAAACCATACTAGATCCTAGGTTTGTTGCTATTGTTCAAAATTATGTAAAACTACAGCAAAGAACTTCAGGTAAAGATATTTTGTGTCTCTTTCTCTGATGTGACAGAAAGAGAAAAGTCAGACAAGTTCTCACAATAAAGGTCACATTTTACTTCTTGTTTAGGAAATCGGTGCAGGGAAAGAAACAGGACAGAAACTGAGAGCCAACTCCTCAGCAAGTTTTTGAATTCACCTAAGTGGTTTGCTATTCCATAAGCTGGGAAGCACTAGGATAGTAGGGAAAGCTTTCTGACTGCAGGTGCAAGGCAAGGATAGCATTTCATTACAGCAAGACCCTCCAACAGTCTTACAAAGACCTAAAAAAGGCATTATGCAATTAAGAGTTGGATTTATTTTCTCAAATACATCAATCGACTAAACAAATGTCTCTTCTTATGAACTATGATTCTCTTGTAATCCGAGAAAAACAGAGCTCCTCGTTTTTATGTAAAAAAAAGAGAGATCAAAGCACAGAAATCTTCTTAAAATAAAAACCTTACTATATGAAAATGTGTCATATGAGATTTTAAAAAACCTTCATATAAAGCAAAATCCTATCAGACTATCCCATCACAGTTTCTATCCAATTAGCCTAAACTATGAGAAAGCAGATCCACTTAAAACAGGCTTTAGGCTCACTCTTTCATGGAAAAATATGGACTCCCCATCTTAGAGATCCTCTTGCACCCTTTAATGGATTCCTCTGTATGATTTGGGTAGAATCAGAAGAAATAGCAATAACGCAGGTTCAAGTGAAAAGATTAACTGACAACTGAAGAAATAATAATCTATTCAGTGTTTTGATCATGTAAAAAATCCAGCTACATATTATTAAGTAGCAAAAGGACTAGACATGAACCCAGCTAAATCCACAGTCACTGGCATTCATCCTTTCATCTTACCTTCCTTATTGTTGTCCAGTCTTCAAGTATATCAAGGTCTTGTAACATATAAACTATATAAGGGCGTGGAAATGTTAGGGAAAACTCTTTTAAACAGAAATAAGAAAAATACTCTAATGTTTGTAGAAAAATATTAATGGCTCTGTTCTGCAGACCCTTTACAAAAAGTGTACTACTACAAAGTAAAAGCTCAGTGCAAACACATCCATCTTTGAAAAATGCAACCTAGAAGTACACTTTAAGAATTATTAAAAGAGGTAACAATAGTATGTAGATATTCAGGCTACTGGAGTTCAACATAAGATAAACAGCTGAGATACAGCCATTCCATTCCTAACAGTTCAAAAATTATTCTATTTGCAAGAATTCAATTTACAATTAAAATTCATTGCAATTGCAATGTACCACTGCAGAACAGCACTTATACTAGTATCAGCTTAAATAAAATTATTATTTTTACAGTATCCCGCAACACATAACTTCAAGAAAAAAGTATGGTCAGCGCCACATATCTGAATATCAAATCTCAAAAGACAGGAGGTAGGAAGCCCCCTTCCTTAAACTATCAACTGCAAAGTAAAAAACATGTATTAGAACAATACATGAATACCAAATCAAAATTCCATATAGTACAGCTAATCCATTACAATAGTCTTCACTTTTTAGTTTGTTTCCCCCCATTTCATCTCTGAAAAATAAATTTAGCAAAAGATGCTATGGATGTTTAAAAAAAAAAATCTCCTAAAATGGAGAGCAAGCTTAAACTTAAAATTCCCTTTGAAATTTTAAAAATCTTAAACCACTTTCAATTTTGTTTTTCTCTAAATAGCAAAAAATTACAAATCAAAAGCATTGTAAATTTTCTAGGTATTTGCTTTGCATAGATCTGACAAGTTCACAATTATCTCTAAACTACAATCAAAAAGAACAAATTCATTTACTTCACCACTGAAAGGATTTTTTGCTTTATAAACTGCCTGAAATTGCTGAGATTTTATACCTAATACATATTAGTATTTTTGGTTTGGAATATACTCTAAAATGGCAAGGTAACTCATAATTCACAGAATCAAATGCTATTTATACAGTCAGTTGATGAAGTTCAAGTGGCCTAACTTAATTCTTTTTTGTCTTGTAACTATTTTTCTTTTAAGAGTTAGAATAATGAACTTTTAGAAACATCTTCTACGTAAAACTAGTAGCTAGGTAAGAGCATCTTAATTTCAATTTTCATGATGGGATGGATGTGTCAACATGGCTTCTCTAATCTGAATTACAATAATGTCTGCCAAGCAAGAATCAGTTTTGATAATGCATTATCGCTTCAACTGGATATTAATGACACATGTAATAAAATTGGCTATTAAACTCCAAACACTACTAGAAAGAACAATGATTTCACTAAAAGGATATCTGACACAACAACAGGTTTCTTTTTATCTGGGCTAAATGGATCCTTCCTTTTCTTCCTGGACTGGAGCTCGTCATTCCATAACTCTGAAAATATGTAATAAGAACATGCTATGAATCAGAAACATTTTCATATATAGCTCTTTTTATAGCAGAAAACATTGTCCACAAATGAAAAATAACATTTTCTGGTGAGATGCTGTTTCTAAACAGAATAAAGGTGTTACAAGATTATGCAGGCATAGATTAATACTCTCAAAAGACACAAGGCATGCTGACAACTATTAAACCAAAGTTGAAGTTTAAATTCAACCCCCTGCCCAGAGTCTACAGCTGAATAGTATTCTAGCAGATAATCTAAAACTCACCAGAAATACTAGGTGTATAGTCAACTAATTAGTAGTCACCAGAAGATTAAAAACAAATTAAAAACCCCCAACCTGAATTTCCATCTACCTGAGGTAATGTCAATGCTATGTCTGTCTTCTTCAAGTCTTCTAATCTTCTCTTCTAGTTCACTTTGTACAGTATCATACAAGAGAAGCTTCTCACTCTATAAAAGCAAGATTACAGATTTTTATATTACTGGGTTCAATCATATAAATACTGACAATTTAAGGCATCCGTGGAAGCTGTAACAATAGCTTTTTCAGAAGCCACAAAACATATGATGTCCCTCCATCCACTTTCTTCACATGAGATCCTAGCTCCTTTAAGACAGCACACTCACTTAACACAAGTGAAAACATAATTACATATTTATCAACTACTGGTACCAAGAGTAATTAAGAGCATGCAGCTAGCTCTCCAGAATAACTCTTTGCATTTTGACACAAACACATAATTTTTCTTCTGCATAGAAAAGATTTTTTCACAATGCATAACTGTAAAGTAGTCACCTCTATGCCACCTTTCACTACAAATCACAAAAGCTCATGTTTTCATGGAAAGCCTTCATAAAGCTACCTCCTATATTAAATTATACAGTATCTATACAGATCAGTTACTCTAGCATCAAAACCCACAAGATTCTCTAAAAGAGTAACTTGGAATTAAACTGAGTTCCAAGCCTTAAGGAAATAACTTTACTGCTCTTTCTGCTCTTTCACAAGCTTGCACATTTCCAAAACTACCAGTAGAAAATACAGCCAAATGTTACATTTCAACATTCACTTTCAGCGAGCAATGTCTTCAACAGCTCTGGAAAACCAAAAGCTTGGATTTACTGAAGAAACAGCGGAAGCAGCTCAAGTCAATGCATCCAGCTCTCTGCTACGCTGTCTCTGGCAGAAGCTGCAGTTCCCTACAGCCAAATGAGCAGATGTCTGCACCTCAGCTGCTCTTGCCCACAGCACAGTGACAGAAACTTCCCTTCAGCAGTGGTGAAGCTAGTTTGCTGGAGGGAAGCAAATCAGTTGAGGAATGGACAAAGGCCTCTATTACACTAAATGACTGTCAGGCTTATCATTCCCTCAAGTTACACAGTATTCAAATTCTGAAGACCTCCTTCCACATATTTTTCAACCCCTCATTATAAAAAAACATTTCCCAGGTGAATTTAAAAGGTAAAAGCCTCTTTACATACATCTGAAGTAACAACTGAGTGTTATCTGTTCTGAAACCATTTTAAAATTGCATTTTAAAATTAAATAGTGTTTGTGTTTAGACACATGTTCTGCTTCCAATACCCGGTAACAAATAAGGTGTGAAAAGCTATTACACGCATCAGAGGCATTCTTGCTGAATGGTTATATTCCAGAGCAACAGGAATTCCACAAACAGCATTTCTGACTTAATAGAGCTTTTCCCCCAAGAGACTTGTATTGGATGGTGAATTCTGAATGTTTCACGTAACAGCAAACCAAGGGACAAAGACCACCTTAAGGGAATAATACACAGCCAAAGCAAATCATTCAATCATGGATAAGAGACCTTGCAAGTCTTACAGGATTCTGTCCAGCCTCAGGAGTATTCACAAGAGCAAAGACAGCCAGTAACAAGTCATCCTATATAATACTTAATTCCTTCCCATGGTATCAAGAAAGTGGAAAGCTTTTCAAAAGTACACATGCACATTCTTGTTTTATTGGTATAGCAGGAACCAGGAATTCAGGAACATGGTGAACCACTCAGAAGAAAACACCTTTAAGCAGCTGTAAGGGGGCTGAGGAGTACTGGGATGAAAACCTCAGGATCTAAGCAGCTATGTACAGCATTGGACATACATGTACTTGAGCGTTTGTACTAGAGTATCCAGTATTTAGATACATGAAGAAGAATCTTTATGTTCAAGCAGAGAAATATATTTAACTGCTTTTGACATGACAACTCTATCAGTAGCGGTCTAATGCTAATCTCAAAAAGACTTCTTTGGTTTTGTTATTAAAACATAAGGTGTTTTTTGCTAAAATTATATCAGATATTTTAGTTACTTTCCTGGTAATCTTTTTATTAGAAAGGTTAAAAAATCATGTGGGAATCTATTAATAAGAACTTGATAATGAAAAATAAGAAGGCTTAGAGATATAGATAGATAGATAGATAGATAGATAGATAGATAGATGTGCAAAGCCAAACTAATACAAAGCTTTTCAACATCTTCATTACCAACTCAGACATGGACTCAAAGGAATACTAAGTAAGTCTGACAACACTAAATTGGGAGGGGCTGCTGACTCCCTCAATGGCAGAGATGCCCTGCAGAGAGGCTTTGACAAATTAGAAGGCTGGGCAATTGCCAACCAAATGAAGTTAAAAAAGAACAACTCCTGGATTCTGCATCTGGGACAGGGTAATCCTGGATGTACAGACAGACTGGGAAATGAGAGGCTGGAGAGCAGCTCCACAGAAAGGGACAGAAAGCTGAATCTGAGCCAGCAGTGCCCCGGCAGCCAGGAGGGCCAACCCTGTCCTGGGGTGCAGCAGGCACAGCATCTGCAGCCAGGCAAGGGAGGGGATTGTCCTGCCCTGCTCTGTGCTGCGGCAGCCTCACCTCGAGTGCCAGGGGCAGCTTCGGGTGCCACAATATCAGAAAGCTATTAAGCTGTTAGAGTGTCCAGAAGAGGGCCAGGAGGATGGTGAAGGCTCTGGAGGGGAAGCCATATGAGGAGCAGCTGAGGTCACTTGGTCTGGTCAGCCTGGAGGAGACTGAGGGGAGACCTCATCCTGGTCTTCAATATCCTCACAAGGGGAAGCAGCAGGGCAGGTACCAATCTCTTTGCTCTCGTGACCAGTGACAGAACTCGAGGAAATGGCATGAAGCTGAGCCAGGGGAGGTTTAGGCTGGATATCAGGAAAAGGTTCTTCATCCAGAGGGTGGCTGAGCGTTAGGGCAGGCTCCCCAGAAAAGTGGTCCCAGCTTGTCTGAGTTCAAGAAGTGTTTGGAAAGCATTCTCAGGCACATGGTCTGATTCTTGGTCCTTCTAAGTCAGCACATTCTATGATTCCAATTTTTAGATGCTTTGAATAACCTCTTGCATGGGCTTAAATATTACACAGCCATCGCATTCAAATAGCAAATAACCACAATAATAAAAACATGCCCTGAACCTGAAAAGCATGACAGACAGTAAAGTTAGGTGAGATTAGCTATCAATGTGAAACAGCTGGCACAACCTCACAGTGCTGTCGAGAGGCTTGAATTTCACATTCATATTTGTTCTTCACAGATTCCAGACAGAGCTCTCTATAGATACCTGTAATCAGACAAATTACAGCAATATTACTTTCTTTAGCAAATATCCACCTTCAAAATTCTATTTTAAGACTGCCTGCAACTCCAAACACACGCACACAGCGGAAAATACAGATACATTATATTATGCACTTAGAGTGGCTGGCTGCTTTAAAGAATAAAAATAAGAACAAGTAAATCCTTAATTCTGAAGATCTGAGAACAACTAAATGCTATTTTAACTCCTTCTCCTGTCAGTCAATAAATTGCACCAGTGGTCACACTAACTTTAGAAAATATGTCTTTTTCTTATTTCTGATCAAAGTATCCTGAATATTATCAGTTTTCAAACTTAAGTACTGAATGGCCTCTTCTATTTGATAATTAGAGTTTAAAATAAGGTTTTGAGGTTTTAAAACCACTAGAAAACTGATTGAAAGAAAAAGGTTTTACAAATCAATATTTGGAATAAGATTTATTTTATAATGCATGACCTTAATAAATTACATTAATTAACAAGACTGCTCCATTCTTAAAAACAGTCACCTTGTGATAAAGGCTACCGCTTCTAAGTATTAGGAGCATTTTTAGACATTTCTGGAAATGTGTCCACTAAGCAGCTGAAAAAAAACCAAGCGGTGCCTGAAATACAGTATCTGGCAAGCGTCAGTAGAACTTGATTTAATAAATTCAATGCATTCAACAGAAAACACTTACATTGCTTCAGATTAGAAACTTGAGGAGTTAAGTTTGCACACACAGTGGTGGTATCTCGCAATTGAAGAACTTTCAAAACCAACTTCCCTCATAATTCAACTTACTATAAATGACCACAGTACTAGAGGAACAAAACTACTGGTAGCAATCCCTCCGAAAAATAAATCACAAAGTATTGGGTCAATCATCTTTCCACAGTGATGCTACTCTAGAATTCAAAATGCTCTTTTCTTACATTGCTATGTTAGGCTGACTTTTATTTTCTTAATATTTATGGCTGCCTGGCATATTTAGGTCACTATTTATTTACCTCAAATTGAAAAATATAGATATGAACCGTTCTAGAAGAAATGGTTGTTTTTCTGACTTGCCCTAATTGTCAAGATCCACATCTTGTGTGAATAGCGTCTCAGAGAGCTGAAGAACACAGGTTTCTTTTTTAACACAGATGCAATTATATCTGAAGTTCAGCTAAATATAGTTTATTTTGGGGGGTTTGTCACCACTTCTTCCCCTTTCTTAGGTAACAGTAGGTCTTTATGGGTTACCTGCTGCAACTCAAGTCCTGCTATTACCCACTTCTGTCGAGGCTCTCGAACAGTAAGAACAAACAAGCCAGTTCTGCAGTCTCTTGCTTTCTCTGGATTAATTTTATTAAGGTCATTCAGTTGGGGACAAATGGGAAAAAAACCTCCTATTTTCTGTTCTCAGCTCCAAGGAAACTGTTGTTTTTAAGCTGGGCTTTTTTTACATCGAAACATGGCTCAAAATTGGTCTTGGTGCTGTAGACCAATCAGGAGGATGTGTAATAAGCTGCATATCCCACACCCACCTACATGAAAGCACTGATGGACAGCTACACTTAAAACTGAAAATGAAAAGCCTGGATTAAGGTTGCTTTTATATCAAACCTTTGGCAAGTTCAGCTGAGGTCCTCCTGCAAAGCCCAAGTGGGCTACTTAGGATTTGTCATTCAAATTTGGGCTAAGAACTTAAAACCCAGAAATGCTGGGCCAGCAGCTGAGAAAAAGCATTACAGGCAAGACCCGGAGGAAAAGAAATGCAATGGATCAAAAGATTTCAAATTCTCAAAGTCAGAAGTACCAATGAAGACATATGGGGTAGTACTAAAACAGCACTAGTATTATGAAAAGTATAAGGTGGCTTGCCAGTTTTCAGTTAGCCTGCACCATGTTTCTGCTAAATTTCTTACAAAAGACACTGGTACAGCTTCTCTGGCTACAGAGATCACAGTTGTCTGTCTTTTGGCTCTCTGACAGCCTATGTTAGGTAACCTTTAGACAGCTGAATCCTCCTAACAGGATCAAAATGTAACATAAAACAAATTTACAATAGGGAAGTACAGAATTTTGTCTTCTGATAATATTGCCATTTCATATGATTATATGGTTGTATACAAGAAGAAGATAATGCTCTTGCCTTCTTCTATGAGCTCAAAAACCTGTATAAACATTAGTTTTAAAAACTAAAATTGAGCTTAGAGAAGAGCACCAAGGACAAGAGGTTTTTCCTCTTCCCTAGACAGAAGAAGATAGCACCAGAGAGTAGAAGAGACAGACTAGAATAGCAGGAAAAAAATGTCATCATATTAGACAGCAAGCATTTCATGACATAGCACCTACATGTCTCTTCAAAAATGGCCACTGTGTAGACTCGATCCCAAACCTTCTGACTAAAAAAATTACTAGCTTTTACTCAATAATTTTGTTCTTATTACGCAAAAACAGGCAGCTATTAAGTGAAACATAAAAAGCTGTATTTTTAGTGTGATGTTATCAGGCAACTTATGCAAAGAGGTAAGCAACATATTCATTTTGACTTAAAAACAACTTCATATTTAAAATTATGCTACAATATTTCTAGCTTTAAAACACACTCTTTCAACAATTCTAAAAAAACCCAGAAGACTGACCTTAAAATGCATAGCTAGTTTCTACTTTGAAACAGCAATACTCATTTTACATGCCTACCTGCCACCTTGGTTCGGATTTGCATATTTTCTTGTAAAGCTGCCAATGGTTCTAAATATTCAGGTGCTTTTCCAGCTATGACCTCTTGTAGCTTTGCATCCACTTGGCTTAATCTTTCTTTGTAAAGTCTTAAAATAATAGAAATAAAAACATGTAATTTATTAAAATAAAACACAAGTTAGAAGAAATATTTTTTTAAATAACTATTTATCATCCCTTTTTTAATGCTATGGAACACTGAAACAAAATAACGCTTTGCTAGCGCTGGAATTTTCCACTAGATATTTTCTTTTTGAACAACATTATCCATGTCTATTAAGCCTTTCTGAAAAGCAAATGCCAATAATCAGAAGTGCAGAAAGAATAAAGTTAAATGTATCTCCATCTCTAAGGAAGAAGAAAAAAAATTGCACTTCTGTTAATAATAGGACATGAATCAACATGGAAGAGATTAAAAGGTACAGTACATAAGAACAAAGCGGGTTATGTCATGAGAGAGATAGTTTGTGGATAGAAATGATCATTCATATTTGTGTTCACATATCTGCTCCCACACTGCCATAAACCAAGGAAAAAGAGATGCAGGTGCTTAATGAAGCAAACCTCAATTCATCTCCTGTGAAAATATACATGTTGTGCATTTTTATAAACATCATGAGATAATATCTGACATATAACATTGCTGTCCAATGGAAAATATTTTTATTTTATCTGAAATTCAGTCATTCCATAAAAGCTGATATTTTCAGGCAGACAATGAATAAATCTGCTTGCACTTTGAAGAATTTAATGCAATATCAATTACAAACATTTCAATCTCAATAAAGCTCCACTTACTTGAAACTGTGTTCCATGTTAGAAGCACCAATATAAGAAACTTTTCCTGTTCTCATTTTTCACCTTGTATGTCACAATCAAAAGGTGTAAAATTAAAGCAAACATGTACCAACTCTGTAAGTGTTAAAAACACATCAGATGTTGCCTGTTTATATAGACATACCAGATGTCCTTGGGACAAGGATGCTGCTTTTTACTTATTTAAAGTGCACAGGTTAAGTAATTACTTAGACAAAATAAAGTTCATGTATACTGATATATCAAGACCTCCCAAAAATAACTGCCTGTTCACCTTGCCCTAGTATCTGTCCTGCAGCTGATCAAACCCCAGTTTGCTGGGCTTAACCCTCGATGAGCGTGCTCTGCACATGGTGGTTAACACAGGGCTACAGCAGAATTATTCAGCCAGACCATAAACCTGGCGCACAGTGCACCTGACCGGGTCAGTCACTAACGTTTGATTACACAGCACCAAGCACCAGCTACGTAAGAGCAAGCAGTTACGGACAGGGTGCTGTCAGCACTCGGTACCATGCAGCACTTGATGGACTACAGCTATCCAGTACTTCAAACACTGATTTGTCCAAAATGAATAAATACTACCAAACCACTGTAAATGCTATTTCTCTCATAACATCCAAATTCAATTTCCCTGAAATGGAGGAGGAGGCAGACCCAATCATTACACCATCTCTGCTGTTAGTTCTGACAAAATCCCATCGTTCATGCATCTTCTTCCACTTTCCCAATGTTATCATCTCCCTATTCACAGCTGCTTCTCCTTATAATCCCTCTTCCGTCATGCTAACGCTCCACTTCTGGTATTCCCACCATCACTGTTCTTCCAGCCCACACAAATACCTCTATCTCTCAACTAACCAATGTGTCTCTACAACACCTTCCTCCATACGTCACAGCTCAAACACCATGTGTAAGCCCTAAGCCCCCAAAAGTACTTGCTTCCTTCCTCTCAAGACCACCCTCTTTCATATCCACTCCTTAAAGATCTGTTCCCACAAATTGTTTTCAGTCATCCAAGCTGCTGAACAGATGGAAGTGTAATGCTGAACTCAAAAGCTGACAGTTTTACAAATGCCAAACCAATCAGCACCGACTGGCTGCAGTATTCATCAGTTGGCCGCATTTCCCAGGTTTTTCCATGCTCAGCCCAAAGAACAACAGTGTCTAGCCTTCTCTAGACACTGCAGCAAGGAATTTCTTGTTGGGTAATTCTTTCCAGATCCTATCATTTCCAGACCTCCCAGTGTCCTGTTATGCAAAGCAAGTGATATTTCTCAGTTCTGTAGCTGAAAGAACTATCTCACAATATAAATATGCCTCTGAACCATAGGAACAACTGACTAGGTTTTCAATTAAAGCACGTGCCCAAGAACAGACCAGGTCTTCTCAAAGTTTCACTTACCAAGTACCTTATGAAGTTAGTTGCCAAAATGCCACCAATTTAAACTCTTCTCCAAAAGTGGCATCCACATATATGAAAGACAAGAAACACCAGCTGCACACAATATTTTCATGGAATGGATCCTCAAATGAGGCACTTGAAACATTAAAATACTTACTGATCTTTAAGGTCTGTAAATTGCTTTTCAAGATTGGACATTTCATCTAAACATTCCATTCTTCTTCTTTCACAGTCCTCATCATCCATTTCTAAGAACAAAAAAAAAATTTTAACAATTTAATACATAACCAACAAACTGGATGTTTTGTTTCTAGTGAATGGGGGGAAAGGGCACCTGAATTATAGCCATGAACAGTTTCTCTCTTATATTATTAATCTCATAAAGCAGACTATGAGAAATCACTTGGCATTGAAGCTACAAAGAAACCTAGATCTAATTCTAGAATAAGCTCCATAAACAGAAATTCATCTTCCTCAAAACAAGAAACAACAGCACTGTAAGACCTCAAGAGGGTAATTGCATGACTGAAATACAAAGAATATATAAGAATGCATGAAAAGAGAAAAACTAAACAATGTATATCACACCAAGTGGAAGACATCATTAAGCATGAGCCGGTATAAACCACCACTGAAAATTCAAGTGTACCCTGGGTTAGTACAAAAAAAGCAGTCCCTGGAATGCAAGCACAGTTCAGTATTACATTTCTCATACAAAATTCAAGATTTGTTTTATTAGTATTCTTTAAAGAAAAAGTAACATATAATTTTGAAACAGGTTTGTCCAATTGAAACAATTCTTTGAAGTTGAAATATTAATCTAAAAATATGTGCAGTTCATTTTAATGACCATTTGAAATTACTCTAATGAAACATTTCTTAACCTGAAAAGTCTAGAACACTGCAGACACTTGACTTTATATGCTTTTATGCAGCAAAAGTAGTTAAATTTTTCACAGATTTTATTTTAATTTATATTCATTTTTTTGTTAATTTACCTAGGGAAGATAAAGCAACGTAAACAGACAATTTTTTGCCAAAACTTTTGACACTGCCATTGAGACATCCAATGTTGCTAAACGTCATTTGTTAGCTCCATTGGCCTTTCTTAGACTGGAAAACTGAGAAACTAAGATACAAAATTCTTGTCTCTTTCCCAACCTTCCCAGAAAAAACAGAAGAAAAAAGGCTTTGTTAAGCCATATTCCAAAGCCAGATAAGTGCAATTGCTTTATAGCAGCAGTATCTGCAGGAATTAGCCCTCTACAGTTACACTACAGCTGCCCATTATCAACCAGCAGCAGGCATACAGAAGGGATGGCCATGCACTAAGGAACTGCCACTGAACTGGTGCAAACAGGCCAGATGCTTGAGAGAAGGCACTGTCTAGGGAGCCCTTACTTCTGTAAGCAGTTACTCTGGCAAGAAAAATCCTACCTCCTGACAGAGAGGCCAAGTAGGATCCTGAAACCAGCAGGGATCACTTTTAGGCTATCAACAACTCTGACCTTTTTGCTTCTTCCTCACTCACATTTTTCCAACAAACATGTTTAACTGCTTTATGCTGTCTCCTACACCAACTACAGAATGCAGCATGCAAGTCCTCATTCATATTGTTTTGCAAAATAGTATGGCAATTTGTAAAGCTGATGAGGTAAAAGGAGTAGCTTCAGGGCCACCAGCTACTTGGAAGGATTTTATTACATCAGATTGTCTAGTCAGCCCTCTCTGCACTTCACTTCTTCCTGAAATCATCACAAGCTTTCAAAACTAAAAACTAAACTAACCTTCTCTGCCTGGATATGGAAACCAGCAGTCAGCACAGCAATACCAATCAGCATTACAATGCCAACTATGAGTCCAAATTAAAGACCTACAGCAGTCTGTCATACTACTGTTAGCACAATCAAAAAGGACAGTGCACAAAGTTCTAAAACACAATATAACCTGAAGTATTTGAAAGTAGAGCAAGAAAATTTGAAGACCGAACTTTAAAAATATACAACGAATGGGGAGGGTGGGTGAAGAGCATATCAGGCTGTTAAGATACTATTTACATCAAAATATTGTTCTCAAAAGTAAGGCAGAACCATAATCCCAGAATAAGGCTGAAAATCCTATTAAAGAACAAAGTTTTATTTGACTGACACAATATCCAAGCCAAAATCAATTTAGCAACTTATAATTTGGCCAGATTTAAGGAATGTGGCAATCCTATTACTCAGAGTTGTATAAAGCATTTCTGTGCTACAAAAATAAAGCTTCTTTAAAATGTGAAGGCATGTCCCTGTGAAACCAAACAGGAACAAGCACTGGGATACCCATAGTTTTTTCCCCTTTATTCTCATATTTCAAATGTGTTCTGCTATGCTTTTGATTCTAAGTATGTTTTACTAAGATGTTCACTCACAAGCTTTTCTTAAACTAACATGGATTTTATTGTTTGTGTATGTTTAGAGAGAACAAAGCAAAGAAAACTAGAGCTGTAACCCTGGCTGAGGATCAGAGCACACCCACTGTTGGAGGGGAAAGGGACTGCATCTTACATTTTAAACTTGTATTGCAAAGGAAATGGCTAATCATTGGAATCTAAGGGTACAGCTGACTTCCTTGGAGATAAAGAAATAATACACAGCTCTCTCCAATCTCCTCTCAGCTACTAATACTCTCAAAGGTCTTTGACCTTCTGCCCAGAAGTCTTCTAAACATGTCAATTCACATGCCAAGTTGCTCTTCAAGTGTTTCATCTTTATTCTTCCTTCAATAAGATACATAAAATGATGAAGATTTTCAGAGTCCTGACATATCTTTAATTCCCCACTTATGGAATTTCTTCCTCATGGCCTTAAACAACAAACAGACTACGGAATATGCATTGCTGAAAAAGTAAAATGTTGCAAGATCAAATTTCATGGCTTTCTAATTGAAAATTTACATCACAGGAGAAGGAAGACTGCTCATTTCATATTAAAACAGTTGCTGATAGGCCCATCCTGTCTCAAAACTTCAGATTTACCATACAGTTTCATACAGGAAAAGAGTATTTAGGGTACTTTTTTAAACACTTTCAAAATCACAGCTGTTTTTTCCTACTATACTCAAGCAGTCTAACACAGTAATTAGGGCAACCTGGTTTAAAGATTAAAAAAATCCACACAGCACTTGAAATGTAACAGCACCTAAAATAGCTTTTTTTAATAAGCTGTGGCCTATATAAAGTGCTTCAAAAATGGCCAAATTCTCCTCTGGGATAGTGAGCATAACTTGAGGCTTTTTAAATTCATCCCTAACAAACTATTCTATCCCAGTCAATAAAACACCTGTACTAAATACATAACACCAAAATTAACAGGATAGAGAGAGTGCCAGCTTTCAAGGATGAATCATGCTTCCTCTAACAGCATCTTTTGTCTTCTCAGGTATCTACTGGAGACTGAAAAAAAAGAAGGCTGAATGCAAGTAAAGCAAATGACAAATTTAACAAAAAAAAATCATTACTAATTTCAATTGAGACTTATTTCTTGGGGTGCTAATCATTTTAAGTCTGTAGGAATAATATGCTTCCAAGGAGTATGTTCATATTGGTCAAGACACTGAGATGAGCATGTAATTTTCTGTAATCATCACACTTTTAAATACTCCCTTAAAAGCATTCCTCTGTGGAATGCAACAAAAATTATCTGTAGAGCTTCCTGTATTGTTTTAAAGAAACACAGACTACTTAAAACACACTTACTCCTTCCTAATCCCAGTCTCTCAGTCACATGGTGTGATTCTTGGGGTGTCCTGTGCAGAGCCAGGAGATGGTCTCAGTGATCCTTCTGGGTCCCTTCCAACTCAGCATATTCTCTGGTTTTAATTAGGTGATATAGGGACCTCAGCACTAAATCACTTAAGCTGCCAGAACCACCTGTCAGGACTAGGACTGGTCCTGGTCCACATAAACATCAGGACTTTTCTCAATTCACTAACCCTGTGCAACTTCCTTTCCATCCACTGTCCTGCACCTCATCACTAGTCAAGTAAGGTACCACAAACTCCTACTGGTTACCACCTGGAAATATGTTTTAAGATCAAAGACAGAAAGTAGGAATCACAAGGAAAGTATGAGCAGATAATAACCTTCTTAATAACTTATAAGTCATCCTTTTAAAGCTAGATTTCAGCTACTAATGCAATTCAAAAATCTACAGTCCAGAAGGAAGCTACGGAAAAAGAAGGGACCTTCAACTGAGCAGAGGCTGAAGTGATTTGCAAAAGAGGGCAGTGGTATTGACAGGGCTTCCAATATCCCCCGAAAGACAGATCTTTAAACACCTAGTCGAAATTCATGAGCTTGCACAGAAATACCTGCTTATAGGTACGTACACACGTGTTCACGTATGCACACGTATGTACGCATGGCAAGCCTTTAAGGGGACACCTCAGCGAGGAGTCCCTCTGCGAGGACGCACTCAAGCCCAGCAGGGCACAGCCCACGGCTCTTCCACGGAGCGGCGCGGCCCAGACCGCCATGGCCAGGGCCAGCCTGCCCCGGAGCCGGCGGCTCCGTGCC